>MU225516.1:1460518-1470942 GCA_018584345.1 Thuja plicata | reverse complement strand
GAAGAAGATTTGCTTCTCTTTGTTCTGAAAGGAATTCTAGCAGGCAATTGAATTTCTTCAGGCTTGTTATCTTCAACTTCTTCTCTCGACTTAGCCCTTCCTTTCCTGTAAATATTTTCAAGAATAGTGAAATTGACTTCTTTAAGCTCTTCGTATACTGGGTCAACCTTTCCCTTTAATTTTGCACTCCTGGTAAATCTGGAATCCAGGATGCCTTAAAATTTTGAGAAAATCTTATGATATACTTTATTTCTAAGCCTTCCCCAGCAGAGTCGCCAAAAACTGTTGGTTAACAGTTTCTCCTCTCTTAAGATTTTCAATCTTTGACTCTTATACACCCAAGGCGAGAGAACAAAAGGATGTCCACCAACAAATGGGTCAGTGTATGTCTTCTATCACTGCCCTCTGAATTGACAGGTACAACTCCCTGATTGTGTATGATATTCAATGAATTTGTTTTTATACTGATCACCAGGTTTATTCCTTGTGAGTTTTAACCAAATTGCTTGTAGACACAAACAATTCAGGCAAGGATAAGATGAAAATAATCTACAACCCTCAGTAGAATGTTGATCATAGATCATCACCTGATTTTAACATCTAAACTAATTCTATCCTACTCTTTTATGAAATGCAGGTTCTACTTGGTGAATAGGAGCAGACCTATATAATGACAGGCAAATGGAATCACCATTACCGCAATTTCTTAGCAAGAAATAGAATTCAGGAAGAAATCACAGTCTCAGAACATAGGTGTACTTTCCATTTAGAGATGCAACTAAACTAAAGAGTGAATAGAGGAAGAATTACAAATGAAAGACCAACTGGAATTGATCACACCATAATTTTTGATATGAAATGGCATTCATTAAGAAAAAAAAAAGAAGTTTCACTTATAACTGTTCTTTTTATTCACCATGCAAATAGACTATGGAAATGGAACAACAAACAGGAATTCAGCTTTGTAAATAGAATCACCCTGCTTCATTAACAAGTTTGCCCACCTTTGTATTTACTTTTTCAACAGTATTTATAGACTTTACAATGCATAATGTTCATAGGGACTCATGACCTTTCCACTTCCTGAATACAAAGAGACAGAAAGCAAAGAAAAAGACTTTTCAAATTTGAGCACTCGAACAGTCACTATGGAATCTGAAACTCTTCATCTTCAACCAGCATTATCGAGCTAAATCCATTGGGCCACGGAATGGAAACATCATTTTTCTGAACTTGAATTTGAAATTGAACATAAGGAAGAAGATGCTGATTCTGGATTTCCCGCTTCGACCATCTACGAGCACCATTGCGGAAAATTGGAGAAGTGCTTCTCCGACGGAAAATGACCATCTCACTTCTCCATTGCGGAAAATGAGAAAAGTGCTTCTCCTCGTGGAAATTTGCAACTTGACTTCTCTTTGGCGGAAAATTGGAAAAGTGCTTCTCCACTTAAAGCACATGCTTTATTTGAGCTCTTAAAACAATAATATTCCCTTTTAATACATTGGTCCCACCTTACTATAACTAAGCTTGCGGAAAATCACCTGGGGGGTGCAAAATCTGCACAATGCAAAGTTTCTCTTGGCGGAAAATCACCGAAGAGGTGTGAAACCCGCAAAGTGTAAAAATCTCCTTTGCAAAAAATCACCTGAGAGGTGCAAAATCCGCACAAGGAAAAGTCCTTCTTTTCTGCCTTTGCGGAAAATTACCTTGCTAGTGAGAATTTTGCCACGGAGAAGATGATTCCTGAAATCCCGCCGAGCTCATTCTCGCAATTCCTTAATCAAATTGCTCGCCGTTTGTTGCATTAGGATCGTTGAGTTCTGTAGAATTGATCCATACCAATTTTTGATCTTTTCCTGAGAAAGAACATTGATCAGAGCACAAATCTTTGCCAGGTTAGGATCTACAACCTACCCAAATATGAAGAGACCTCAGAACAACCCGCCTGGCTAAAAGAAGGAAAGGCAATGACAGGGAAACCCAACAAAGATAGCCTACCTAAGAAAGACTTAGACATAGACTCAGACTGACCAGACTGGCTTGACATGACCATATGACTCCAAGAATTCCTGAAAAAAAGTGGGGGACTGAAAGTCAGACAACAAACAAGTGCGAACTTTTGACCAAAATTTTGTTGTTTAACACTTAAGAAGTTTTGAGGCATTAAAAGTTTCAGAGTTGAGGTCAGGGTCTCAAAATCTAGGTGTTTCCAGTGAGATCACATTTTTGCACACTAGTTGAACTCCATATCAGATTGATGGTTAAGTTGAGATCATTTTGAAGGTACTAAGGGTCTCTTACCAGTCTCCACCGCCAGAAGAGCCTCCAGATGAAGAATCCAAGGAAAACTCCAAGAATCAAGAAGAAGAGTCCAAGTTCTTAGAAGAAACCCTCCTTCTTTTCTCTTTCTCTTCTAGGCGAGTTTGACCCTTCTTGCATGGGAAAGCTGATTGTAAATGGATTTAAGAATCCATGAAAGCTTTCTAGTATGAGTTAGAAATAGTTTTCCTTCAGCAAAGTTCTAGTTTTAGTTTATGTTTATTAATTTAAACTCTCTGATGCCCTAATTTTGGCATTCAGAGTTGTAGATCCAAAACTCTATATATTGTAATCACAAATCAATGTAAAAAGTCAAATTCTGAATACAATAAAAATCTACATTTGGTGCTTCGTTCATGGTGTGTGAATTGCTACTACCTATGCAAAATTATTGGATGTATCCTTGCATTATTCATTATTTTCAAAGAGTCTCTTGTTTATTGTGCTTCAAATTCACGTTCCTTTTAGTTGGATTTTGTTGTTGTTTATTTACCTTGCTGTGATGAATGCGTGGAAGAGATCATATTTGGGCTTTACGATAAATCCATCTTGTGGGTTCACACACCTTGGTGGCTTCATGATTTGATACATTTTGAATATCTTACACGAGTGAACTCATCTTCTCTCCAAACACTTGCAGCAGTGGGGTATTGAATTGTGACTTGGTCTGATTTATGCTTCATGGGTTTGTTCCAAATCTCTTCACCATTCAATTCGCAAGGAAGGATTTACAACGGTTTATGTCCGTAGGATTTCATTTTCAGAACTTTGTTTTATTTATTATTACTTTAATCTCTTCAAATTCTGTCTTTAATTCTGAAAATCCACATCTTGAAAAATACAAAATTGCATTTTATTTACAACACCCATATATGTTAAAATGGAAAATACCCAAAAGAGCTAAATTGTTTTGTAGTTTGATGTCTTGAACATACCAGCAAAGGCCTCCTTGTGAAAAATTACATTTATCTTCAACTGAGTAAACAAGTAGGTTGTGACCTGACCCTAGAGAACCTTGGAAATAACTTTGTTATTCTTTCAAGAGAGGAAATCAAATCTTGAGATCCTAGCAAGTTGGCTTGTGTCAAGAAAATGCTCAATAGAAGTGGTGCTAGAAGGAGGGCCCAAGACTCAAATGTTGGATAACATTGGATCTTTCTCCCCAGATAGGTTCGAGCGAGTTCTTAGATCATCTTTGAAGAAAGGTGAGTTCCTTGAACTCACCCACCATCATAGAGCTCACAGCGATAAAGGAAATACCAAAGAGAAATCTTCTCACCACCTTGTCGAGTCCCAGAATTCTCTTGGAAAACAATCACATATTGTTGCCCTGACTGTCATAACAACCATAGACCAAAATTAGAATGTGAAAAATCATAATTTGCAACAACCGCGTATGATGGCCTTTTTCGCCAACACAACCAGCTCACCTTTAATTTTGTTGGGAAGCTCCTTGAGTTACCCAAAAATCTGGAGAAGTTTTGCACCTGATTCATATATGGCAAATCAAGGACAGTAGAAGAACAAATCCACACCTTCAAATAAATTTGTAACCGTAAAGAGATTTCCCACCAAGATTCCCATACACTTTGGGAGAGTTTGCATACAATTGGTACCTGAACTTACCACGAGGGTCTATCTTTGCATGGAACAAATTTGAAACTAAATTCCTCAATCAATTCAAGTTGTATGTGGATCTTGCCACAACACATCACCAGTTCATCACAACAAGGAAAGATCCTAAGGAACCCATCGCTATGTTCAATCATCATTTTCACAAAATGCATCAAAAGTTGGAAGCTCCTTACACCATACCAGATGAGGTTGTCATACAAGTTTATTTGAAAGCTTTGGACCCTTTCACCTCAATCTTTCTGAGAAGACTTCCCCCAAAAGATAGATACACAATGGAAAAGGTGTAAATCGAAGCCATCACATTCACCCAAAAAATGGACCCACAAGAAGGAAGTTATGCGGCCATGCCCATCATGAGTAATCTTGTTGTCCCACATCCATTTTCAGCAAACAATCCAGCCTTGGCCACTCACACGCCTATGCTAAATCCTGTTCCGGCGCAACCATGTGTAGTTCTGCCCCCATCTATCACTTACCTAGGTTACGAAGCTCATAAAATGACATTTGTAGAGTAGAGGGTTATACCCCAAGCTGAGCCTGATACTCTCATGGCCTCTGAGCTAGATGTTGTGAAGAAACTTTGTCACAGCTCACCAACAAGCTCACCAGGATGAAGTTAAATCCATCTCAAAACCAAGGTGGATACCAACGGTCATCTACTAGTCCGAATACATACCCCTAGAATCCAAACTGAGGTTTCAATACATACAACAACAACAATACGCAAGAGAAGCAGTTTGGGCAACAAAGGCCAAGCTGGCCATGGAACACTAGACCCAATAACGGAAGCATCTCAGCAGACAATGCCAATGCTTATGAGGCTTCAGAGGCTAATTTTTTCTGGGCTCCAAATTCACACCAAGGCAATGATGGATATGGGAACAACTCCCATGATCATTACATCCAAAATCCAGAGGAGCTCCTAGTGCAATTTAATGCTATGGTGCTCGATTCCTATAAGTCTAGAAAGGAGGAAGGCTTGGATGATTTTACAAGAGAAGATGAGTTCATACAACCTTTGGAGCAGAAAGGAACCTCTCACCGATGGTATCCCCCCAAGCAAACAACCAACCCAACAGATCCTTAGGCTAGTAACAATCCCATGCCTCCTAAAGGCCCGAATGGTCCCACACCCCCTA
This sequence comes from Thuja plicata, assembly GCA_018584345.1. Classification (NCBI taxonomy): domain Eukaryota; kingdom Viridiplantae; phylum Streptophyta; class Pinopsida; order Cupressales; family Cupressaceae; genus Thuja; species Thuja plicata. The sequence goes on along the minus strand of MU225516.1, from coordinate 1,465,846 downwards.
CAACAAGTACATATGCTAGCTACAGAGGTGCATCTTGGTCAAGTGACAAATATAGTAAAATTGATGAACTAAAGAAAACTGAAGCAAACATATCTATGTTCAAATTACTGAGGTTTCCCATCTCAGAAGGAGGCCCTTCTAAGATCTCTAGACCACTCAAAACCCAACTCGTCAACCAACTGTACAAGGACACCTACATCTAGTATCAAGACATTTGAGGCTTTCCCTACAATGTTCAAGGATAAGATGAAGGTCCCACCATTCTTACTCAGTTTACGAAAGTTTGGAAAGAACCTACAAAATTGCTTGATTGATTCAGGAGCTTCGTGCAACGTCATGCCCCTATCAATTTGATAGAAGTGAGGGATGGTGCCCCAATTAACAAACCAAGTGGTCATACAATTGGATAAAACCAAGGTCAAGGTGGTTGGTGTGCTCAAAGATGTACACATTCAATTGGTTGCAAATCCCAGAATACAAGAATGCATTTATTTTCATATAGTGGACATACCTAAAACTTATGGGATGCTGCTAAGTTGAGAATGGACCAAATTCTTGAGAGGGTGGCTTTCCACATATTTCACCCAGTTATGGCTATCATGGAGAGGCTTGAACAACCAAATCAAGATAGATGCAAAACCTAAACTGAAAAGAATGATCACTGAGTATAATGCCCTGAATGTAGTTCTATTCACCCAAACTGATCTGGGCACTTATTGGATGGACAACATCTTCATGTTTTAGATACGAGAAGGCGAAGAGTCAGATGACAGTCCCATCCAAGGTCTCCTAGAGCTAAAGACTAGTGATGACATTTTCTAGAGTTTCATCAATAGCACGACAGCTAGTTTACGACATCTAGGCCAAGACATAGACCCCAACATCTTGTTACTACTGGGATATTGCCAACTACATTAGGCTATCCACTCAGATTTTACATGCCCCAATTCCCAAGAAGCACTGTCATGAGTGTTGGCTCAGATCACCTTACCAAGTAAGCTGTTAAGAACACCGACGGTAAAAGAGGATATCCCTGGAATAGAAGACAAGAGTAACACCCTGCCAGAGGTAGACAACCCAGTCCCTACAAACACTTCACATCAAAACTAGGATAGTGGGTTATATTTTGATGATAGAATCCTTGATTTGAACATAATGTTGGCAAGTTGACTCCCAGGGAGTATATGGCTTATTTTTTGTTGTCATTATGGCAACAAAGTCATATGAAGTTTTTGATAGTTAACTATGAAGTTAAAATTGACTAAGTGCAGAAGACAGAATAGAACAGTGACTTGCAATCGATCAGGTTATGCGCATTTAGACTTAAGCTCTATGGTATGTTATTATGCTTACCCTATACACGCATAGTATGGAATGGAAGTACGAACAAGTTACAGAAAGAAGAAGTTCACCAGCAGTCTAGAATACAAAGTATGAAGCTGAATTCATTATTTTGATTAGCGTGTAATATTTTGTTATGTAAAGGCTAAGCGCCTATTGTAATAAGTTTTTAGGCATGTATTAAACTTTATTGTAAACACGCTTAAGCCAATTTGTTTGGAAGCGTTGTGTATTATGTTTTTGGGCCAACTAAGGTCTTGTTTGTAGTCGCATCTATTCAGGCATAAAGATATATATATGTAATGCAAAGATACATTTGAGGAGTGGTTGAATAAGTCAGAGAAGATGGATAGCAGAGCAGTATGAAGATATTAGTATGAGATAGAGCCCTTAAAGAATTTAAGAGCATAAGCGCATAACTGGAACTGATCAGACATATGTGTCACATACAGCAGTTCATCTTTGGATATAGTGTATATCTATTCTCAGGAGGTTGTATCCTTCTTTCTCTTTGAGTAGTGAGCTCTTGGATAATGAGTCATCACCCCTAACAGGGTTGTTTGTAAAAGACTCCTAACAGTGTTAGACCCTTAACCAGGTCATTTTGCTTGCATTGTAAAGACTGCTTCTAACAGGGCAAAGGAACTTTAACAGGTTCATTAGGCTAGTACAATATTTGTGGGTACTAATTCCCACTGAGGTTTTCCTCTAATCAAGGTTTCCCCATAATCATATCAAGTGTTATGTGATCTTGTGTTATGTTTCATTGGATGTATATTTAAATTATGTTTAAGTTGCTGAATTTGAATAAATAGCTAAACAGTGATTCACCCCCCCTCTCAGTGTTTCCAACAATTGGTATCAGAGCTTGGTCCTCCGAGAGAAAAGTCTAACCACTTGAGGAGATCATGGATTCAGTGGAAGTAAAACATCTAAAAAATAATCTTGAAGCAGCCCTTGAAGATCTAGACAGTTCTAAGAAAGAAAATGAAGAACTCAAACTAAAATTTGATGGCTCACAAATGTTTATCAAGAAACTAAGGAAAGAGCTAAAAGATTGCTCCACCAATGATTTGAAACTGAATGAAGAGAAAAAGTCTCTAAAAGATAAGATAGAAGAATTGACTGATCAGTTAACTGATAGCTTAACAACTATTGAAGAGAATAAAAAAGAAAACAAATAGTTGGATGAAGAACTCATGTAAGCCAATATGAGAATCTTGGATTTGGAAAATATCAAGAACAAAATTGAATCTGAACTATCAAGAGCAAAAGACAAGATTGATAAACTACACACAAGATCTGATCTGATTCAATCATAGCTCTATGCACAAACAACTCATCACAAGAAAGAAATAAATCTCTAAGAGAATCTTCAGAAGAAAAGAAAAGTAAAAATCATGAAGAGACTAAAGCAGAAGATAAGCACAAGGCAGTCAACCATACTTGCTATGCCTATAACAAGCATGGAAACTTGGAAAGAGATTGTAAGAATGTAATACCCTTCAATGGTTACTGTTACTCCTGTAATAAATTTAGTCATAGGGCTATTCATTACAGAACAAATCAAAGAAATCAGCCACAACTGAACTAAAGGAATCAAACTCAATTCAATCAGAGAAATCAACCTCAAAGAAACTTGCAGAACATTACATGTCAGATATGTAAATACAATGGACACATAGCTAAGCAATGCAGCATGATGAATAACAACACCATACCTCCTATCATCTATCACTCATGTGGAAAAGCTGGACATATCTCAAGGTTTTGTAGATCAAGAACAAAAGGGCAAGAGAATCCCAAGAAGTCCTTGTTTGAAGAATCAGGAGAAGTCAAGTTTGTGGAAGCCAAAGCTAATTCAGATAAAATATGGGTTGAAGTAAAGAAGGATAATGAAGACAAAAAGGTAGCAGATGCATCCTCAGTGGATGCACCTTCTACTTCTGAATAGTTGACCCTCATGGTCTTAGCGGGAGCTATTCTAGCTCTGAACCCCTGCGTGGCTGGTATACTCACCTCTGAGTATGCGACTATGGAATCATGCAAGTAATCACGAATTAAGGTTGTATGCATTCATTCATTATCATTACTTCATTCAGAACAAAGTTTTAAATTCTCTATGTAAACCGCTTTATGACAATGCGCATTAAATGCAATTTATCCTTATATAAATTGGAAAAAGATCTTAAAATAGCTTCACTTTGCATTTGAGATTGAGGCATTTAGAAAGAAGATAAGCATCAAGCATCAAAGGAATATAGCTTGAAGGATTAGTTGTTTTGTGAATGGATTACATTTGGAATGGAACCCTAGCAGTCATATCATTTTAAAATCATTGTGAAACCCTACTTAACCTACTTTCAAATAAGTATGGCAACCCCTGTTGTATTCAACATTGCTAAGAGGAAGAGATTTTTTTTAAGAAGCATCCATTCAAGTCCATACTGGATGATATTGAAGGACCATTCTCTAGGAATCCGCTTGGAGTCATACATGTAGAAGACATCCACACATATGTTTACTACAAAAAGGAAACAGTTGGAGACAATAACATTGCATCTCTCATGGGTTCTATGATGAAACCAGATTATACATTCAAGGATGAATACATGCATCTCATTGATAACCCTATCTTTGAGTATTCCAATGCGCACGAGTTTTATGAGCCAGAATGGGTGAAGATACTACTGAGTAGGATACATGATGACCTTAACTGGATAGGTGAGGTTCCTATCTGCATCACTATTGATCTAATTCACGAGATGATTGGACTACCCAAGACTGGACCAGTTCTTCCAAATGGTAAAGATGTTAAGAAACAAGTTGAGAAAGCATGCTTATCCAAGAGTGATAGGTGCGGTATGACAGTTGATCCCATCAAGGAAGATGACATTAAGCTAGTTACCATGATAGTAGGTTATAAATTCTAGCACGCAAGCAGACTAAACAGTGTATCTGCAGCCACTGTCTTAGCAACAATAAAAATGGTGAAAGACAATACTCAGTACAACCTATGTGAGATATTGTGCACTCAATTGATTGACAACATTAGAGCTATCAAGCATGACAAGAGCAAGATATTTAGGTTTGGTTCACTGATCATATATCTCTACTTCCACATAGTAGGAAATGTTGCAAATCTCTACCTAGATAGAAGCAAACCCACTATGTCACAGATTTCACTAAAAGCCACATCAGAGAGTAGAGTTAAGGATTCTATGGACATGGACATCAAGACATTCAGAATCAAGATGTGGAAGAGGTTCAGGATACCTGAGAAAATAGTTGAGAAGTACAAAGACACCATATGCTTCATGGTGGAGATAGACTCTACTTGCATGGAGGCAGTTGAGCCTAGGACGAAATGGATTCACCCTCTTGGTTATGAAGTTGAAGAACATGTTTTGGAAGGTTATGCTCAAGTCCTCTTATCTGCGCCCAAGGATCCCAATGAACCTAGATGTGGCACTTACAGAGAAAAGACAAATCAAGTTGATTATGTCTTATACATCACTGAGAAAAAAAGGAAGGCATCAAGGATTACCTCAAATATCCTAAAAGTTCATGGTGTTACACAAGAAGATCTTGACAAAGCTAGAGAAGCTAAGATAGTCAAAGAACTTGAGAAGAATCCCACAGAAGAAAAAATAGAAAAGACTGATGATATTCCCAAGAAGAAGAAGAAGAAATCAAATGAACATACATCTACGCCATCAACCACCATTGATCTGGATGTATCTCCACCATCGGTACCTAGAAAGAAGTCTACAGGAAGGAAGGAAGCGCCCACTAGTCATCCATCCTCAAGAACTACAAGTAGTAAGGTAAAGAACACACAAGCTCCTCCTGAGGTAGGCTTCAAACCTAGTCTTAATGTCTTAAGGAATAGAATTGTCAATGAAGGAAGACTAGAGTCTCTCAAGAATATATATGACAAATATCAAGAGATAGACAAATCAGAGATTCATTCTATGATCATCTCTC
>MU225516.1:1440476-1460468 GCA_018584345.1 Thuja plicata | reverse complement strand
GACTAGAGTCTCTCAAGAATATATATGACAAATATCAAGAGATAGACAAATCAGAGATTCATTCTATGATCATCTCTCATATGATTAAGTTCAAAAGGACTGTATTGGAACTTAAGACTATCATACTGGACAAGGTATGGAACATACTTGATATGTTGAAGAGGAAATTAATTGAAGAGGATATGAGGACAAGAGAAGAAACATTGGATAGTCTTCTCCTAGTGTGCTTGCATGATGAAAATGTCATTTTGTTGGATTTAGTAAAGCCGCACCTAAGAACCAAAACAAGAATACTTCATATCATGAACAAGGAGTATGATCTGGTCGGTGAAGAGACTAATAAGGCATTTGAGTGGGAATTTTTGGATAGACATATGTATCCATCAATGACGCCTATAGCTAAGGAAACTCCAGTTCCTCCTAAACAGATTGTAGAACTAGTAATTCTGAATGCACCTAAGATAGGTCCACAGGTTTCAGCGCCCTCAGTCTCAATAGCCTCTGATACAGAAGAAGATTCAGGGGATACTATAGTGATTGATGATATCAAGATATCTATGACCACTTCTAATAATGATATGGATAAAGTGGAAAAATAATTTGTAAACTCAGAAGAGATAGAGAAGGCATGCACAGATGATACATCCTTGCAACAAGATAAAGTTCCCTCTATAGATTCAACAAACTTGAACAAAGAGGAAGATAATCAAAACAATGAGACACCAGTCATGGAGATCCCAGTTAAAAGTGAATGCATGGACACTAGTCAGAATACCATATTCACACCATCCATTAAACCATCCACCTCATTATTGTCAAGTTTAGCTCCTGACTCAACAAGTCTAGATGCTTGGGGAGAAGAAGACCTAATCAAGATTAGTGTCCTAGCCATGGAAAAGGCCAAAGAGAAATAGGTTATGAGGAATCCTCTCTTCTTGGAATTAGAAAACATTATGAATGACCTTGTACCTGTGGACAAGAAAGTAGCAAAAATACAGTCAGTTGATGATGTAGATAGTATACTAACAAGCTTCAAAGCACATTTTATAAGCTTAGTAGACTCAGCTACTAGAATTGCAGAAGATGAGTACAAAAAGGAAAGGTTGAATGAACTAGTAAATAACTTTTCCTTAGATTTAAAATCATTGAAGATTAGTCAGTCTATGTTGAAAGAGTTGGCAGCTAAAGGCAGAAAAGTAATAGCCAACTGCATGGATATGGTGAAATTGACCTCTAAACATATCAAGAAGATAGAGGAGGCAGATATCTTGGTTGACAGTGTCAGGAAATTAGTTGAGACATCCACGCAAGACATGAACATCTGCAACAGTATCTATCAAGGTCAGCTTGACAAGATAGAAAAAGCCAAAATGGAGATCAATAAGATAAGAACCCGACAAACTCAGTTGAGAAATGAACTTGCGCCCTCCTTAGTAGTTCAGGATGAGAACGTCAAATAGATTGATGCCACTATTGGCACATATGATCAAGGTTCGTGCATGGACCTGATAAAAATGGAGAAGCTCACTTATGCTCTATGCACCCATCTCCAGAAAGTTGATGCAATGAAGGCATTCTGGCAACAGGAGATAAAGAATCTTCAAGTTGAATATCCAGATGTATATATGGAGTATGTATATATTACAATTTTGACACCTTTGTCATTAATGTCAAAGGGGGAGTAATATACAAGGAATATGTGTAGTATATATTATAAAGTATAATGATATACAGTTTTTGGGTGTTAGTCAATTTTGAGTAACTTGGCCACATTCCTTTGTTGCCATTAATGACAAAGGGGGAGATTGTTGGCAAGTTGAATCCCAGGGAGTATATGGCTTATTTTGTGTTGTAACTATGGAAACAAAGTCATATGAAGTTTTTGATAGTTAACTATGAAGTGAAAATTGACTAAGTGTAGAAGACAAAATAGAACAGTGACCTACAGTCGATCAGGGCATCAACAGACGTGCGTACGATCACATCAGGTTATGTGCATTCAGACTTAAGCTCTATGGTATGTTATTATGCTTACCCTATACACGCATAGTACAAAATGGAAGTACGGACAAGTTACAGAAAGAAGAAGTTCACCAGCAGTCCAGAATACAGAGTATGAAGCCGACTTCATTATTTTGATTAGCGTGTAATATTTTGTTATGTAAAGGCTAAGTGCCTATTGTAGTAATTTTGTAGGCATGTATTAAAATTTTTTGTAAACACGCTTAAGCCATTTTGTTTGGAAGCTTTGTGTATTATGTTTTTGGGCCGACTAAGGTCTTATTTGTAGTCGCGTCTATTCAGGCATAAAGATATATATATGTAATGCAAAGATACATTTGAGGAGTGGTTGAATAAGTCAGAGAAGATGGATAGAAGAGAAGTATGAAGATATCAGTATGAGATAGAGCTCTTAAAGAAGTTAAGAGCATAAGCACATAAATGGAACTGATCATACATCTGTGTCACATACAACACTTCATCTTTAGATATAGTGTATATCTAATCTCAGGAGGTTGTAGCCTTCTTTCTCTTTGAGCAGTGAGCTCTTGGATAGTGAGTTCTCACCCCTTACAAGGTTGTTTGTAAAAGACTCCTAACAGGGTCAGACCCTTAACCAGGTCATTGTACTCACATTGTAAAGACTGCTTCTAACAGGGCAAAGGAACTTTAACAGGCTCATTATACTTGTACAATATTTGTGGGTACTAATTCTCATCAGGGTTTTCCTCTAATCATGTTTTCCCTATAATCATATCAAGTGTTATATGATCTTGTGTTATGCTTCATTGGATGTATATTTAATTTATGTTTAAGTTGCTGAATTTGAATAAATAGCTAAACACTTATTCAACCCCCCCTCTTAGTGTTTCCAACACATACTTAGTGACTGGAGTACCTCTGTTGACAGAGCATGTCCCCCTTACAAAGGAATGCTAGAAGACAAAGGCGGTAAAAGTGCTGAAATCCCCAAACCGAGACATACCCAAAATGTGGGAGAACTAACCTCTTCTGATAGTGATGGAGAAAAGTGGGGGAAACTCAAAACCAAGGGGTCTCCCAAGAGAAAACCAGCCAATTCTAGCCCTACTAAGCAACCCCAGATATGTAAATTGCACTTCAACAGTTCCAAATGTAATCAGGGAGTAGGTGCGGGGATCGAATTGATAAACCCAAAAGGTATATCTTTCTATGTTGCTTACAGGTTACAATTTTTGTGCACTAACAATGTTGTAGAATATGAAGTGTTGGTCCATGGACTTCTCCTAGCCCATGAAAAGAGAATAAAAATCCTGACGTTGGAAGGGGACTCACAATTGGTCATCAAGCATATCTGTAGTTAGTATACTTGCAATGATAAGAGGCTCCCAGCCTACCAAAATAGAGCATGGGACCTGATCAATGCCTTTGACGCTTTCAACATCAAAACCATCTCAAGAAGAAAAAATGTTTGTCACCGACACCCTAGCCGTATCGGCTAGTTCATTACATCCAATGGAGAATCCAAGCTAAAGAAATTCTCAGTTGAACTTGTCGTAGCCCCAGCCATTCCAGACAATGTCACTAATTTTCAATTCTTCTAAGATGATCAACACATCTTAGAGTTTATCATGTGTGTGGGTGTGTTCAAAAAATAGATCATAGACAAGGAAAAGGAAGGTGAAGAAGCAGTTAAACTCGAAGACCCCGACGATCAAGGTATCATAAATCTAAGGACCAATGCCATACCCAAAGGGATGGTGGAACTAGAGAGGATTTTTGACAGTGACAAGACTGTAGTAAGGAGGCACCCAAACGTAGTTCTTGATGATAAAGAATGTGATACATACAACCTTGGCACAGAGGAAGAACCAAGAGAGGTTCACATCGAAAAAGTAGGGACCAAAGAAGAAAAGGAGAGAATGGTCTAGCTTCTCACTGAATATCGGGATTTCATATCCTGGAGCTATAAAATATTAAAAAATACAACACCTCAGTCACAGTACACAACATCCCCTTGAAGCCAGATTCCAAGCCTTTTAGGAAATGGCAAAGGCCCATAAACCCTACTGTGGAACCCCTTATCCAAAAGGAAGTCCAAAATTTTCTCAATGCCAAGATCATCTTTCTAATCCAGTAATCTACCTAGGTTGCGAACCTGGTGCCAGTAAGAAAGAAATCTTGAGAGATTAGATTGTGCGTGGATTTTTGGAACCTTAACAAATCTTCTCAAAAGGACAATTATTCGCTCCCATCTCTCGACGAAGTGCTGAAAAAGGTCAATGGGTCTCAAATGATGTCATTTCTAGATGGTTACTTGGGTTACAACCAGGTGATGGTGCAGGAAGAGGACATGCTGAAAATAACATTCACAACTAAATGGGGAACCTTCGCCTACTGCCAGATGCCTTTCAGACTAATAAATGTCGGGGCCACTTTTCAGAGGGAAATGGACATAGCTTTCAAGGGAATAGTTGGGAGCTGAATTATCATCTACATGGATGATCTCATAGTATTCTTAAAACAAAGATCTCAATACTTAAATGATCTCAAAAAATGCCTTCAAAGATGTAGGGAATTTGGGATTTCCCTCAATCCCAAGAAGTGTGTGTTTGGGGTAACTAAAGGAAAACTCTTGGGACATCAACTTTGAAAAGGGGATAACCATAGACCCCAAAAGGGTAGAGGCCATTCTAAAGTTGACACCCCCACATAGCCGCAAAGAGCTGAAATATTTCTTTGGGAAGATCAACTTCGTGAGGAATTTCATTAGTGGCTTCACAGAGATAGTAAAATCGTTAAATGACATGCTCAAGAAAGATGTCAAGATTGAATGGGCCCTCCTAGAAAATAATTATTTTGAGGAGATCAAAAGTTCCATTGCTATGGCATCGGTCCTTGTAAGCCCTGACTACACCATCCCTTTAATAGTTTACTCTTTTGCATCAGAAGACTCATGCGCAGGCATCCTCACACTAAAGAAGAACAGTGAAGATGAAAGACTCATAGCCTTCATGAACTGTCCTTTCAAATATGCTGAACTTAGGTACCCAAACATGGATAAATAGTCATTTTCTCTCATCAAAGTGGTAAAGAAGTTCTAACATTACATCTTGAGGAGCAAAGTCATTAGGATAGTTCCTGACACAGCCGTAAAGTCTCTTTTGATGCAGAATGAGCTGGGAGAGAGAAGAGGAAAATGGATGAAAAATCCTGCAAGAGTTTGACCTTGAAATCCAACCAATGAAACTAGTAAGGGGCAAAGGCCTGATGAAGCTAATCTCCAAGGTTGAAGAAGGTCTGGTCTGCCAAACCTACACCAATCAAGGTGTGATCACTGATGTATGGTATCAAGACATAGTGTACTATTTATTGCAGAATCGTTGCCCAGAAGAGATGACTGGTTCCTAGAGGAGATCTTTAAGGATCAAAATCAACTCCTACATGTTGAAAAATGGACAACCATACAAAGACAATTATGAGGGTTTGTACCTAAGGTGCCTGGACAGACTTGAGGCGAAGCAAATCCTAGAGGACTTTCATGACAAATATGGAACGGGACATGGGTCAGCTAAAGCAACTACTCACAAAATCTTGAGGGTAGGATATTGTTGGCCTAAAATATTAAAAGACACCAGTGAGCATGTGAGATCTTTCCACAAATGCCAAACTAGCGCAACTCGAGAGAGAAATCCAGCAATGCCCTTACAGCCAGTATATGAGGTACGCCCGTTCGTCCAAAGGGGCTTAGATTTTGTTGGAGTGATTAACCCCCTTCATTTGTAGGACACAAGTTCATTTTGATAGCTACCGATTACTGCACACACTAGACGGAGGCTCAAGAACTAAAGAATTGTACTACAGAGGTCGTGACCAAATTCTTGGAGGAGGGCATCATAACTAGGTTTGGGATGTCATTCTATCTGGTATGCGACAATGCTCCCTCTTTTTCTTCTACCTCTCTCACACAATGGGCCTTCGAAAATTGGGTAATCCTCAAGTTCTCTTCAAATTATTATCTGCAAGGAAATGGCTTAGCAGAGTCTACAAACAAGAACTTAACAACAGTGATCAAACACCTCCTGGATGACAACCCCAGGGATTGGCATATGCAACTAAAATACGCTTTGTGGACTGATCACGTAAGGATAAAAAATTCCTTGGGGATGTATCCATACCAAGTTATCTATGACTTACAACCAGTCTTCCCCATGAACTTAAAAATCCCAATCCTAAGATTTATGGACCAATATGTGGGAGGAGAAGATCGAGTACAAGTCAAGCTCATGAATCTCCTTAACCTAGAGGAGAAACAAACATTGGCTTTGGAGCATGTATCAAAGAATCAATCCATAGTCAAGAGGTGGTTCAACAAGAGAGATATGATTAAAGCCTTTAGGATCTCTAACCTTGTCTTCATGTGGGATAAGGTGAAAGAAAAGCTAGGCAGCCACACTAAGTTCCAAAGATTGTGGACAGGCCCTTATCAGATATCAGAGATCCTGGGGGAAAACACTTTTAGAATAAGCACATTGAATGGAGAGTTAACCCCATTACCAGTCAATGGAAAATTCCTCAAACACTACTTTGGATCTTAAGCATGAATGCCTTCCGTCCCTTGTACCATAGTCCCTTTTTTGGTTCTTTTCTTTTCTTTCCTTTTTTATTTTTTTTGTCGCCCTCACTGTCAGTCCTTTCTTCCTTTCTTTTGTCGGGGCTTGTTTTATTGTTTTGGGTTAGTCTATTCTTGGATCCATTCCAAGGTATTCCATAGATTAGAGCAAAGGTATTTCTTAGTCAATTTCTCCAAAGAGACGTGCAACACAAAGAACATTTTCCAAAAGGCAAAGTGGTGATAGTTATCAGTGACGAACAAGAAGAAGTTCAAAACTCGGTCATCCTAATCATGAAACACACTAAAAAGAAACACTCAAGAGCGATGGTTTCTTGACTATTTTTTAGTTGTGACCAGCACTATTGCATAGATTCGGGTACCCACCGATCCCAGAACCCAAGTCTGAATGAATGCAAAGGCAATGGTAAAAAAAGAAATAGCTGAAGAGAGAGGAAGAGAAGCACACGAAAAGAAAAATGTCCCAAAGAGGCAACAAGTGTGAGATCCAGGTGGCATAGCCTAATCATTGCTCGGATCAGATTAAATATGAAAAGAGAATTTCATTGTTATGGGCCTGAACACATGGAGTACACAAACATCCGGGGCTTGATACATTTCAAAAGCACACGGAAGAAATAAAATGACTGTCCAAAAGATAGAACTCTCAAAAGAAAGAAAGTACAGCCTAGCAGACAGAATAGACTTGGGTGACTATGACAACCTCTACCAGGGCTATGGACGCCCAACTAGTAGTAGAGAAAGGTTATACTTGGGATTTGGGGAAAACTTTGTCAGGGCTATGAATGCCTGACTGGTAGCAAAGCTCTTTTTGAGAAACCCTGGTCTACTTGGCAAAGGTCAGAAGAAGCTGGAAAATGTTCCAGTTACCACAATCAAAGGTCAAGGAATGAATACACATGAACACACACTGGGAAACTAGCAGAAAACCTCAGATTGGAGTTCATTGAATGATTTGTTGACACCAACACCTCTCGGCTTTGTTCTACTGCAAAGCTACAGCCCGAAAGAGTAATGATGATAAAGAAATGCCTTGGTCATTCCTACTTTTGTTGGGGCTATTTGTTGTGGGTTCATAAGACACACCCCATTTTTTGGTCCTCTGACCATGGGGACCCCCCTTTTTTTGGTCTTTTGCCTTTTTTTAATGTCTGCCCCTCCAGTCCCCACCAGGTCAGTCTCTAAAAAGTGTTGTCAGGATTCAGATAGAAGACACCCTTTTTCGGCCTTTTGAAGGACCAAAAGTCCCCCAAAATACCGAAATGACCGAAAGGCCAAAATTTGGCCCTTTCGGTGTTTCAGCCTCCGAAAACACTAAAAGACCGAAGTTGTGTAGCTTCATATTTTTTGGTGTTTCAGACACCGAAACACCAAAAGTATTGATTTATGCTGTGGGTTATAAATAGGCTAAAGACCCCTAATCCAATCACTTCACTCTTTTTTATCTCCAACATTTTGAGAGCTCGCAACTTTGAGATTTATGCTCTCACTTGTTGTGCCTGCTCGCCCCACATATTCAAGGTTCGTCGTGTCATCCTCCTCCACTCCTAGCTCCTTTGAGGTAGGTTCTTCCTTCGCTGTCTAGTAGTTTTTTCTCTCTTCTTAGTCTAGGTTTGGGGTTTTTTCATGCCTGGCACTTGTCTAGCCTAGGGCACGTCTTTTTCCTCCTCCCCTGGTCCCTTTCGGTCCTTTTGGTGCTTTCATGTTTGGCAGGGAAGTTCGTCCTTGTCGGGTCTGGTCTCTCTAGGTTTTTTAGGTTAGGGTTTTTTCCATTTCTTGGTCGCGGCCTTTGTCGCAGGTTTTTGGCCCCCAAAAGGTCGAAAACCAAGTCAATTTTTAGTCTATGTCATTTTGGAGATTTGGCATTTTCGGCCTTTTGGACCTCCAAAAGGTCTGAAATGCTGACAAGTCTGAATCCCTGAAAGCCCTATCTCCCTCATCGAGATTTTAGACTTTCAACATCAACATAAACCTTCAAAATTTTGAATGTCGAAAGGTCTGATGAATCTTGCTCGTCAACGATGGCTTTTTGCACTTGCAGCCTTTTCAGCCTTCGAACCCATTTTCGGTGTCTGAAACTCTGAAAGGACCAAAAGTGCAAAAATTTTCTTTCCTAGCTACTTAGAGAGTTTTTCCTCTGTTTTCTTAGTATAGTCAACTTTCTTTTAGTTTTTCTTCAAATAAAATACTAATACTTGCATGTTTCACTGCAAAAATCCTTGAGAAAAAGATTGCATCACCCATGCAATACCTATATAAGGGGAATACTCCCCCTTCCAAAATTGGCAACAAGTACATTGAAATCACCAACATTGATATCGGGAATGTAGATTGGGATGACTTCCTGACAAGGTGTGCCCAACCAGTCGGGAGATTAGAGGATTGTACCTCACTGGTATTAGCAGGGCTGGTCAACGCGGCAGCCCTCCCAGTGGCCGTGACCTCACTTGAACTGATCATGACCTTAGCGAACCATTATGAATATGACAAAAGGGTGGTTCAGAATACAGAGGGCCAAGTAGTAATAGATATTAGGCCAGACATCATAGAGGATGTCTTCCATCTCCACAAAGGCATAGACAAGTTCTATGACTTTTTCATAGAGAAGGGAAACTTGTTGTTCAGAAATAAAGGGGAAGAGGCCTGTGATATAGTCAATAGAAATTAACTCGAGCAACCTCTCCCCAAAAATAAGATGGACAAGATAGACTTAAGGAGGGGATACATGAAGGATGATATCAAGGCAGCCATAACAATGCTAAGCCAAGTATATGGATTACCACAATCCTCCCAACTAGAGACTCAGATGATTCTCCTAATAGAAAGACTCAGAGGCCACAAGTCTATGTTCGATTGGGGGACCATCATCAATGACAAGTTGGATGAATAGCTGATGGAAGTGAGATACAACCCTAATTTTTATATGAGTACCTACGTGGTGTACCTATTGGCAGCATGGGCGAATTACCCATGACTCATCAAGAGGGGAAACCTAAATGATCCCAATGCATGGCCTCACATCATGTACCCCCAACTACAGAAAAAGGAAAAAATGTCAGAGGACAGCCCAGACTATATGATAGTCAATGACGCCTTCAATTTTGCAATCATTCGATCCATTGAGGGTGATTTTGCAAAAAAGGATGTCAGAAGAAGCAACAACCAAGGTAAGGGCCATAGGGGCCTATTACATACAATTCAGAACCTTCACTTACATTTGGATAGCGAGATCAACTTTGAGACCATAGAACTTGCCCAGGTATCCATTTGATTAGATAATCATTTTGGAAATGGCCAGGCAACTTGCAGATGCATATGAACACATAAAGCACAATAAGAAGCACTGTTGGGATTTTCCCATCTCAATGGGACCATATACCTTATAAGATATGAAGGTCTATAAATCTTTGGCCTTTGAATGGGATGACTGTCCCTTACAACTTTAAAAGATAGTGCTGCCTCATTTTGACCCTATACGCACTTATAGCCACATTATTGGACATGTGACTTCCAGTCCTTCAGCCTTTCGACCCCGCAAGAAATGTAATTCTTCGGCCTTTTGGCCCTCCAGTTTTTGGCCTTTTGGCCTTCCAATATCTTCGGCCTTTCGGCCTTCTAGATGTTTCAGCCTTTTGTCTTCCAACAAGTCTGAAATTTGGACCAGAATTTTGCTGTTTAACACTTAAGAATTTTTGAGGCATTAAAAGTTTCAGAGTTGAGGTCGGGGTCCAAAAATTAGTGTGTTTCCAGCGAGATCACATTTTTGCACACCAGTTGAACTCCAGATTAGATTGATGGTTAACTTGAGTTCATTTTGAAGGGACTAAGGGTCTCTTACCAGTCTCCACCACCAGAAGAGCCTCCAGATGAAGAATCCAAGGAAAACTCCAATAATCAAGAAGAAGACTCCAAGTTCTCAAAAGAAACCCTCCTTTTCTCTTTCTCTTCTGGGGGAGTTTGACCCTTTTTGCATGGGAAAGCTGATTGTAAATGGATTTAAGAATCCATGCAATATTTCTAGTATGAGTTAGCAATAGTTTCCCTTCAACAAAGTTCTAGTTCTAGTTTTAGTTTATTAATTTAAACTCTCTGATGCCCTAATTTTGGCATTCAGAGTTGTAGATCCAAAACTCTATATATTGTAATCACAAATCAATGTTAAAGGTCAAATTTTGAATACAATAAAAATCTACATTTGGTGCTTCATTTGTGGTGTGTGAATTGTTGCTACCTATGCAAAATTATTGGATGTATGCTTGCTTTATTCATTATTTTCAAAGAGCCTCTTGTTTATTGTGCTTCAAATTCACGTTCTTTTTAGTTGGAGTTTGTTGTTGTTTATTTACCTTGCTGTGAAGAATGCGTGGAAGAGATCATATTTGGGCTTTACGATAAATTCATCTCGTGGGTGTGCACACCTTTGTGGCTTCACAATTTGATAGATTTTGAATATCTTGCATGAGTGAATTCATCTTCTCTCCAAATGCTTGCATCTGTGGGGTATCTAATTGTGACTTGGTCTTATTTATGCTTCGTGGGTTTGTTCCAAATTTCTTCACCATTCAATTTGCAAGGAAGGATTTACAATGGTTTATGTCCACAGGATTTCATTTTTAGAACTTTGTTTTATTTCTTGTAACTTTAATCTCTTCAAATTCTATCTTTAATTCTGAAAATCCACATCTTGAAAAATACAAAATTGCATTTTATTTACAACATCCATATATGTTAAAATGGAAAATACCCAAAAGAACTAAAGTGTTTTGCAGTTTGATGTTTTGAACATACCAGCAAAGGCCTCCTCGTGTACAATCACATTTATCTTCAACTGAGTAACCAAGAAGGTTGTCACTTGACCCTAAAGAACCTTGGGAATAACTTCGTTATTCTTTCAAGAGAGGAAATTGAATCTCGAGATCCTAGCAAGTTGGCTTGTGTCAAAACTATGCTCAACAAGATGAAATATTGTATAGGAAACCAACTATCTCAAACATTTGAGCTTCATATGATCCTCCGTCCTCTTAAAATATGATACTTTCTTTTCCATTAAATGGTCCTTGTAAAAGATGGGCCAATACCCAAAAGTATAGTAACATGTATAAGAACTCAAGAAATCATTCTTCCTACCCATCTTACTAAGTTTCATAGGTAAAACACCCTTCACATAATCTTTGTCTACATCTAAGGAATCTAACACTTGCTTCCTACTAGGGTTTCACAACCTTTCATATAAAGATATTTTATTTATTTGTGCCTTTCTCACAACTCTAGTTTTGAGGAAGTAGGAAGTGCTATTTTGAAAAAGGAGTGAGTTGAAATAATGTATGATTTTATGATTCTAATGAAATACTGATCTTATATATTATTTAGATCTATACGCTAGTTAGCTTGAATTCACTCATAATATTCATTTTTTCTAATTGATTTGTAGCATAACAACTTGATTTTATTTGCAATAACAATGATATACATGTTTAATGAGGAATAAGATGAAACCAAATATATGAGAAGAGTTAGCTTAAGAATTTGGGTGTTGATGAGTGTGGTTTCTGACAAATGTATTTCTTTATTAAAGAAAAGGCCTACAACCCACATTAAAGGATCAATTTTTTCAAAAATGTTAAACGTAAATAGTTAAATTTAAAACAATATTATTTTAAGGCATTAGATTTTGATAGTGTGTAACTAATCTAGATTTCTCATAATAAAAATTAATATGAGCTTGGTCATCAATATTTTAAATCATAAAAAAGTAACATTTTATTGTTGAGGTCTCCCAATGACTTCTCCCATTGTTGTCTCCCGTTTGGTGGGTTTAAACTCTATTGTTTCCCACTAGGTGGTTCTGACATCGTCTAGGCATGGGACAACCGCTACTGTGCTAAATGGTGGGGGATCAGTGCATCCTGGGGTGCTGTCGATGTCCTCTGCTGTGCAGGGGATTAATGGGTCTGCTGAATCTATTTCTTATGCAAATGTAGCTGCATTTAAAGAAGATATTAATGGTGTTTTTCCCTCAGTTCTAGTGAGTGGGAGCCTCCATTTCCACTCTCCTCTGTAAATCTTGTCTCTGTAAGTGCTCCTCTTTTGCTAAAACTTGATTCTGATACATTTGATGAGATCTTTAAAATTTCTAAGGATTTTTCATCTAATATTGCTATCTTTAGATTTAGGTGTTTTTGGCCCTCTTTATCAAACCTACATGCTTGGATTTCTAAACATTGGGAACCCATTTTATCAGATACTGTTTAAATATACCCTGTGGCATAGGGTTTTTTTATTGCAAAGTTTGAAAATGTTGAAGATAGGAAAACTATTTTGTGTGATATTTGTTTCACTTGGGAGGAGCATTTTCCCCTGATGGCCAAACCTTGGCATCAGGATTTTAATCCTCTTACTTAAACCTTTAATAAAATACCCTTATGTGTGAGGCTTCTGAATCTTCCCCTTCATCTATGGTTGGATTCTATTCTGGAATTGGTAGGGTAGGCTATTGAGGATTTCCATATGGTTGACCTGGTTACCTCTGACGTTTTTCATCCGATGTATGCTCGTGTCCTAGTGGAGGTTGATTTTTCTAAGGGTCTCCCTGAGAATATTACTTTGGCTTCCCCTTTGGGCTCTTGGATTTAGAATCTAGATTATGAGGGAATCTTGTTCAGATGCAGGAAATGCCACAAGACTGGTCATCTTACTGCTCAGTGTTTATCCGACAAGGTTAAATTGTAGAAATTGCCTTCTTGGTGGTTGGGGGATTATGACAACCATTACACGATTCATAAATCTAAGGATGGGGGTTTGGCTGCTAGCTCCTCTCAGGATGATCATAATAAGGATGATGCTACTGATGTTGTTTCGGAGGTTCAAACTGGTGATGCAGTCCTTTCGGGTGTTGTTGTTGTTCCTCACCAGATTTTTGATGTTGTCTCTAGTTCAGCTACCTTTCCTACTGGTGTTGTGGTTTTTGTTGTCCCTATTTCTCTAGCAGGGGATTTGGAGACTGGTGGTGATGTTGTCCCTATCCCATCTGTGGACGCTAGTGTGGCCAACCCTGTTTCTCAGATGTCTCCTGTTAATTCTTTGGTTTGGCAGAATGATGCTTTGAAGGTGGAGGATGGATGGACAACAATTAAAGGAAAGAAAGTTAAGTCTTCCATGCCTTCTTTTGATATGAACTTATGATCACAAAAGGTTGGGATAAAATGTAAATCTTGATAGCCCTTTGTTTGTTTGCTAGTTTGGTCTCTGTTCCACTTTGTGGGGACTTTTGTTAGTTCCCTTTAACTTGACTGGTGGTGCTCCACAATTTTTGTTTGTCCCTTCAATGCTTTATCTTTTGCTGTGTTTATTGTAAAAGGTTTTAGGTCCTTTCAAAACCTATTTTTACTTAATCATAACATTTTGAATCACACTTTATAGTCCATAATCAAAATACTCATTTCAACAATGAACACTAAAAAACAAGCACAATTTTTGAATAGCAATATCTAGATAAATATTATCCTTTTTTAATCTTAAATGGACAATAAACTCAAATATTACCATTAAAGTGCAGTCTGCTTAAGGTCCTTGATCTGCTCTTTCAGGTCCTGCAAGCAGCGATCCACATCCTTGCGAAGATCGTCGAGATTCTGCAATAATGGCTCCTATAACTTTTTATCTCCTTCGCTATATCTGCTAAATCAAGTATATCATGGTCCTCCAAATATCTCTAGAAGCATAGTAGAATGGGTGTTCAGACCACCATCCACTGAATATGTAATTTGTTTCAATTCGATAGCAGCTACAGATGTATGTTTCTTGATTTTCTCAGCCAGTTCCTCCTCTTCCTTAATCTTATTCTCATTTCGTATAGAATCCCCCAAACTCCTGTATAGAGGCTTATGACTGTAGCTATTGTAGGACTGTAGGTGGCGCAATGCTCCTATCACCACTACCAAAATGACAGTAGTTAATCTCCATATAAAATACACCAAGACAAACTAAATAAATAAATGGGCGTAAACGAGGAGAAAGTAAATATCAAATTTGTCAAACAACACAGACATTCAACAAACCAAACATTTGTTTACGTATGTTGGTCATTAGTTTGTGTGAAGAGACTTAAATATACATTCATAGAACCAAATTATAGTAGACCAAACCTTCATCCTAACCCTTAAATTCCACATCAATGCCCACCTGCACTGCGTGCAAGTTTTAATTTCCACGACTTCCTCGCTAAAAAATTCTTTGTTTCAATATTTTGTCAAAGCTTTGGTTAGATGGTTAGTTTAGCTGTTGCGTAAACTATGAAGATGAACAATCGCTTACATAACTTTCATCGAGGTTTCAAAAATATCTAATAAAATCTGTGTGCAAGTTTTAATTTCCACGACTTCCTCGCTAAGAAATTTGTTGTTTCAAAGGTTTGGTTAGATGGTTAGGGAAGGGTTCGTCGTTTCAATATTTTGTGAAAGTTTTGGTTAGATGGTTAGTGAAGGGCATTAGTAGTGGTTATAGCTAATGTTGTACATTTATATATTTTAAATGGTATATTGGATTTTCATGATTTTTTTTTGTTGTCTTTATATGCAACTTAACTGCTTAAAACTAAGGTTTTGGCTTCTGAGTATTAACGATGCATGCTGTGGAATTTGTTATGCGCAAAAGGGTCAAAAAGTGGTCATTTTAAAGTGTTGCCCAATACCTGTTTAAAGATGATCCAATAACCATCCACTCAAAATTATCAGTGCTTGTGGACAAATGTCCTAGTAGTGGTGTGCAAATGTTTTAGTAGTGGTACACAAGTGGGCCAAAAAGCTAAAAGATCTACCAAAAAGGCTATAAAATGATCAACTATTGGACAAGTAAAAATGATTCACTATTGGTCCATCTGAACGATTATTGGAACCCGAATCACTACTGGTCCCCTTCCCCTAGTTCTCTCTATAGGTTGGCATTTTTGTGTACTCAATGGCGATGGAAATGCAACCTTTCATTGTTTGTTTGCTCAGTGCATATTTGACAAAGTGTGATTTAGTTTCACATTAAACTAAGGATATCTCTCGGCATGTTTTATATATAAAATAAAATACATATAAGCTAATAGTAGTCGCGACACAACATAAAAGACATTAAATAAATTAATATATATATAATTATATTTAATTGAGATTATGGTTAGGGTGATCATGAGGGTGAGGGTTTTGATTAGGATTAGGCTTTACAATTAGGATTATGGTTAGGATGAGCGTGAGGGTGAGGGTTTTGATTAGGATTAGGGTTTAGAATTAGGATTATCATTATCATTAGGATTAGTGGTTAATATTTGGATTAAGGTTTGGGGTTAGGGTTAGGATTAGGGTATAGGGTATAGGATTAGGATTATGGCTAGGTTAAGGGTTTACATCTTGATTAAATTATAATTGGGGTTATAGTTTTGATTAAGGTTAGGGTTTGAGTTAGGATTATGATTAGGGTAATAGTTTATATCATGGTTAGTATTATGGTTATTAGGGTTAGAATTTAGAGTTACAGTCAATATTAGGGTTTAGGATTTAGGATTATGATTATAGTTAAGATTACAATTAGTATTAAGGTTTATATCATGGTTGGAATTATGGTTGGGGTTAGGGTTTGGAAAATGGTTTCGATTTGTGTCATGATTAGGGTCAAATTAGAGATGGGTTTATGTTTTGGGTTATGATCTCATTTAGGAATAGGATTAGGATTATGATAAGGGTTAGTGTTTAATATTTGTCTTAGGGTTTAGGGTTATGGTTAGGATTAGGACTAGGATTAGATTATGGTTAGGGTAAAGGTTTACATCATGGTTAGTTGTATAGTTGGGGTTAGGGTTAGTGTTAAGATTATAGCTAGGGTAAGGGTTTACAACAAGGTTAGTATTATAGTTATTAGGGTTAGAATTTAGAGTTACTATTAGGATTAGGGTAGAGGATTTAGGATAATATTATTGTTTGGTTAGGGTTTACATCATGGTTAGTATTATGATTAGAGTTAGAATTTTGAATCGGGTTAGGATTATTGATTAGGTTTAAGATTAGGGTTAAGGGTTAGTATTAAGATTAGGGTTAGGATTATGGTTAAGGTAAGGGTTTACATAATGGTTAGTATTAAATAGTTATTAGGGTTACAATCAAGATTAGAATTTGGTGTTTAGAATAAGATTATCATTAGAGTTAGGTTTTACATCATGGTAAGTATTATGGTTATATTTAGGGTTTTTTGAAGGTTAGGCTTGAACATTAACTTTGAGATTAGGATTACAATTAGGATTATGAAGTTAGGGTTAGGGTTTACATCTTTGTTAGTGATATTGTTAGGGTTACAGTTAAGGGTTTACATCATGGTCATTGATAATGTTAGGGTTAGGGTTAATGGGTAGGATTAGGGTTTTGGGTTTTGGGTTTAGGATTAGGACTAAGGTTTAGTTTTAGGTTTATTGCGTGGTTGAAATTAGTATTAGCGTTAGGGTTAGAATAAGGGTTTAGGTTTATGCCACAGTTAGGGTTAGGTATAGGTTTACGGTTTATATTTTTCTATCATATTTGGCATTCAAATTAAGGCTAGGGTTAGGGTTATGATAAGGGTTTAGGGTTAGGAATATACTTTGGGTTAGGGTATTGATTAGGTTTATGGTTTATGGTTAGGGTTAGGATTCGGATAATGGTTAGGATTAAGGTTTAGGGTTATGAGTAGCATTAGGGTTTGGTTAAGGTTTAATTTTAATTGTTTAAGGTTAGGGTTCAAGTCTAATATCCATGTAGTAATATTTTTCTCTTTAATATATCTTTGAAACTCTAGGAATAGCATACACCAATTTATATTAAAAAATATAACAGCTTGAAGTTATTTCCAATATGCTTTATGTTTGTAAAAATCTAAAGATTCCATAAATTCAATTATAGGCTCTTCTCAGTCATACAAATTGATATGCATTTAATCGCCATAATTTATTTTATTTCTACCTTCCAATATGAACTTTAGCTTCTCTCACTTCTTGTAAGGCTTGAATACAATTGGTTTGCTAACTATATTTTCTTTTCATTTATTAGATATTAAATTGTACAATATTTATCTTGTGGCATATATACAAACATAATAGAACAATCATATTATTTTAGTTCCCAAAATCTAACAAATTTATGATGTTACCTATATCTTCTTAGAAAAATATCTTTCTAGTTAAATAATTTTTGTAATTTAATATACATTCATTTCCATTGTTTGTAGTCATCTACTCCATTTTTACTATTGTTAGAATAATGATTACTAAAAAAAAAGTTAATATATTACACTTGAGATTACACATCATTTCAATTACTTAGATTATAGTAACATGTTTGATTATGAAAATTGTTCAAAATAAGTACTCACACAATAAGACTTTTACCTTAATATCTTTTAAGATTTAAGGAAAAGGAGGGAATTTACCTCATATAAATCCACAAAATACATTATTGCGAAACACTAAAGAAAATCAAAATCATAATATTTAGAATTCATAAAATTATGTTTGAATTAAAAATTAGTACAAATTTAATTTTTTTTATAAAATGAACAAAATATTGATCCAACTATTTTATTAATTCCAAAAGACCATTATGAAATATAAACAAATTTGAATTTCAAATAACTAAGAAAGTAATGGTGATACAATAAACAAAGATTAAAAAGACTTCACTCTCATATCTATTAGTGCTTGCACCAAAAGGAGGTGCAAGGGTTACACCAATAGAAAACTATATATAATTTTAAATGATAAAGAATATAGTTTAATATGTGTCTAGAATATATTAATTTAATTTAAACTATATTATGTATGAAGTATATTAAAGTATATATTATATTAATATTTTTTAATATAAAAAATATAAAGTTCTAATTTTAATTAGTAAATATATAATCAATACATATTTTATATTTTATCCATGTATACTATTAAATTTTAATTTCAACAAAACCTAAGTTTATAATAACTTATATTATATTGAGTATTAGATGATTATTATTAGTTCCTAAACTATTGCATTCATTTAGTTTTGAAATCAATTAATCTGACCAATCAGATTTCAAAATTTTTTAAGTCTATTTCTATTTTGCAAAGTTTGATAATTTCAACATATTTAAAAAATCTAAATAATGCTACTTATTTATAATTCTATTGGCTGTGAACAAAAAAGGAAATGAGAAAATTCAAATTTTAAAAGCTTAATTAAAAGAAAATTAAAAAAGCACATGGTAGTCATTTATTGGTAGCATTAAAAAGTATGTCATGTCATTTGTAATGTACATTATAAATGTATTACTCGTTATTGGAGCTATCAATATTTGCCATATTTTTGAAATTAAACTATATAATATAATGATATACTTTATATTCAACTACTTTTAGCATTTAAGATTTTAAAATTCTTAAATATCTTTTTACTTAACTATAGTTTTTAAAAACAATTAATTTTAATTATTTATTTTAAAAAATTTTAAATTTTTTACTCTTTATGCTTAGAATAAATGTTTAATATAATTTATAAAATAATTTATTTTGATCATTTTTCTTTTGTCCTATTTACTATTTTTCTATGTTATATTATTTAAATAATAAATATAACATATTAATAGTTAAATATATATTTATATTTTTAATAATAATTTATTTCTTTTGTCTTATTTATTATTTTGTTATCATCATTAAATAATACTATTTTTTCTAAAGTATACATATGTGAAAATTTGAAGTTACAAAATCATCAAAATTATTTTTCTTTTCACCCCATTCAATATATCAAACAAATATGTTGGTTGCAAAATTAAAATAATTATTATATTATAATTAAAAATATATATTATTATCCATAAGTGTACATTATACAAATTTATACAAGACAAATATTATTGTGTAAATTGTTAAGCATTAAAGTTACTTTTTATATAGGAATAGAAGATCATATTTTCATTTATAATATCGAATGTACAACTTCAAAATTGAGAATAAAACTATCCCATAATATTATATCATCTATTATAATGTTTTAGCTAAATACATTTATTGCTTTTTTATAAAAAAATTATTTACATTTATTCTATTTTTATAATAATTTAAATTTTATAATAAATTCCCAATGTTTATGTCATGTTGTTTGTCTTAGACTTATGAGAAAAAGATTTGATTAATATTCTTATTTAAAAGTTTATTTTTGTTTTCCTTTTCATTTTAGTCTTTCAATTCTTGCATCTCGTCAAGATTTCTATCCTTACAAATTTGTTCATACTCAAAATCACAACTCTATAATTCTAGAGTAAGTATTCAAACTCTAGACTTGGGGATTTACATAAAACAAAAAAGTAAGTGTGCATCTTTTGACTTCTGAATTTCT
>MU225516.1:1397131-1420190 GCA_018584345.1 Thuja plicata | reverse complement strand
TTTAGGGTTAGGTTTTCTTTGACCATCCTAAGCTTGTTGCATCCTTAAGGGATTCCAAGATGGTCAAAAACCTATATATAAAAAAAGAGTTGTAAATTAAAAGGGGTCTTTGATGTTGGAAATTTTTGGAGAAAGAGATAATATATTGTAGAACTCTGATGTTCTGAACTTCTGTCTATCTTTTGAAGTTGCAAGATCTTTCATGTATGGAAGCTGGATCATATAAATAAAAATACGGTGCAATTTTACTCTCTTCAATTGCTGTCTCTTTATTCTCTGTGTATGATCTTTTATGTTTAAGTCTGCAAGGCATTCTCAAGCATTTTGGTTATTAGGTAACTATCTAATTGCTTGCAATTTTCTTTTGAGGAAAGAACTAAGTTTTGTGAGTAGTTTTAGGGAGCATAATGGTTTTTTAAAGATTTGATACAACGTTTAGAGGTAACAAGGTAATTTGTAAGGCAACTTATCTGAATTGCATGTGAGTTGTAAGGCAGATTACTGTATTTTGTTTCTATGAGATCTTAGTTTATTGACTCTTTAACCCAAAGGATAGGCACTGGTCTAGAAATTGGTCTGATAACCCACTACCGTCCAAGTTATTTCAAGGCATCAAAACCAATTTAATCAAAAAACTCTTGTTACTAAGAACAAACAAACTGAACTCAGTAAGGACTCATGTCAGCAGGACAATGTCCATTTTAGTGATTCCTTGAAGAGTGAATCATTAGGTTATCCCTCCTACAATAAAAGGAAGAAGGATGAAAATCCTTGTATCACTGGTTTTTGCTATATTTACAACCATGGTCTGTATGGTTAAATCTTGCATCTGGTTATGCTTGGTCATTTGCAAGGTGATTTATAAGTTGGTTTAACAAAGATACATAGAAAATCAGTGTCCACATTAATACATACTGTGTAAACATAAATCATAAGAGGTAAAACCTGCCTGAGTATATGTGGAGCTCAAAAATGAAGAAGGACCTTATCCAGTCCTTAGCAATTAGGCTTTTATTGTCTCTGAATCAGTATTAGAAAGCATAGTGTTCAAATAGACATTTCAAGCACTGTGGTTCATACAAGAAAAATCCCTAATAGGTTTATGGTCATTATTAGGGTTTAATGTCAGTGTGAGAATTATGTTAGGGTTAGGGGTAGAATTAGGTTTAGGATTTAGTGCTAAGATTTAGTGTTATATTTTGAGTAAGTTAATATGATTAGAGTTAGATTTTAGGGCTAGGGTTTATATCACAGTTAGGGTAAGCATTAGGGTTAGGTTTTATATCATGGTTAGTGTTAGGATAAGGTCTAGGATAGGTTTAGGATTATGTTTAGCATTCTAGAGTATACATCATGGTTAGGGTTAGGGTTTTGGGTGTGGTTAGTGTAAAGCTTAAAACTATCATTAGGTTTAGGGTTTATATTAGAAGAATAATTAGGGTTAGAGTTTGGATTAGGATTCAGATTGAGGTTTAGGATTAAGGTTATGGTTTGACTTATGCTTAGGGTTAGGGTTAGATTTTGGGTTAGTACTTTTTTATGTTTAGGTCTATTTTAATTTAGAAAAATAGTTAGGATTAGGGTTTGGGTTATGCTTAGAGTTAGAGTTAGGATTATTGTTAGGCTCTAGGGTTGTGGTTTGGATTAGGATATGGTTAGGTTTAGGGTTAAAAGTTATGGATAGAATTATGGTCAGTTTAAGAACTCTCTCTCTCTCTCTCATTTTATTTCTCTTGTAACTATAATTGAATCCCTTCCCTAATTGGACCCTAACATTAAACCTATTGATTATACTATTATTTTATTTATTTGATATTTATATATAGAATAATTTTTTCTAACTCATTTACCTAGGATTAGGGTTTAGAGTTGAGGTTATGATGAGGGTTATGTTTTGGATTAGTGATATATTTAGGTTTAGGGTTAGGGTTTAAGTTATGGTTATGGTTAAAGTTAGGATTGTGGTTAGGGGTAGAATTTAGGGTTATGGTTTGAATTATGTTCAATTTTATAGTTTTGGTTTGTTAAGGTTAAGTTTTATATCATGTTTAGGATTAGGGTTATTGTTAGGGCTATCATTTACGTCATTAATATGGTAAGAGTTAGGTTTAAAATTTTAATTGAATCAACAATTAGCTTCAAAATAAATTTTAAACTAGAATCAATATGAATAGAACCTTTTTAATTTATTTCAATTATATTTTTTTATTTTTGCATGCAAATCATTTGAACATTTAAAATCAAACTTTTTTTAAATTAATCATAAATACTTTTTCTTTGTATATTTCTCTAGATATTTTAATATTCATACTCCATGTAAATCAATTTAAATTATATGATTAAACTAAATTCTTTTATTTTTTATTTTTAAATGAATCATCAACAGTTTTAAAATAAAATTAAAACTGAAATCTAGATTTTAATTGAATCTTTCTACATATTTTTTAGATATTTAAGAAACCTTTCTATAATATTTTCTCTTTTTACATGCAAATCATTTCAAGTTCTATAATTAAGCTAATTTTAAAAAAAAATTAGAATAAATAAATTTTACATTTGATTTTTGTATTTACAATAGAAATATTTATGGTTTTCTATTAGATATAGATTGCATCCAAATATTTGCAAAAATTGAATCCAATATTTGTTATATTTGGCATGAAATATTAGAGGAACTATCAAGACCCTATTTTTCTAAATTATAACAGTGTTATTAATTATTTAATTAATATTTTTCCTTAAATTTTAAAAAGAAATAAAAATAAAATATGTTTTAAATATCTAATTATATTTATTTTTTGACAGGCAAAGGTCGAAGCCAAGATAATTTTATTAATCATGAGTTTAAGTACAAAAAGTCTCCGTTCACTTTGGGCACTGGTAGGAAAGAACGGAGAAGAAAACCTCCAGTCTTGCCCGGGACTATGTCCAGGTCATAAAAAGAAAAACAAGGGGCATACCCCTTGTTACACAATTAACTCTTAGAGAGTCTATTACACTTTGTTATAATTTTCCATAATCTATATAGAATAATTCCATTCATAAGTATCTGTTATATTCTACCATAATCTACTGAAAGATGGTTCCTGGTTGCATCTCCTCTCTAGTACTTGCATCACTCAGAAACACACCAACTATTCTTCTACCAAACATTTAACAAGAGGTTTATTGGCTAATACATATAAGAATAAAGAGAGAGAAACCTTGAAACCTTAATCAAAGTAGGAGACAGCTGGAACTAAAAACTATCCAACACTAAGAGTCACAATACTGAAAAATATAAATCATGTAGGATAAATATAGATTCAGAAAAACCATAACTCTCCTCTTATTGTAAATTAATCATCATTGTGAATTCTGAGATGTGGATTGTGATTTCATGCTACCCAGTGGTGCTAAGGGGTGTAATCTGCAAAGCCCCTTTGTATTTAATTGGTATTTAAATCCAAAAAGGCTTAGGTATACAGTTAAATAAAGGAGTTATCCCAAAATTTAGGGTCAAAAATCACAGAAACTCCAGATCTATACTAGGATATTTGATTGTTTCTTTACAGCGAGTTGAATATTTGTTATGTAATTTCTTTAAAATAAGATTAATTTTTTCCTAAAAGATATACCATTTTAATCTTGACATAGAAGAAAGAAAGGAAAGTACATGTGGACATACTATGATTGCAATTAAAATCCCTAAATTGAAGAAGGAAACTAATCTCAAAATAGAAAAAAGAGAAGATTTTCCAACTTACATATTGTATATATCGATTGATATTTGAAAAAATAATGACTGTATCTTAAGCGAAGAAAAACAATCCTATACTAGTGTTATTTAATGTGTAAAGTGCCTAGATTACACAAACCAAAACTTAGACACCAACATATCTTGACATCAATAAAATGGAAAAAATTGTATATAAAAGGATATATATAAGATCATTAGTATATAAATATATAAATATTTATTTATATATGTATATATATATGTTGATATATATATATATATATATATATATCTTCTATTTATATTATTTACCATTTTATTGATCTAAACTATCAGAGCTAGTCTGAATTAACCATTTTCAATCGGTCTCCCTTCCAGCCAGGGAGAAAGCACTCAATATCTAACAGTTTAATTCCATATATAAAAGTAAAGAAGAACCAGAATAGGTTAGAATAGAAAATAGTGAAGACATAAACCATTATTGACTAAGGAGATCATATGGTAAATTAGATATGGAGAATAAAACTATGTAGACACCTTTCCTAAAGCAATACCATATGTGATCATTGATGAACCATAACTGATTGAATGTTTGAAGATGTTAAGTTGATCACCAAAATGAAGAAAGATAATGCAAGACATTAAATTAGTTAATGGATTGTATTGTCATTGATGTCAACTTGATATAATCTGGTCAGTTATATACAAAGTGTCAAAGATTTCATAGAATCGGAAAGATAAAGATTATGCTTTCAATAATTCATAAAAGATCAATATTCACTAAGTGACTACAAACACCGATGGGACCGATGGGAAGTGCACCCCAATGAACAGAGAAACCTGAAAGTAAAGTCACAGTGTTTCTTGAGAAAGAAACCCGACAAGCACTACCGACGAGAAAAATCACAAGCATTACCGATGAGAAGAACTTCACAGTGATGCCCGACAGATAGACAACCCCGACGGATAGACAAACCTGACGGATAGACAACCCCAATGAAGATGCCCGAGGAGAACTAAAGTTTTGACCGAAGCTATCAAAGAGTTAAACACCAAAAAGAACTAAAGTTCAGACATGACAAAATACTTAGCTGGAAAGAGTTAAAGATAGAATTAACTGGTTGTTAACATTGTTTTCATTGACAAGTTAAAGCCAAAGATAAGTGAAATATTTAAAGCAGTTTTATTATAGTTGGCAAGAAAATATCTATGAGATAAAATAGGAGTAAAATCTTTAAAGCAAGATTGGCTAAAATTGTGAATCACGCCAAGAACAAGAAAATAAGAAGTAAGAAACGGTGATATCATGTCTATAAAGAGACAATATAATTCATTATGAATTAGAGGAGTGAAAAGAAGAAGAGGATGTTGGAGAGAAACTGATGAAGAACAACTTCATACAGTCCTGATCAATCAAGCTGAGGAAAGAGCTAAAGAATTTTGTGGACACTGAGCAACATAGAAGCATAGCATCACCGAGAAGAAAGAAGTAGAGAAAAGGTATTGAAAAGATACATTGATCAGAAAGGTATAATGAGCTTACAATAGATCTAAAATTCTGCAAGTCTATAGTTGTATATGTGAACAGATCATTTACTGTTTCATTTTAACCATTGGATCAGAAATTCTCTTAACCAAGCAGGACTTAACAATCCTTTCTATATTGAGATACATCCCAAGGAGTATCAAAAAGTTTGATCATGAAGATAGCATGAGATGTCAGATACCATTTGACAAACTACAGAGGGTTTGGTCATAGAAGGTAGCATAGAAATGCCCAATATCAAGTGACAAACTATTCTGTTTAAATCTTCTAACAAGGTCACACCTAACAGTGTGTTTGTAACCTTTAACAGGGTTGGCTCTTCACTAAGCTCACTTCATAAGAGTGAAAATTTTGGGTTACCGGTCCCAAGTGGTTTATCCCTTAACAGGGTTTTCACGTTAAAATCCATGTGTCAATGTGTTTATGAGTCATTACTTTAGTGTTTTACATTACACATAACTAATTCTGGATTGATCAGTATACACTAATAAATTTTCTATTTTTCGATAAATGAAAGACCGCTAATCGATAAATAGTAAGAATAAGGTTTAACAGTGAACTCCGAGCAGTAGTTATTTGTTAAGATTGTGTAAAGGCATTCATCTTGTAGGACTGAAGATAACTAGAGGCTTAATATTGTGGTACTAAGTTTTTGGGTTGATTTATTAGAATATTTTATAGGCCATTGATTCACCCCCCCTGCCTCTCAATTATTCTAACAATATGTGCTAACTTTAAGTATGGGGATCGACTTAAATATTAGTACTTAACAACCCTATTAAACTATACTAGCATAATATCGTAGAGAAACAAAAAAAATATCTCATTCTATTATTATTATCATTAAAAGCTTTTTTTTCATATAAATAAATTTTTAAAAAACTAATTCAAAACTATTATATATTCTAAAACTATTAATAAATTAAATAAATAACTCCAACTTACTAAAACTGTGTGGGGCTTGTAAGAAAAATACCCTACCAAACCTTAGTAAATTTTATTTTGGCCGATAAAATGAACAATGGTGAGAATGATTTTTTTTAATTGAGATCTTACATTTAATGGTGGTGACAGTCACACATTTGGACCAAAATTACGTACAATAACACATTTGGAAATTTGGAGTTAGGGAGTATTTGAATGTAGATTCTATTCTAGGCATATTGTTATCAAAGTTACTTAACTCAAAAGTAGTAAGCTTGCCAACCAAAGAGTCTAGAGTCACATTTTTAGGACTAATAGATCTCAGTTCTTGTATAGAAGAGACTCTAATAACATACAGTGGAAAAGGGTTCTCAATATTTTACTTACCACTACATCTTCTTCAAGTTGACCACTAGCTCCTTTGATAGCAAAAACAATTTCTTTTAGCCGATTATTGTATTGAGCAATGTTCTCTCCTTCCTGCATTCTCATTTCATCATACTTTCCTCTGAGACTATCTACCTTTGATTTTTAAACATGAACATCACCACCATGGATTGTTACCAACTTATCCCACATATCTTTAGCACTATCCATTTCCTTGATATCTACAAACTCAGTATCACACAGAGCACTTACAATTTCTATCATTACAGAGTTATGTTCCAGCTTTCTCTTTATTTTTTCAGGATTTAGGATTCCAAAAGGTTGAACACACTTAGTTGTGAGATGATCTAATTTTTTTCCTCCAATACCTGATAGATGAAGCTTCATCCTTCTTAACCATGTAGATAAGTTATCCTTAGAGAACTTAGGTGCTTCCTTCTTATACATCTTTGAATATTTTCCCTAAGCTGTTAAACTTTCACAATCAGGGAACCAAGGCTTTGATACCAATTGTTTATATAGGTTTGATTACTGAGAGGGGAGGGGTGTATCAGTTATCCACAAATTTACCTAAACCAACTTCTTTAAACTCTATGCACCAAAAAATTCAATATCAAACAATATAAGTAAATCTTTCAATGCATACATCCACAAGTAATCAACCACACTTGATGGAAACACCATATTTATCTTGTGGAAACCCGAATGGTAGAAAACCATGATGTGATTTGGTACCCACAAGATTTGTACTCTTCTAGAATACGCCATGTTAGGAGCTTACCCTGTTAAAGTTTTACAAAACACTGTTAGGTGTTACCCGGTTAAGGGATTTGCCTTTAGATCTGTTAATAGATTTGCCTTATTAGGTGAAGCCTTGTTAGAGTACTTAAAACATTCAATTACAATACCACCTTTTTAGATGATTTACAATAAAGATCTGTTAGGATCCACCCTATTAAGGGATTTCACTATTACAATGATTAGAAAGCAACAGATAAAATGATCTATAAAAACTGCACTACCTTTGCATAATCATATCCTATTAATCTCTAAAATTCATCATCATGCTATATATTATTCCTTTTCTTGATTTCACATGATTCCTTCACTTGCTTTGTCACCGAATCCTTCTACAATTTGCAATTAGCAAATAACTTCTTCAACTTTCCAATATATAGTTTTACTTCCATCGAATTAAAATAAGCCCTAGATTTGGTATATGAATGATCCAGATCATCTTAGGTAAGATACAATGTATCTAGTCACTCATAAAATATTTACCTCTGACCACGTCAGCTTACACATAGATTTTACCTTAGTAGTTGAGCCATTTTCAAAAACTCATTTGACCAAAAGAAACTTCTTGAAGAATCTGCCTCAAACACATACCTCGATCAATGTGATGTCAAGTAAGTCCCAAAAATCACCAAAATAACTTACCACTTTATGAAAATCATCACTGATCCTTTTTCCAATTTGAATTCCTTCATCGATCTACAAATATTCATAGCCTGTTCAAGAACTATGTCTTGTTAACCTATTCATTCTGTTAACATCACTTCTAGTCAAATAAACTAGTAGTACCGGGTAACATTATTATTCGCACTCTCAAACATAGTATCTTGACATAGTTTACAATCATATCCTATGACCACTCCATCAAACACTTTACCGATTTGAGATAAATTTCAAATCACTCACTGTCTATCACTGGTTGTTTTAGTAGTTACCCGGTTTGAGTCCAATCAAACATAACCAACTTAATTCTTCATATCAGAAGTCAAGATGGAAAATTTAACATCAAAACACATTATGTGATCTTCTAGTAGAATAGAAACTTTAGAAACATACTTCAACTCATGATTCACTTACACAATATCTGGTAACATACTGAAAACACTACATCAATTAGTTGACATCAATGACAACCAAATAACTGATTCACCTGTCATCAAATTTGTACCAATCTTCATCAATACAAAAATTATCATCACTGCATCAGTTATGCTTACACTATTATGATTATATTATAATAATATGATAAAGATAGTTGATCTCCAAGTTTTTTTGTCTACTAGTGTCACACACTTAGTCATAATCAAGGAAGGTTGGTTGGTCATCACTGCGACCGAGCCATACCACTAAGGCCGAGATCAAGTAGTAATTATTGTTGAGAAAGTCAATGGTCAGTGAGTACTCAATAGTTTTCAAGAAGAATGATTTCCAAGTTGCATAGAAGAGTTAGTGTTGAGTGACAGTATATGGATATGTCGAGCGAGACAGTATTGACCGAGCACCAGAGTTTACATATGCCGAGTAAGATAGTTTTGTATATGTGTTTGGAATGGCACAAACACCTAGGTAAACCATTTTGGATGCCTTCTATGAATCATTTAATTATTATTCACAAATATTTAATGAATTAATTATGCGTTGTATTTGTGATTATGGATCCCTATGTAAGCCATACAACCAATCAAAATGAGGGATGCCTAAGAGGAACAATGTGATGAATCTAGATCATTGATCTTGATCTAGATGTTTCATCAGTGATCTATATATGGGATTCTTCAAACCCTAATGGAAGTGCATATGTGTGTGGATGTAGATGTGAAGAGAAAAGATTAGGTGTGTATGCATGTTTTGCATATCTAAAGCATAGGTCAGGCAGAGTGACCGAGAAAAGTAGTGAAGAGAAGAACAGAGATATATCAAATTGAGAGATCAGTCAAGAGTTGGAAATATGAGATCCTTTATCAACATTTGTAGTGCAGACCAAAGTATCAAGTATTGACACATTCTAGCAAGTGAATCAAGGTAAATCTCTTAACAAAGTGGTCCTAGCAGGAACGAACACCTAGGTAAACCATTTTGGCCAACTTCTATGAATCATTTAATGATCATTCACAAATATTTAATGCATTAGTTATGCGTTATATTTGTGATCATGGATCCCTATGTAATCCATGCAACCAATCAAAATTAGGGATGCTTAAGTGGAAAAATGTGATGAATCTAGATCATTGATCTTGATTTGTATGTTTCATCAGTGATCTATATATGGTATGCTTCAAACCCTAATGGAAGTGTGTATGTGTGTGGATGTGAATGTGAAGAGCAAAGTGTTAATGCATGTTTTGCATATCTGAAGCATAGATGAGGCAGGGGACTGAGAATAGAAGCAAAGAGAAGAACAAAGATATATCAGATTGAGAGATTAGTCAAGAGTTGGAAAGAGGAGATCCATTATCAGCATTTATAGTGCAAACCAAAGGATCAGGTACTAATACATTCTTGAAATTAAATTAGGGTAAATCTCTTAACAGAGTGGTCCTAATAGGCCTCTGTAAATCTCTTAATAGAGTTCTTACTTATTTGTAAGTTTTAAATCCTTTAACAAGGTAGATTTTATAAGTATGTAAGCTCTTAACAGGGCAGACCCCTCATAGGTTAGATCATTAGAAGTGATCAAATTTTTTATCCCTAACAGGCACACTTTATTACTTTAGTAGTGAATATTTGTGGGTCTCATCCCCACCTTAGTTTTATCTTCAATGGTTTTCGGGTTACCAAATCTTTTTGTTATGTGTTCATTATGGATATGATTAGATGTTAGATCTATAACATCATTTTAGTTTATGTTTATGAATACATGATTGAATTAATTTGTTTTAGAAGTGTGAAAGTTTTATAGATCTGATTCACCCCCCCCCCTTAGTTATTGCTTTCCCATATTAGACTTCTAACAATTGGTATCAGAGCATTGTTCTCTTAGAAGAAGTCTAACAACTTGAGAGTTAAGATCTTGGAAATGGAGATTTATAAGTTGGGAAGGGTCATTAACTAGAAGATTGATATTAAGTTGGAACTACTGCGGCTTGAGACAGCAAGAGAAGAATTAAAGAAATCCTTAAAATCTAGGAAATAATGGGCAAATCAGCTAAATGACACTTCATATAAAGAAGAAGACACTAAAGGTCTATTTAACAATGAATATTCCAAAGAAAGTAATGCGGAAATTGCAGATCTATTGGAGAAGAATAACACACTGAAAGAACAAGTCAAAAGTCTAAAGATAGAATAGGAAACTCAATCTATAACACTATGTGAGGTGATTGATCAGAAGAAGAAATCTGGGGAAGACAAGACCATGGTAGAAGAAGACAAGAGATAGATGGCTACCATACTTGATGAAAGGACAAGGGATGTGGAGAATCTCACAAACAATCAGTTGGACATGGTCAACCAACTATTATTTTCAAATCAAGAGATAAATAGAAAAGACATTAAAATTACATATCTAAGATATGAGAACACTCAACTGAAAAATGAGTTGAGATCTGAAAGAGAACTCATTGAGAGATTAAATAAACTGAATGAAGCCTTGAGATACTTTGAGGAACTGATGAGATCACCAAGAAGTAATAATGAAACCTTTGGACATGGACATACTGAGCACCTATCATCCACTGAAGAAGGAAAATCATCAAAGAGTAGATAACAGTGGAATGCAAAGCTGAAGAATAGAAATCCTGCATGTTATCATTGTGGGAAATCAAGTCACACAACAAACATTTTCCGAAGCAAGAATGGTAAGTCCAATCCTAAACCTAAATTTAATGGATATTGATTTAACTATAAGAAGCATGGACATAAGGCACATGAATGTAGGTCAAAGACTAGAAATACACCTACTTCACCTAGATTCCAAGGACATTGCTATAATTGCCAGAATTTTGGTCATAGAACCCAAGATTGCAGATCCAATGCAAAATATAAATGGACATCCAAGAAACAAGGCAATGCACCAAGGAAAGGTAACACATTTAATTGGGATTAAAATACAAGGTAATCCCAAAGGCATAGTTATTATTACTGTGGTTAATATGGTCATATTGTAGAAAATTGTATAATGAGACACTTTAGAGGTAAATTCAAGAGTTGGATGAATGGAAGTTTGGACTCTTATAGTTGTCACAATATTGGTCATACTAAGTGTAGATGAAAGGACAAGGGATGTGGAGAATCTCACAAACAATCAGTTGGACATGGTCAACCAACCGTTATTTGCAAATCAAGAGATAAATAGAAAAGACATTAAAATTACATATCTAAGATATGAGAACACTCAACTGAAAAATGAGTTGAGATCTAAAAGAGAACTCATTGAGAGATTAAATAAACTGAATGAAGCCTTGAGATACTTTGAGGAACTGATGAGATCACCAAGAAGTAATAATGACACCTTTGGACATGGACATACTGAGCACCTATCATCCACTGAAGAAGGAGAATCATCAAAGAGTAGATAACAGGGGAATGCAAAGCTGAAGAATAGAAATCCTGCATGTTATCATTATGGGAAATCAGGTCACACAGCAAACATTTTCTGAAGCAAGAATGGTAAGTCCAATCCTAAAGCTAAATTTAATGGATATTGATTCAACTGTAAGAAGCATGGACATAAGGCACATGAATGCAGGTCAAAGACTAGAAATACACCTACTTCACCTAGATTCCAAGGACATTGCTATAATTGCCAGAATTTTGGTCATAAAACCCAAGATTGCAGATCCAATGAAAAATACAAATGGACATCCAAGAAACAAGGCAATGCACCAAGGAAAGGTAACACATTTAATTGGGATTACAATACAAGGTAATACCAAAGGCATAGTTATTATCATTGTGGTGAATATGGTCATATTGCAGAAAATTGTATAATGAGACACTTTAGAGGTAAATCCAAGAGTTGGATGAATGGAAGTTTGGACTCTTATATTTTTCACAATATTGGTCATACTAAGTGTAGACACCTAAATTGATTACCTTAATCAATCATATTTAGTTCCTTCTAGGACATATCAGCTAAGTAATTAAGCATTACCTAATTGACCTATGTAATCCTCTAGCCCTAATTAATTCAATTAATTGGCTATAGTCCTTATTAATTATTAAAAGAAACCAATAGCTTAATAGATAATTAAATCCTTATTCCTCCTATTATGGAATGAATATGTTAAATCATTTAATTCATTCATTAATATTCCCTTTAACCCCTAACCTAACCCCTCTCAACTACCTAGCCTTGAGTCTGAAGTAAACCCAACCCTTTCACACATGCTAACCCTTCCTTATCCCCCTAATCACCCTTCTTATATCCTAACCCTAATCCTAATTCTATCCCTAACCATGCCACATTCCTAATCCTTTATTAGGAACTCAACCCCCAAAGTCAAAGTCAACAATCTCAAGCCAAGCCTATCCATATGCATTTAAAGCTCTTACACCTTCATAAATTCCTCTTACATCCTCGTTAAGCCTCTTACACCCTCTTTAAGAGGCCTTATCCCCTAAATTCTTCCCTCATCCCCTTGTCGCATTTTCCTAAATGGTCACTTTCCTCCCCACTTTCAACCCAATCCCCTTGTGACAAGTGTTACAATTTGATGCACTTGAAGAAACACAATCCATGTGCTCTCTTCTAGTGGCATTTGGACCTCTCTTCAACTTTGCATCTAAGCCCTTGGTTTTCCTACCCATTTCCTATATAACAAACCCCTTTCCTTCATATTTTAAAGCCACCTTCCATGTAGAGTTATAATGCTATTTTGAGAGAAAATCATAAATCCATCTTTTAGAGAAGAGTTATAATGCCAGTTTGAGATCACAACTTGAAGCTTGAATCACATCCATGAGCACACATCCACAACAAATGGACAAATCCAATCAACAAAATGGAGTTTGAATGAGCTTGTAGGAGGTTTGCACTTTCTTCATTTAGCTTATTTCAAGTTTTAATTTTATTTCTTAGCATGTATGTAGTTTAGATTATTAGTTTTTGAGTGTTTTGATTTTTTATTATGCTCCCTTCTAATTTTCATAGCTCACATTCTGGCACACCCGGTGGGACCCACTTCACGGGTTCCTTTTCATTGTTTTGCTTGCAAACTAACCCTCTAAGCTAATGTGTTTTTGTTGTTTGAGTATGTTTTGCAAGCTCTTATTTTTGTTTGCAGGTTGAAAAAGGAAAGAAGACTATATTCCTTCTATCTTATTTCTCCTTTCTCTCTATTACACTTCCACGAATATCATTGATACACAAAAAAGAATACTATATTCCTTCTATCTTCTTTCTACTTTCTCTCTATTACCCATTTTTTGAAATATGGTCTATATCACTAGGACCATTATTTGTAAAAATATGGGGGAAAGGCACTGTAAACCTACAATAATGCACTCTTACTAGCTTTTATTTATTTTTTTATAGGTCTACAGGTTAGCCATCTAGTTTGTTAAGAAAGCACATAATCTTTTAATTAAAAAATTCCCATTTTTACTTTTTGGTGTTTAAAAAGAACAGTGTATGTACTCATATCATTTCACACTTGGTTTTCAGTTTCAAAGTCAACAAAAGTCAAAGTCAACAAAAGTCAAAAAGTTAACAAAAGTCAATATTTCTTTTTTTGGGGCTTAAAACAAACATTCACAAAATCTCGAATGCTTTAAGGAAAATGAACAATCAAACATCTAATTTTAGGTTTAAAACTAAACAATCAAATCACACATCTTGTTTTTGGATCTTAAAATTGAACTAACTATCAAACACTTCACTTTCTGGGCTTTAAAATTGGACAATCTATCACATATTTCATTTTGGATCTAAAAACTGAACATTCAATCAACATTTCAATTTGGGTTTTAAAAATGAACAAGGCAAATCAAGCACATTTCAATTTGAGTCCTAAAAACTGAACATGTAAATCAAAACATTTCAAATTTGGGTTTAAAATTGAACAACTCAATCAAACATCATCTTGAATGCATAAAAATGAATTGAACAAAGAAAATAAAATTTCATTTTGGTGCACATAAAAAGGACAAACTTGCAAGTTCATTTCTGCACTAGATCAGATCAAACATTGCTTAACTTGTCCAAATAATTAACCGTGCGTTTTGCATTTGTGGTGCATTTGCACAAAATATGTAGAGAACAACCTCACATCATGCACTATCCTCTCCCATTGTCTTTCATGGTCTTTGGTGCAAGAGAAAGGTGACTTTGAATGTTCAAAAATTTTAATTTTTACATAGAGGGGCCCAGAAGAAGCACGAGTCCTTCTAGAGAATGAACCCAAACCGGTAAACCCTTTAGTCAGTATAGAAATAAGGTGGAATTAAAGGTCTTTCTATATCCCTTCAAGCTCAAGCGGGTCATGTTCAATGGTAGTCCATACTGAGTGAATATCCTCAGCATACTGGCATGGTTGAACTAGGCTCTTAAGTGAGTCACGCCATACAAACCGATTGTGGGGACACCACAAAAATACTATCAACTAATCAATCTAGAAACCTACCTGATCCATCCCCGAAAGATTTATAATCGGCTGGGCAAGGAAGATAGTAACTTCCCTGAGAAATTTGCACATTTGTGCCACCTTTAGCATTTGGAGTCGGCTAATACGGCATCATAACTAGAGCCTTGTACTTGGTGATGGTTGTATTCTGATTAGCTCTTGTGTGTGTTCCTACATATGCAGACAAAGGCTTTCAATCTCACTGCATCCTTAAGGTAGAAAGTGCTTGTATGTGTTTTTAGTGTTACAAAAACTTATGCAAAATAGTTCTCGAACATACACAAGTCTAGAAGTTTTGAAAGTCTTTTTTGCCAAGGAGATCAACATTTTTATGCTTCTTGCAAGGTTACTTTGCCTCTTGCAAGAGTTTTTGCTCACAAATTCCAAAATTTCATCACTTGTTCCAAAAGCAAAAACAATCTGAGGCACACTTGTCGCAGTCACTGCCTAGTCCTGAGCAACTATCTTCTAAATATTATCAAACTGGGCTCATATCTATTTCTGTCAAGCATGAGAAAGTTGGGTCTTCCATTTCTCCCCATATCTTAGACTAGCAGGGCTATCTTTTCCACCCCCATCCTCTTTCCATCTTCTTCAGAGTTAGTCCTTCTTCCTAATATAAGCTTGAGTCTTCCATCCATCACAATCATTCCTCCCTAATCAACTCATCAGAAAAGTGTCATGTCACAAATCTATTATGATGAGGTTGGTTTCCATATCTCTTCCTTATCTTTATCCTATGATGATGATGGTCTTGTTGATCATGATGCATATTTTGAAAACCTTAGCAAGATTTCTCCAAATACCATCCAAACTCCAGTCATTCCTCCATCCTACCCCATCATGTCTATATCCTATTCCGATGATGATGAAGGTCTTGTTGATCATGATGTATACTTTGAAAAACTTAAAAATCTCTCCCTTACATCTTATACTGATGATGAAGGTATTGTTGATCATGATGCATATTTTGAAAACCTTAGCAAGATTTCTCCAAATACCATCCAAACTCTAGTAATTCCTCCATCCTAACCCATCATGTCTATATCCTATTCTGGTGATGATGAAGGTCTTGTATATCATCATGCATACTTTGAAAACCTTAAAAATCTCTCCCTTTCATCTTATGCTAATGATGAAGGTCTTGTTGATCATGATGCATACATGGAAAGCCATAACAAACTTGCTCCAAGCATCTTCCAAGCTCTAGTCATTCCTCCACACTATCCCATCAAGCCACCATGTATACCCACTAGCACTCCTTATCATAACTTTGACAAGGGAAATCCTTCTTATCCTTCATCCACATCTCCTTCCTATGCATTCATGCCTCCATCTTATCCTATGGTCATATCCCAACCTCCACGCTTTCACAACAACACTACTAGCTAAATACCTAATCCCAGTCCACCATCTCATTATCCTCCAACCCATGTTTAAATCCCTAATCCTAGCCCTCCATTTCCTCCAAACCATCACCATGATCCCCATGCTATTGCTCCTCCATCATCCACTCTGTCCTATCCATCTCCCCCATCTTATCCCAATCTACCATCTCCAATTCCTGGCTACATTAACACATATTCCATACCCCAATCCATCCCTCCTCTTCTTTCAGTTAGTCAATCAAGTTCACAAACCATTTCCACACCTACCTAGGTGAACTATCAAGCCATACCATCTCCTACATCCATCTCTACACCATCATTCAACCATACAACTTCACAAGACATTGCCACATCTTCTTATATGGACTACCCTAACTTCCCATCATCTACGCCTGTAGATCCTCCATCTCTGATATGTAAGTCTCCAAGGAGTTTCACAAGGAATCCAACACAAAATCTATCTCTTATAGTTGATGAGTCACATTATATCAATCCCCATGGGAAAACACTAGTGATGAAACCCTTCCACCCCTCACACCTGACATTCCTTTTCCATCTCCCACATCTATCTCTTCCTTTCTGAATCACATACTTATTGATCCTCTTCCACCCCTCACACCTGACATTCCTTTTCCATCTCCCATCCCTATTATTTCCCTTTCAAATCTCATACTTTTTGATCCCCTTCCATCTCCTAGCACCATTGAAGTCCCCTCATATATTGCATTCATCCAATCTTCATCCCATATTCTCCTCCTGACACTATCCACACCCCATCCCATGAACCTCATCCCTCCACCCTTCTTCCCCCCATTACGGAATCCACCATCCCTACATACAACCCATTTGCAAAATCTCCCATCCATCCATACACCCCATTTGCAAAATCTCCCATTCTTCCATCCCCTCCATCAGAAGAATCCTTCCATACATCTCCCATCACACCATCACCATCAATCCAATCATGTCATGACCTTGTCCAAAAGCATGTTGAAGTATCCATTGACTTGAATGATGATTTTATCATTCCATCCACTCCATATCAAGATCCTAAAATCCCCCTCCATCCCTTATCTGATCCATCCACTCCACTTCCTAATCCATTTCCCTTCACTCCTCCATCTCAAGATCCTATCCTTCCATCTACTCTAACTCCAGATCCATTATCCTATCTTATTCAAGATCCAAGCATCCCATCTACCCCACTTCCTAATTCATCCACTCCTTCAAATCAAGATCCTCCCCTCTACCTCTTCCATCTCAAAATCTATTACCCCATCTGATTTAAGGTCCAAGCATCCCATCTCCTCCACTCAATGATCCTTTATCACCTCCAATCCAAACTTTCCCACCATCATCACTCTATCCCCTTGGTCCACTTACATTCATCCATGGTGGTCCTCTTAAAAGAGAAGAAATCAGTTACATCTCCACCATTTTCCATCTGCCTGATAATGGACTCGCATCTTGATCCCTACAAGAGAAGTACCCTATCATGGCTCAAATGCTAAAAAAATGGAAATGTCAAGGCAAAGGATTAGGCCTAAATGAGAAAGGTATACTAGAGCCCATCTTTGTTAAAAGACATCCATGATCTTGTGGTATTGGTTATGCACCTAGAGGCCCTTCTTCCAAAATTGTTGGTACAACTAAGGAAAAATTCAAGAGTGCTTTCAAACCCTCCATCACATCTTCCTATCGTCTCTCTAAATCATATAATTCCATACCCCCTCCTCCATCTTTGCAACCAAAGACAACCTATCATATTCCTCCTTCATCCTCTCAATCCACTTTGGGCCCCTATGCCCCAAAATCTTATCACACATCTTATCCCACTCCTTCCTCCATCCATCAATCCCCTATAAAAAAATCCCACCACTTACATTCCTAATCAAGTTCAACAAAGCCACATACCCATGCTACCCATCCACCATCCTACCTCCACCACTTCATCCATATTTCCTCCATCTCATGCAAGTTCTCATATCTCTTCTAATTCTACTCACTATAATTTAGATGCTAAATCACCAATGCATAATGCTACAGATCCACAGTCTAAATTCTATCATGTTCACTTCCAACAACATGCTCCAGAAAAATAAAATCCAATCAAAGAATGCACTACATCCCATAGGCCACAAAATCCCACCAAAGAAAAAGAAAAAATTATGTGGATCCCAAAGAAAAAAGATGACATGCATCTAAATGAAAAATCCATTGTGGCATCCGAGGTTACTAATCCTCTAGCTGAGCATTCCTCTGTAAGGAAATTCAGGTGCAGAAACACCTTCCTACACTAATCCCTATAGGAAAGTATTGTGCAAATTATTTTAAATCCTTACAATTTCAGATTCGTTAACTACTTTAACAAAGATATTGCAGCCACATACCATGCATACAGAAATTAGAGAATGACACAATGATTTACCCTAGGGAAAACCTTTCAGTAAAAAAACCCCAACACTCCAAAACCTGCACAATGTATTATCTTCAACACAATGGTTACAACACACTTGCAATGCAAGTTCTTTTCAGGAGACAATCGACACACACAGACAAATCCAGTAGCACCAGATTATACCAATAATACACTCTTTTTGTATCCTTTCCTGTAACCCTAAAAAATGCTTATATCATTGCACTTTCCTTTTTAGGGCAACTTCCAAGGAAAGCCGTATTAGGGTTTTACCATTCTCTGAGAAAATAGGAACCCTAAAATTTTTTAACTTTATCAATTGCCACATGTCTTACATGTCTTCACCTGTCATTGAAATCTCTTAGAAATAGCTCTTACGTGTCATAGGAAACTATCATAACTATTTCAGCCATGATCT
This sequence comes from Thuja plicata, assembly GCA_018584345.1. Classification (NCBI taxonomy): domain Eukaryota; kingdom Viridiplantae; phylum Streptophyta; class Pinopsida; order Cupressales; family Cupressaceae; genus Thuja; species Thuja plicata. Next base: position 1,401,036 of record MU225516.1, on the reverse strand, counting down.
CCTTACACACAATTCAAGATGTTGACACATCAAGTGGAGCGACACATCAACATGCCAACTAGACATGTACACTCACACTTAATTACATTATTTGTAAGAAATACATTTTACAAAACAAATAATAAGAATAGGAATTATCCAGGGTTGAGACACCTTATTCCTAACATCCTCTCCTCCATCTTCAAAATCTCTTTTGGGTCCTTATCTCCCACAACTTCCTACGATGATTCCTACATCACATCCACAGGTACCATCCACTTCACATTCACTCTTCTCGCATCCCTCGCAACATGTGCCAATGTTGATCCTGATAACATCCCCCTATCCCACTCACTTTCCATCATTTTATCCAAATACTTCCAACTATCATATCCCCTATCGCACCTATCTCCCCCTGCATAACTATCTCATACCTACATTTTCCTAAGTCACTCTCCCACATAAAGTTGTACCAACATATCGTGATCAACACCAAAAGAAGAAAACCAAAAAAAAAGCCAAAAAAAAATCAAAAGAAGCAAAAAAAAAACAAAGAAGAAGAAGAAGAAGAATAAAGAGAAATCAATTCATCCACTGGTGAAAAATTGGCAAACAAGCACCTTGGATAGGTACCATGATGAAAACCTGGTAAATAGGCATCATGTGTAGTTCCTCCATCCAGTTATTTTTCACACTTGGGGGTAAGTTCCTTCTGGCCACCATCCATCTACCATCTGTATCTTGTCTTGACATTTTAACTTCCTCCATCCTCCTCTGGATCTTGATGAGAAATATACAGGCCACCATATCTACATGCTTTTGGACATCTCTTGACATCCATATCCCATCTCCCGCCTTTATCCACCTATCCTTTTATCCACCCATCCTTCCTTCCATATATCCTTTTGCACTATCCACCTCCCTTATCCACCCTTCATCCTATCTTTCATTCACCTCTGTCATTCTCTTGTTATCCTCTCTTCCATCCTGTCGTACCTCCTCCTAATGCTTCCTCACATGCATAACCTATCCTAAGTGGGGGCATTCTACTCCTTGGTGACGTAGTCCTTGGAGACCTTCTCGTATCCACCTATGATTTCTCAATCCTCCTCTCCTATCCACAATCATTTAACTATCCATCCATTCCTCTACTAAAATCTATCCATCTAGCGCTTCCCTCTTCGTATTCACCAGCATCTCCTCCATCTTCCAATTCCTCCTTTCATATATCCCATCACTTCTTTCTTCCCTTGTCATTAGTATCTAGCTCTAGGCTACCCTCATGCACCCAATGCCACCCATTCCAATCCTAATTCTCCTCATGACCTACTATTGCATGCAAATCCTATCCACATCCTCCAGCTATCCAAAGTCAAGCAGTAATCAGCCCATCCAAGTACACCCTTAGCCTTGCTGCAAGCTTTGATCACAATCCACTCATCATCATTGGGATGTGTCCTTCCAAATCCTTGTGTTTCTTTGCAATACATCATTCCCACATCTAGAGCACCCCATCTACTATTCCTCTAGCTTGGCCTTTTTAGTCCAACTAGGGCAACATCATGCATATCTACCTCTTCCTATCATCCTAAACTTTTGTACATACCATCTTGTATATACTTGTCCATCCTTGATGTATATATCTGTTGTCCTATCCCAATCCCTGAGCTTCAGTCATGTATATATCTTTTCTATGTCAGTCCAGTCTTGAGTCCAATCTCACTTGTACATATCTCACGTCTTTGGTCGGTCTCCTCACAGAAAGTGATCCACAACTATTTTGAATCCCGTGCTTCAGCAAGTTCCTTATGACAAAATATTGGTTCAAACAATTTGCTCTCAACAAATCTTTAGCCAATCAGTTAAAACAACAATCATCATCACCATGGAAATGGGTCCTTGAGGATGTATCCTTCCTCTTATTGACCTAAATCCAAATCCTATCAGCTTCATCATGGAAATGGGTCTATGCAGGATGTATCCTTCCTCACATTGACCTAAATTAAATCATCTCAATCAAAATGGGTCCTAGTAGGATGTATCCTTCCTCTTGTTGACCTGAACCTAATCAGCATCCCATATCATTTGATCTCTCTGGAAAAAGGCGTCTTGTTGTTGAATTTTTTATCTTGAAATTTGATTTTGGTTCTTGATTATCATTCCTGATTCTTTTCGATTGTTCTCCTCCTCAAGGTTGCCATGATTTTTATATCATGGTATGCTGTGAATGGATGCACCTATAGAAGGGACCTTTATCTTTTTCTTTTTTTCTTGTGAGTCAGTCAGATATGACCCTTGCACGTATTTAATCCATTTAGGTTCGCATGCTGCACTTGGGAAATGTCATTTTCTTGTGGGATTTTCCATCATTGTTTCTGCCATGGTCTCTCTGGAAGTCATGTGTGATTTTGGGGCAACCTCCATGTGTTTTTTTCAATTCTATGCATGTGGTACAACATCACCTTGGTTCTTCATACCCTGGTGCATAGTATCATATTCCATATCAAAATAACTACTCAAATCCATGATGGTATTCCCTCCTGGAATACCCCTCACTCAAGCTTTAAGATAATCTCCACCCATCTAAATCCCCCCAGAAAAATCCAAATCCTCAGCAATCCTATCATTCTAATCCTACTATCCCAGTAGTAATCATAATCCTACTATCCCTGTATCATGCGAAAGATTTGTGTGTTCATCTATGGAGATAACTAGACTTAGTGTGAATCTCAAAACACCTAGGATCATCCCTCCTTAGTTCAACTATGGTTTGCCATTTTTAAAATCGAAAGTTCAAACTAGACTATCTTGATTGTTATCTTAGTTTCAAATCACATCATCATCAACAAGTCATTGTAGGATGTATCCTTCCTCTTGTCTGACCTTATCAATCATTATCTGTGGATTTTGTAAGCCCAAGCATATCCTATCTTCATTAAAGATCAAGAGAAATCAAACTTTGTTCCTAGAAATTACCCTTGTCAAAACAAAAAACTTGAACTCTCTTCGAGAGGTTCTTCCTTTTTGTTTGGTTTTTATCACTCACTCTAGTTACATCCTGGATATCATCCTTTCTTTTACACCCTAGCTAAAATCCTATCCCCAGCCATAATCCTAATCCCATACCTAATCCTTCATCCCTGATGCAAACTTGAATCTGCCATCCCTCATTTTTTTATTTCCTTCTTCTCTTCTTTCTATCATGTTTCTCTTTGCCTTCTTTTTGAGACGCCATCAGGGTTTCACTGTTTCTCACTGTCGTCCTCTCGAGGGGGCATCATCCCAATCTCATTCTTTTCTAATCCCTCAGTGTGAGGCAACTTAGTTTCCTGCATCAAGTCTCTGTGTCGTCTATTGTTTTAAACGTCTTTGAAATAGCGTTATTCTAACACTATGTCGAAGAGGGGCAAAATGTAGACACCTAACTCTGATTACCTTAATCAATCATATTTAGTGCCTTCTAGGACATATCAGCTAAGTAATTAAGCATTACCTATTTGACCTATGTCGTCATCTAGCCCTAATTAATTCAATTAATTGGCTATAGTCCTAATTAATTATTAAAAGAAACCAATTGCTTAATAGATAATTAAATCCTTATTCCTCCTATTATGAAATGAATATGTTAAATCATTTAATTCATTCATTAATATTCCCTTTAACCCCTAACCTAACTCCTCTCAACTACCGAGCCCTTATTTTGAACTCAACCCAACCCTTTCACACATGCTAACTCTTCCTTATCCCCCTAATCACCCTTCTTATCTCCTAACCCTAATCCTAATTCTATCTCTAACCGTGTCACATTCCTAATCCTTGATTAGGAACTCAACCCCCAAAGTCAAAGTCAACAATCTCAAGCCAAGCCTATCCATATGCATTTAAGGCTCTTACACCTTCATAAATTCCTCTTACATCCTCATTAA
>MU225516.1:1360489-1397027 GCA_018584345.1 Thuja plicata | reverse complement strand
ATCCATGTGCTCTCTTCTAGTGGCATCTGGACCTCTCTTCAACTTTGCATCTGAGCCCTTGGTTTTCCTACCCATTGCCTATATAAGGAACCCCTTTCCTTCATATTTTCAATCCACCTTCCATGTAAAGTTATAATGTTGTTTTGAGAGAAAATCACAAATCCATCTTTTAGAGAAGAGTTATAATGCCAGTTTGAGATCACAACTTGAAGCTTGAAGCACATCCATGAGCACACATCCATAGCAAATGGATAAATCCAATGAACAAAATGGAGTTTGAATGAGCTTGTAGGAGGTTTTTAGTTTCTTAATTTAGCTTATTTCAAGTTTTAATTTTATGTCTTAACATGTATGTAGTTTAGATTATTAGTTGTTGAGTGTTTTGATTTGTTATTATGCTCCCTTACTTCTAATTTTCATAGTTCACACTAAGAGAGACTGCAAGACCAAAGCCCCGACACCTATTGTTCAGAATATAAAGAATCAAATGAATCTAACATGGATAAAGAAAGAAGAAGCGAGAAGTAGTGGATCTAGTGAAGCCAAGATCACCCAATCCAATGGATCAGGTAATCACACTACTTCCAAATAAATAAAAAAGGTATGTAAGGAACTATTTTCTCAAATATTATATTTTACATGAGTTCCTAATATAATATGTATTAAAATCCATATCTGCATAAGATAAGATGCATAAGGACAGATCTGAGACAAGAATTGAGCAAAGAATTGATATGCATAATTTATGTCGAGTATCAATATTAGTATATGTCAACCTCCCATACCAACCGTGCTTATATGACGACCGAGCATTAGTAGTGACCTAGTCACTATTTTGATTGAGTGATGGAATGAGTTAATCGAGATACTTATTCAAGGATCGAGGAAAGTTGTTATCCACCTACTACTACATGAAATATTTATTGAAGACCTAATTCGACCATTTGAGGGTATATAATGAATTTTATCGTTCATTTTCATTTCATAAAGTGACTAGAATTTTCAAAACATTTCTAAGGTGATTCAAAACCAAATTGAGAAAAGTTTGTAAAGATCCCACATGTGTATCATCGGCACATATTATAAATGGTTGAAGACCCATTATTGCTGAGTTACCCATAATCTATTTCACGAACCCTAACTTGTAGAAATGGCAGCCAATTCATCTGTTGGAGTCAAGAGACAAGACAAGGAAATGAATAATGTTCATTTGGTCAGGAGTGACGCTTGTGCACCGCCCAATTTTTTATTTGTTCCTGAGACTGCGGTGAAGGGAGATATTACAGGAGCCCTATCATTGATACCACCTAAAGTTCTTATGATCCATGATGTGAGAGCGTACTACATGTGTAAAATTGGAGAAGTTGGAGATTTTGATTTGAGGAAGGCCTACATTAAACTATGTGAAAATGGGGTATTGAAGGTTGATCATCAACACATTGCTGACAAAGGGTTAGTCTATGCCCTAGATTTTCTGTGTGACTTCAAAATCGAATGGATCAGGATAGTGCTAAGAATAATACATGATATGAGTCTATGGCTAGAGAATGGACCAGTAAAGATCACTAAAGATATCATCCATTGAGTTAATGGTTACCCTATTGTGCAAGGGAAACAAACTATGCATTGTCAGACTAAGGAAGACATTAAGAAGTACACTTTATCCAAGTGGAACAAGAGAGGAATGACAATTTCAATGACCATAGATCTTGAAATTGAGTTCAGAGTTAGATTGATTGCACACAATTTTTATCAATCCAGAAGATTGGATAGTGTCCTATGTATTTTAGTTGATCAGGCATGGAAGATAGTGAAAAAAGATCATACTTATTATCTTTCCGACCTACAGATGACTCAACTTGCCAAGAACCTATCATCAATAAGGAAGGAAAATAAATCTATGTGAGTTTATATCCTTACTAGTTTGTATATTTTATACATTCAGAATACTCTTCCTACTATAGGATATGTACAGTATAGATTAACGAGTTCATACAATAGTTAGGAGAGAATTTTGACAATGTCATGGGTAATTACTTTGTTGAGTTTAAGAAAAAGATGAGATTAAGGAGCAAAATCCTTGTATCACTAGTAGAGAAGCATTATGATGATGTTTTCTTTCTAGTTGATATTGATTACACTTATGTACAAGCTATATTACCGAGGGTAGCATGGATAAGGAAATTACCTTATGAAGTAAATATAGATGAGATATCTACAGCAATCATAACTTTACTTGCGGATGAAGTTGATAAAAAGACTAAGAGATTTGGGAAATATGAAGAAGCAAAATCAAAGATAACCATGAATTTAAAGGCTGCAACCATGGAGAGGAAGAGAAAGAAAATAGTGAAGAATCTTGAGAAGATGTTAGGAGAAGAAGAAGAGGAAGATGCACCATTACATATCACACAAGGTCATGGTGAGGACCAATCTAGTGACTCTGAAGGAAGTGAAGATGAAAATGTGGAAGTGAACAAGAAGGGTAAGAAAGTGATGGTTGTTGAGTCAACTAAGAAGAGGAGTTCACAGCAGAAATCTACTCCTCCTACCATATCTAGACTAAGAACCAGGGCATCTACAATTACAATATCAGTTGAGCCACCAAAGAAAATGTTAGTAAATAATGTTTATGGAGAGAGCTCAGGGAAAAGGAAACAAGTCAAACTAAAGCTTAGTTGAGCCACCCTAAGAGGAAGCTGAGAAGGAAATACATTTTGGGAAAAGATGATGAAGATGAAGAATTGATAAAAAAAATAGAGGACATCAGAAAATTCAAAGTTGCTACTCACAAACATCCCAGTAATGTTGATGAGATTTTTCACAACATTAGGAATTTAGCAGGTTTGTCTGGATTCGAGTTTATTAAGTTTGAAAAGTTAAGAAAAATTGATAAGGAAAAGATAGAAGATGCAATGATGGATATGTTAGCATCGTACAAGATGACACCATTAGAGATTGGGAATCTAGTCCCTGATGAACTAGCAATTAATTGATGAGAGATGGCAACATGTCATTATGACAGAAAGGAAGATCAGAGAAGGAGAATTAGCTCAAATTATGCCTGAGTTGACAAAGAAGTAGAGAGATAAAATCATGGAGTAATATAGGAATAGCTTCATTCCTAAATTGAGAGCTTATTCTATACTGAAGAATGATGTTGAAGGAGTTGTACAGCAAAGCCAAAGAATATGGAAGATTATTTTTGGATTGATAGTGGAAATGAACAAAGATGAAGGTACATCAAAAAAAATTGAGGTTGACAATAAAGAAGATATTGATGAGCCTGATAATGTTGAGGATGAGATGGAGGATAAGGTTGAGGATGAATAGACTGGGGATTTAGCAATTGATGAGGGTACACAAGGTTTGAATTTTGAGGAGTGGGGTAAAGAAAAATTTACAATTTGAGATTCACCTATTGAGGCAAACCTTAAAGTCAATGAAGAAGGAGAAAAGAAAAAAGAAGATCAAGAAGATAAGTTTGCATCAGATATCTCTAAATAATATGAAGGAGACACAGAGGAGACTAAGACTCTTGAAACTAGGGAGAAATAGGAACCTAAGGAGAAAGAGGCTATTCAAGGATTAGTACAGTTACCTAATGTCACACCTCTTGTACACACTGAAATCAAGAGTACGGATACACCTAAAAAGAAGTTAATTATTATTCAAAAGGAGTTAGTTTCAATTAGTGGTGATACCAGTACCTTGCAAGCCGAACAGAGACTGAGTAGCAACTCACCAGAGACCAAGAAGAAGAATTCACATAAGAAGAAAAAAGACAAGTCTCTGAGCACTGAAGTAATACTTGGTGAAGTTATAGTGATTCCAAAATGGGATATTGATAACTTATCTTATGAGAAAATGCTAATCTTGCAGGATTTATTGAACAAGAAGAGAAAGAAATTGGAATTGAAAAGGGAACATCAACAAAAGAAAGTATTACATGACATTAAAGATATCTTTGTTGATGCATTTGAGTTTCAATATGTAAATGAGAAGACACCTATATTAGATCAATTTGTTAATATTTTTCAAAAGGTGAACAATGATGATATCGATGCAAATGAGAAGCTCATGCAACGGTCTAAGAGAAAAATTGAGACCACAGTACTTGAGAAAGTTGCAGGAAAGCTTACTAAGAAACAAGTTGCACTTTCTGATCTTGTAAGCAACCTAGAAGAATTTGTACAAAATGTTCTTTCTTTGTACAAACAACTTTGTGATATAGAATTATTTACAAAGGAGAATCAACAGCTTATTGAGAAGCTACAATCAGATTTGAATTCAACAAGACATTCACTGAGCATGGATTCAAGTTCCAACTCTATTCATTTTAATAGGTTGACACATTCCCAAGGGAGATTATCCAATCTCATGGCTAATGATGGCAGAATAAAGGCTAAATTGATTTCTTTTCAGAATATGTTGATAACTCATTTGGAGGTCGTGCAAAAAGAGGTGAAAGAAATAAAGAAATTATCACAGAAAGATCCACCTCTAAATATTTTAGAGAGTTTGATTGATCTAGTTTCCGAGCTAGAAATCAAGTTACAGGTTTTGGAATCTATTAGAACTAGTTGGCATAATGAATTGGTGATGATCCTATAGATTCATAAACCATTTTTGGACAAGTATGGTATGACGCCTACAACCCTAGCAGATAAGATTGACAAAAATAAGGGGGAAATGCAATGAATGTCATCAAAGTGGAAATAAAGAAAAAAAATAAGTCATAAGGTATAACATTTTTTTAGGGATTATGTACATATGTTATATATGTAGTCAAGTCTTTATGAAGACCGAGTCAAAATCCTAGGGGGAGTTCTAAGTCTACTTGAGTACTATTTTTAGTAAAGGACTGAAGAGCCATGACAAAGTGTTTTTTCCACTAATGTCAAAGGGGGAGATTGTTGATCTCCAATTTTTGTTATCTTTTAGTGTCACACACTTAGTCATAATCAAGGTAGGTTAGTCATTCATCATTGCGACCAATTCATACCACTAAGGTTGAGACTGAACATTAGTTACTGTTGATAAAGTGAGTGGTCACTGAGTACTCAATAGTTTCTGAGCAGAATGATTTATGAGTTGCATAAAAGAGTTAGTGTTGAGTGACATCATATGGATATGTTTAGTGAGACAGTATTGACCTAGCACTAGATTTTACATATGTTGAGTATGATAGTTTTTGTATATGTGTTTGGAATGGCACATCACCTAGGTAAACCATTTTGGCTGACTTCTATGAATCATTTAAGTTAGTAATAATTGAGGGGGGGGTGAATCAGTGGCCTCAAAAATTAATCCTTAAATCAACCCTTAAAACTTATAACCACAAATTATTTCTCAAGTTATCTTTTGTCCTACAAGCTGAATGCCTTGAAATACTTATATCAATTTTCTACTTGTCGGATTACTTTGTAAATCTCTCTTCTGTATGATTACTGATAAGCAGTCAACTATTTATCGAAACACAGTAAATATGTAGAGCATACCAATAAATCTAGAATTGCATATGTGAAATGTAAAACAGTAAAGTAATAAAACATAAACACATAACACATGGATTTTTAATGTGGAAACCCTATTAAGGGAAAAACCACTGGGACCAGTACCCCAAATTTTCACTCTTCTAAAGTGAGCTCTATTAGGAGCCAACTCTGTTAAAGGTTACAAACACACTATTAGATGTGACCTTGTTAGAGGATTTAAAAGATAGTTTGTCACCTAGTATCTAGCATCTAATGTTACCATCCTTGATCAAACACTCACTTGGCCTATCAATAGGTATCATGCATATCCAATGCTACTTTTATGATAAAAAATTTTGATACTCCTTGGGATGTATCTCAATTGTAAAAGACTTTTAAGTCCTACTCGGTTAAGAGACTTGATGCTTCAATGGTTAAACTGAAACACTAATGATTTGTTCATACATACAACTCAATTGTAGATTTTCAGATCTATTGTAAGTGCATTACCTCTCTGATAAATATAATCAATCTTATACCTTTGCTCCACACTGTTTTGCTCTGTGGTGTTGTCTCATTGTCTGTCAGTGTCTGCAAAATCTAGCTCTCTCTTTAGCTTGTTGATCAGGACTGAATGAAGACTTTCTTCTCCTTCAGGTTTTCTTTAGAATCTTTCCTCTTCTCTTTTTCACCCCACACTCATATTCGTAATGAATTGAGTTTGTCTCTATATAGACATGATTTACATTTTCTTGGCTTTCTTGATTCTTGGCGTGATCCATAATTCTCGCCAATAGATTTAAATAAATCTCTTGTTTTATCTCAAAGAGATCTTCTTGCCAACTAGATAAATCAACTTTAAATCAATTACTTATCTCTGGCTTTATCTAGATGATTAAAACAATGATAAGTATCTGTTAAGTCTATTTATAGCTCTTGATAGCTAAGCATTTTGTTGTTTCTAAACTCTTTGTTCTTTCGATCAACACTTCAGTTAGTCATTGGTGATAACTGACTATTCCGTCGGTGTGACTTCAGTTGTCATTGGGATCTTTCCTTATCTTTTCCATTGGGTAACACTTCAATTATTTTCAGCGGGTTACTCTATTCTTTTCTCATTGGGCAACACTGTGAATTTGCTCATCGGTAATGCTAAGCATTGGCTTCGTCAGGTAACACTGTGACTTTGCTCATCGGTAATGCTAAGCATTGGCTTCGTCAGGTAACACTGTGACTTTTCTCTTTAACTCTGTCTGTCGGTGTGCACTACGTCAATATATACAGTACTTAGTGAATACTTGACTTATATGAATTACTGATAGCATAGCCTTTGATTCATTGGTTCTTTGAAGTTTTTGGCAGTATTTCCATGACCATACATATTATATCAAGTTGTCATCAATGACAATGCAATACTGTAGACAACCCAAAAATATTAATATTATTATTAATATTAATTTCCCTCCTATTCCTCTAACTATTTAATTCAAATCAATTAAATAGTTTCATTTACCAATATTTTAAACACTATTCTAATGTATTTTATTTAAATACATTGGCCTCCACAAAATCCCCTTTTAATAAATTTATATTTATTAAAATCCTCCATTTTTCCTAATTCTTCTAAGCTGTGATTTATTCAAATCTAATTTGAATTAAATCTAAACCCTAGCTAGGAACCTATTAATCCTACCCTACAGCCTACCATATTCCTACCCTACTCCCATCACCTCATATCCTAAGTATGTTTCCATATTTAACTACCCTCTGATCATGCTTAAATGGGTGATTCCTAACCTTTTTAAGGTTAATGGGATGATCACCCACATGGGAAAATTATTTTCAAAGTGGGTACCCATTCTTCTTAAATTCCCTCTTACAACCTTGTCTCCCCTTGTTGAAATATTGAGCTACTCAATATTAATGCCAATTTTGACTTAAAATTGGTCATGTTTTCAAAGCCATGTGCTTCCTATGTGGCTCTTATGTGGATGCCACATAGGTGCCACTTCATCCAAGCCTCTTCCTTTCTCTAAAAAAATCTATAAATAGAGGCCTTCTCCTCTCATATTTTCATCTCTCACTTTGCATTGTTATCATGCTAGTATTGTCTTAGAATTGTCATTTTTTCTTCCATGCTAGTGCTCTTAGATGTTAGTTTATACTTCCATTTGCTTAAATCATCTAGAAATCACATGTTAGGGTCTTAATTGGTAAATAAATCATAGTTTCTTCATAAGAATTTCATATCATCCTTACTTGCATAGGTTTTTATATTATCATTTTGAAGGGGATTTGAGACTAGTTCTTCATAACTAGTTCTTGAATCTTTCTTCTTGTTTCTAGTATTTATTGCATTTGTTGCATTGGGATCTATAGCAATTGTGTGTTTGAGAGAGCACACCCACATATAATCCAAATAAGCAAATCAAAATGAGTAGATTAGGGTGCATGTTATTTACTCATTTTTAGCTTAATCTGATGTTATTTGGTGTCTTTGTTGTTAGTTTGATCTCTTGCATGCTTTTCTTGTCATGATATATATGCTAACCAGCTAATGTTTGCATGTTTGAGCTTGCTCCCAACAGATTGAAGGATTACATATACACAAATACATTAACTGATTTAATGCCTTGCATGATCATCAACTTAACATCTTCAAATAGTCAATCAATTACATGTCATCAATCTCTCCCTTTGGCATTGATGGAAACATACTACATTATTGTCCTATACTATTACTAATATAATATGAAATATATAGTTTCATCAAGCTTTCCTAATGTAACTATTACAAATGTTTGGCTTTTGGTAAGCTCAAATAGCTTTGATTTGATTCTTGTAGCTTTATTTTTGTCTTCAATCCCTTCACTGGATAGATTTAGAATCTTTCTTTCTCTAATGTGATGTGATCTCCTTCTGTGTCAAACTCTCTCCCTTTGACTATTCTCCTTTCTTGTGATGTCTCTTGTCAACAATTCTTTCTCTTGTTGTGTACTCTCCCTTTCTTGTTACATCTCTCCCTTTGGATACTTCAATGGATATGATCTCTCCCCTGAATTGATAATGGATATAATCTCTCTTTTGAACAGTATGATAATGAGATATCTCTCTCTTTGACAGCAATGCCAAACAATCATCTTTGTCAAACAAGCTTTTGACAGTGATGCCAAACGGATCCTTTCTATCCATAATATATTCCTTGAATTTCCCAATCCATCAGTAATAACTCTGGTTCTCAAAGTAGATAAATACCTTGTTGTATATAGATGTATCTTTGAAGTTGATCTCTCTACTTGCATTAACATGAATGATATTTTGATAATATATAGGCTAATACAACCTTCTAGTCAGCTTACTGACCAGTAGACAAGGGTCTGAACCCTAGTCTCTTTCTCAAGTACTTAAATGCATCATTGGGCAGTGGCTTGGTGAAGATATTGGCCAATTGTTCCTTTGATTGAACATATTCAAGTATCACTTCCTTTTCCTGAACTTGTTCTCTCAAATAATGATACTTGATGGCAATATGCTTTGTTTAACATGCATGACTGGATTCTTGGAAATTTTTATTGCACTTGTATTATCATAATAGATAATTACCGGTTCATGAATTTTCATATGCATAACTTCCAGTAGCTATTTGATCCATGCAATATTTTAGCAATTTTTAGCAGCAACAACATACTCTGCTTCTATAGTAGACTGAGAGATGCATCCTTGCTTCTTGTTGATCCATGTGACAAGTTTGTCACCCATAAAGAATGCTCCTCCAATTCCTCTCTTCCGGTCATCAATATTTCTAGCTCAATCAGCATCGGTAAATACCTTTAGTTCAAATTTTCCTTCTCTTCTATATCATAAGCCATATTCCTTGGTATTCTTCAGATATCTTAAGATTCTTTTCACAGCACTCATATGTGATTCTGTGGGATTAGCAGAAAATCTTGCAACTATTCCTATATCATGTGCAATATTTGGTCTAGTGTGTACAACATACATGAGTTTTCCAATCATTGACCTGTACAAATTTTAATTTACCTTTGATGAATTTTCTTCCTTTGTTAGCTTACATCCAGTTTCCATCAGTGTTCCAAATGATTTGGATTCTTCCATCTTGAATATTTTTAGTATTTCTTTGATGTACTTGGATTGTGTAATGAAAATACCTTCATCTTGTTGCATGATCTATAGACCAAGAAATAACCCAATCTCTCCAAACATAGACATCTCAAACTCTTTGCTCATTTAATTTGCAAATGATTTGCATAGCATATCATTGCCTCCAAATATGATGTCATCAACAAATATCTTAGCAATCAAAATGTTAGCATTAGTATCTTCCTTCAAATAAAGATTATTTTTTTCACTAGTCCTTACAAATCCAATACTTATAAGATAGGAATAAAGTCTTTCATACCATGCTCAGGGTGCTTGTTTCAGTCCATATAGGGCTTTGTGTAGTCTACATACCATGTCCCACTTGTCTGGATCAACAAACCCTTCTATTTGTTCAATGTATACCTCTTCTTCAAGTATTCCATTTAGGAATGTAGACTTGACATCAATTTGATTTGCCTTGAATCCTTTATATGCAGCATAAGCAAGTAATATTGTCACTCCTTCTAGCCTAGCAACGGGTGCAAAGGTCTCTCCATAATCTATCCCTTCTTCTTGTGCATACCCCTTGCATACTAGTCTTGTTTTATTTCTGGTGACTTCTCCATTCTCATTCAGCTTATTCCTAAATATCAATTTTGTACCAATGACATTCTTGTCATTTGGTCTTGGTACAAGTGTCCATGTCTTATTTTTCTCTATCTTCTCAATCTCTTCGTTCATAGAACTTATCCATTCATCATTGTCTAGTGTAGCATTGATAGATTTGGGCTCATAATCACACATAAGACATCTTGTATTTAGAGACTTACTTCTGGTTCTCATACCAGCCTTCTTGTCTCCAATGATTTGGTTTTGTGGATGATTCTTTCTAACATATCTTGGAAGTACTAGTTCAACTCTTTGTCTATTAGCTTGATCATCATTTTGTTCTTCATTCTATTCTCCATCACTTTATGCATCATCTTGAGCAATATTCTAATCGTCGATATTTGTAGCCTGATGCTTAGGTGCAATGATCTATTTCTCAGGAGCTCTATATTGTTGGTCAGGTAGATTTTTAGGTTCCTCATTGTAATCAAACCTATTGTAGTCCTCTGGTTCTTTAGTGCTTTCCTTTTCATTCTTCTCTGCAAATTCATCTATCTTTACATTTTCACTTTCAACAATTTTTTTAGAGGCCTTATTTAGACATGTATAAGCCTTGCTCTTGGTAGAATACCCTAGAAATATTCTTTCATCACTCTTGGAGTCAATTTTTCCATTTCTATCATTTTTTAAGATATAACACTAACTCCCAAAAATTTTGAAATAACTTACATTGGGTGTATATCCATACCAAAGCTCATAAGGTGTCTTTTTGGTGTCTTTCTTCAATTGTACTCTGTTCAATGTGTAAACAGTAGTATTGATAGCTTCCCTCAAGAATATTTGGGTGATGTCTTTCTCTATCATCAATGTCCTTGCACAATCAACTATGGATTTGTTCCTTCTTTCAGTAATTCCATTTTTTTGTGGTGTTCTTGGTGTAGAGACCTGTCTTCTGATTCCATGCTCATTACAAAAGTTAGTGAATTCATCTAAAATAAATTCCTCTCCTCTATCTAACCTTAAGCATTTCAATTCTTTACCACTTTGTTTCTCAACCATTTCCTTATACCATTTAAACATCTTGAATGCTTCAAATTTATCTTTTAGAAACATGACTGTCATCATTCTAGAGTAATCATAAACAAAGAGAATAAAGTATCTATCTCCATAATAACTCTTTGTTCTCATAGGTCCACATAAATTAGTATGGACTAATTCTAGAATGGCATCAGATGTATGGGTTTTTATTTTGAAACTAGACTTTGTCATCTTACATTTTTGACAATTCTTACACATGATGTTGTTGGGCTTGGTCATCCTCGGTAAGCCTCTGACATTTCTCTTTTTGCTAATCTTTATCATGTTGTCAAAGTTCACACAAAAAAATATTTTATGCCACAACCATATGTCTTTGTTTGTAGAAATCAAACAAGTGGTGTCAGTATCATTCAGATAGAATAAGTTACCTTTTTTCTGCTCACCGGTACCAATCAGATTTCCTGATTTATTGAAGATCTTTGCCTTCTTATTTTCAAATGCTACTCTGTGACCTGAATTATTCAACTGAGAAACACTCAATAGATTATAATTCAATCCACTTACCCAATAAGCATTTTCACATTTTATCTGGTTATTCAACATTATGGTTCATGTACCTTCAACTAGACAAGGTGTGGCATTACCCATTCTTATTGAACCACCTTTATAGTATTCAAAAGTCTCAAACTTTTTCTTATCATCGGTCATATAGTGCAGCCACTATCTATGATCCAGACATCATTTTTACTAACTTTAGATATGAGTGCAGTTTCTACATACCTTTCTTCATCATCATCCGAATCATCTTTTACTACCACAAACACCATCTCGATTGCTTCCTCAGATTCGGTGTCAGTATCATCACCTTTGCATTTTTCTAGGTTACTCACCTTCTTTCCTTTGTCCTTGTAGTCTCAGGTATCTCTTCTTTCTAATTTTTGGTAAATTTTGTAATCACCTCTGTCAAACTTATTTTCAAATGATCTATCATTACTTCTATCATCTTTTCTTCTGTTAGGATATCTTGCAGCAAAGTGTCCAATCTCTTTACAATTGAAACAAACAAGTGGTAATTTACCTTTGTATTTACCTTTGCCTCTCTGCATTCTTCTTTCCATAAGTTCTTCAATTTCATCAAGATCTTCTTCACTTTCACTATCACTATCTTTTCTCATAGTGTGTTTATGACTTGATTTACTTATTCTCAAAGAATATTTGAATGCAGACTCTATGTTTGATAAGACACTATTATCAAAGTTATTCATCTCAAATTAAATTAGTCTTCCAATCAAACTATCTAGAGTAACATTTCTATTTGCTACTGCTCTCATTTCTTGAATGGTAGATACTCTAATAGCATAAGTAGGTAGTAAGGTTCTTAAAATTTTCCTTACCACTGCATCTTCTTCTAGTACACCTCCAACTCCTCAGATAGCATTGACTACCTCTTTTATTCTTGTGTTGTACTATGTGATGTTTTCACCTTCTTTCATTTTGAGATCATCAAATTTTCCTCTAAGGATTTCTACCTTGGCTCTCAAAACATTCTTGTCACCACCATGTACAAGCATCAATTTGTCCCACATCTGGTTTGTAGTCTTTTAGGTTTTGATATCTTCAAATTTAGCATCGGAGAGTGAGGAGGCAAGCTCTATCATCATTCAGTTGTGTTCATGCTTCTCTCTCATTTTTTCAATTGTTGGTGCTCCTATGGGCAACACATATTCAGTATCTAAGTATTGAGTAACATCATTTCCAATACCTTCTAAGTGGAGTCTTATTCTTCTCTACCATGAAGAAAAATTATCTTTATTCAACTTGGGTACATCTTGTCTATGCATCTTATAATATGTAGCTTAGGTCTTGAAACCTTCCTTCTAAGCACACAAGCTCTGATACCAATTGTTAGTAATAACTGAGAGGGGGGGTGAATCAGTGGCCTCAAAAATTAATCCTTAAATCAACCCTTAAAACTTATAACCACAAATTATGTCTCAATTTATCTTCTATCCTACAAGATGAATGCCTTGAAATACTTGTATCAATTTTCTACTTGTCAGATTTATTTGTAAATCTCTCTTCTGTATGATTACCGATAAGCAGTCAACTATTTACCGAAACACAATAAATATGTAGAGTATATCGATAAATCCAGAATTGCATATGTGAAATGTAAAATAGTAAAGTTATAAAACATAAACACATAGCACGTGGATTTTTAATGTGGAAACCTTGTTAAGGGAAAAACTACTAGGACCGATACCCCAAATTTTCACTCTTCTGAAGTGAGCTCTGTTAGGAGCCAACCCTGTTAAAGGTTACAAACACACTGTTAGGTGTGACCTTATTAGAGGATTTAAAAGATAGTTTGTCACCTAGTATCTAGAATCTAATGCTACCATCCTTGATCAAACACTCACTTGGCCTATCAATAGGTATCAGGCATATCCAATGTTACTTTTATGATAAAACTTTTTGATACTCCTCGGGATGTATCTCAATTGTAAAAGACTTTTAATTCATGCTCGGTTAAGAGACTTGATGCTTAAATGGTTAAACTAAAACACTAATGATTTATTCATACATACAACTCAATTGCATATTTTCATATCTATTGTAAGTGCATTACCTCTCTTATCAATATAATCAATCTTATACCTTTGTTCCACATTGTTCTGCTCTGTGATGTTGTCTCATTGTCCGTCGGTGTCTGCTGAATCTAGCTCTCTCTTTAGCTTGTTGATTAGGACTGAATGAAGACTTTCTTCTCCTTCAGATTTTCTTTAGGATCTTTCCTCTTCTCTTTTTCACCCCACACTCACATTTGTAATGAATTGGGTTTGTCTCTATATAGACATGATTTACCTTTTCTTGGCTTTCTTGATTCTTGGCGTGATCCACAATTATTGTCAATAGATTTAAAGCAAACTCTTGTTTTATCTCAAAGAGATCTTCTTGCCAATTAGATAAATTGGCTTAAAATCAATTACTTATCTCCAGCTTTATCTGGATGATTAAAACAATGATAAGTGTATGTTAAGTCTATTTATAGCTCTTGACAGCTAAGCATTTTGTCATTTCTAAACTCTTTGTTCTGTTGGTCAACACTTCAGTAAGTCATCAGTGATAACTGACTATTCTGTCAGTGTGACTTCAGTTGTCATCGGGACCTCTGTCCTTATCTTTTCTATCAGGAAAAACTTTAATTCTTTCCTTCAGGTTACTCTGTGCTTTTCTCGTCAGGCAACACTATGACTTTTCTTGTCGGTAATGTTGAGCATTGGCTTCGTTGGGTAACACTGTGACCTTTCTCTTTAACTCTGTCTATCGGTGTGCACTTTGTCAGTGTATAGAGTCACTTAGTGAATACTTGACTTATATGCATTACTAATAGCATAGCCTTTGATTCATTGGTTCTTTAAAGTCTTTGGAAGTATTTCCATGACCATACATATTATATCAAGTTGACATCAATGACAATAGAATACATTAACTGATTTAATGCTTTGCATGATCATCAACTTAACATCTTTAAACATTCAATCAATTACATGTCATCAATTTAATGATCATTCATAGATATTTAATGCATTAACTATACATTATTTTTTTGATCATGGATCCCTGTGTAAGCCATGCAACCAATCAAAATTAGGGATGCCTAAGAAGTAAAATGTCATGAATCTTGATCGTTGATCTTGATATGGATGTTTCATCAGTGATCTATATATGGGATGCTTCAAAACCTAATGGAAGTGCGTATGTGTGTGGATGCAGATGTGAAGAGAAGAGATCAGGTGTGTATGCATGTTTTGCATATCTGAAGCATAGATCAGGCAAAGTGACCGAGTAGAGTAGTGAAGAATAGAACAGAGATATATCAGATTGAGAGATCAGTCAAGAGTTGGAAAGAGGAGATTTGTTATCAGCATTTGTAGTGTGGATGGAAGGATCAGGTACTAATACATTCTAGCAAGTGAATCAAAGTAAATGTCTTAACAAAGTGGTCCTAATAGGCCTTTGTAAATCTCTTAACATAGTGCTTACTTAGTTGTAAGTTTCAAATCCTTTAACAAGGTAGATTTTATAAGTATGTAAGCTCTTAACAAGGCAGACCACTCACAGGGTGGATCATCAGAAGTGATCAAATTTTGTAGCCCTAATAGGCACACTTTATTACTGTAGTAGTGAAGATTTTTGGGTCTCATCCCCACCCCAGTTTTACCTTCAAGGGTTTATGGGTTACCAAATCTTTATGTTATGTGTTCATTATGGATATGATTAGATTTTAGATCTATAACATCATTTTAGTTTATGTTCATGAATACATGGTTGAATCAATTTGTTTTAGAAGTTATAGATCTGAGCCCCCCCGCCCCCCCCCTTCTCGGTTATTGCTTTCCCATATTAGACTTCCGACAAAAGATAAATACAAAATGGAAAAAGTATTAAAAATAAATAATAAATCATTAATAATACAATAATAGAAATAATAATTTAAAAATATAATACAATAATTTTTATTTTATAATTTTATATTTTTAAATATTTTAAATAAAACAACAAAGAGCATATTAAATATAAATAAAGAAATATATAAATTTAAGATAATAAAAACTATAACTAAATATTAACATTTAAACTAATTTAATTAAAATAGAAAAATGAAAAATATTTTATGTTTGTTGAGTTTGTGTGTGTGTGTGTGTGTGTGTGTGTGTGTGTGTGAGAGAGAGAGAGAGAGAGAGAGAGAGAGAGAGAGAGAGAGAGAGAGAGAGAGAGAGAGAGAGAGAGAGAGAGCATAAAAATAAAACTTAAAGACTAAAAAAAGAAAAAACATAAGAAAAGGAATAGGAAAGAGATCATGCATCTGAACAAAAATAAAATAATAAGAGAATATGTATGTATGTGTCTTGTGTGTGCGTTCATGCATGCACCATTATAAATTGTAAGCACCTTATAGGTGTACATACAATTTTATGATTGTTTAGCACACACCTTAGCGTGTTTTCATTTTAGCATGCATAATAGGACTTTATCTTGCACTTAATGAACACTTGAATTCAAGAATGTGTCCTGTGTTAATTTAGTTTCACCAAAAACAAATGTGAGCCCTTATTTCTAGGTGTTCTCCTTTATTATTTTGCTAATTCAACCATTTATTTAATCACATAGGCCCTATGTTTCCATTTGTGGCCTTTGTATTTTATCTTGGTCCTGTACTTAGTTGTACTTCAAAATCCAACATCCCCTTGTTATGTGGGACCTATGGTCTCGATCTCAAGCCTAATTGGTGTGAAGAGTACACCCAATTCGTCCCCTTCCCAAGTTTTTTCCCCAAAAATCAAATTCAGGGCCCATATTATTGGATAAGCAGTATTTCTAGATTCTCATCGGCCTCCTTCAATTTTTGAGTCCTGAAAAGTTGTTAGAGGTATAAAAGAAACCTATCTCTCCTCATTTTGACATAAGACAAGTTGGAATTCAAGAGTTCTCCTAAAATTTCACATCCAACCATTCCCAAGAATTCTAAGGTATTTTCAAGCCAATCTTCTCCATGGATCAAACTTCTTTCCATCATTGAAGGCCAAGAAAAGGAGTCCACCATGAAGGAAGAATATCATAATAAAAACATCCATCTACATACATTTGATAATCCAAATTCCTTCAAGAATTCAAGTCTTTAACTCTTCAAGTCATTCTTCTCTCTCCATCAAGCATTTTAGAAAACTACAACATCCATTACACAAGGTTTTGTCTTTCATGATTTCCTTTTGGTTTTTTATGTGAATTCAAAGCTATTGCATCAACATACTTGATCACATTCAAAGAAGCACTACATTTACAAGGTATAATACTCTCCATTTTTTAGATCTAGCCTATGCTATATGACAACACACTTTCATTTATTTCATTTTACTTAAAATTTTGATTCCAAACTAAGGTTTGATTGATGCAAACCCCTCTCTACACAAAAATTTCCCATTTTTTGTGTCCAAGTACAAGTGTCATTTGAACTGTCTTTGATCTGGGAAGTACAAGACCTAACATGTATTTTGAAACAAAGTTCAAACAAAATAGCAGGGAACAAGATTCCCCACGCAACATCTTCATAGGAATCGGATGCCCTAGGTGACCTCTTCCCTCTAAAAATGCATCAAACTAAAACCATAGGTTAGTGACATCCTCTGGTTACTATTTCTAGTGTTTGTACAAAGCTATTTGATTACTAGATGTTTGTGTGCATAGAAATTCAATCATTTCATCCTAGTTATCACATTGCTCTATCAATTTTTCATATTAGCAAACGAACCTTGATACCCATTTAGCACTTGGATCCTTCTAAACCTATTGGGTTATCTCTCCTTCCTAATGTAAAATAGGAGATATGATTGATCCCCCTTGATCCCATATCTTATTGTACATTTTGGTGAACCCGACTCATAACATTTCCACTTCTAATTTCGTGGTTAGTCTAATTTTTTTGCATGGTATTGTTCCATTTTATGCATTTAGTTTTGAATTGTAGGCTTACTTTTGCATTCATTGGTACAAAAGACATAAAATTTGCATATTTTTCATATATCTAATTCATTCTTACAATGCATTTGCAAGTTAAAAAAATATTAAAATATTAATTTTCATGCATTGTTATGTGTTTATATTAGTCCCTTTTATGTTTTGTTTTATTACATTAGCTTATTTGATTATAAAATGTTCAATTTCTTTTTACAAAGTTTTACTGTCTCTGATAAACCCTTTTGTAGTGATGACTTTGATATGTTAGATGAATCTCTTAATGATTTCATCTCTATTATGTCTTCCTCTATACCTCATAAACCATCATTTTGCCAAAATTTTCTTAATATGATTCAAGGATTAAATATCTATAACAATCCCCTTTATGAACCTATTAGTGATTTCTATCCCAAAATTACTCTCATGAGAACATATTGATCAAGAACATACTTTTCACACTTCCCTCAATGATCTCCATCTTTTGGATGCACCATTGGAGAATTATGTTTATTATACTCTCTATATGCACCTCACCCATGAGATTACCTAGGTGAAATATGATGAATTTTTTGTAGAGTGTGATATGATTGACAATTCCCTTATGATGACATTTATCCATATATATTTCAATGACCTTCCCTCTAGAGATGAGGCACTAAAGAGTAATATTTGTCCCTCCTAAAGTCCCCCCTATTCATGAGCATACTTTTGAAAAATAAGATAGTATCCTTAATTCTCTCCCTTCTACAAAAGAATATTTTGAGAATAAATATCCTAATCAATACCATTCATGTGCAATCGCATCTTCTCCTTCAATTCTTTCTCCAATATAAACATTTACACTGTCAAATCTTCAAGAGGATGATTGGGGAATATTATATTTCACACCCACCTTCCCTAGTAAAATCAAAATCCTTTAATTTGAAACTCAAATCCATTAATTTGAAACATGTATAGATATTTATTATCCCTCTTTAAATTTCAATCCATTTCCACCTATAAGAGTAACCCTTCTCTTTTTGATATTCCATGCCCTAATCATGGAAATGGTATAGGACGTGTGCAACAAAGCATTGAAACCTATGATAAATCTATATCACAATTGTCTAAAGAATATTTAGGTTACCAACCTTCCCATTTGACCAATCAATCTATAAATTATGCTCCTAATTTTCCATCACAATAAGAGAATGTCTTATTTGATCTTCTTAATGCCAACTTAATTACTCTTTAAAAAATAAATGAAAAAATAACAAACACAAGAAAGACAATCCTTCTATTCGTATGTATCATAAAATTCATTGTCATAAGACTAATGCATGTTATGATTTGAAGTATAAAATTTAAATATTCCTTGATTGCGGTATGATTCAAATGACATGTAACAATGAATGGCACATTTGCCTTGATCATTCTTGTACACTGGGAAAATGGGAATAAGATATATTAGGGACTTGTCCACCTTTTCCTAATACACAATTGGAAGGAAGATGACCTAATAGGCTCAAGTAGGACTTAAGTTCTAAGTGGGTGCAATGATCCTTCAATGATAATTATTAAGAATAAATTAATTTAGGGGAATGATCTAATTACGCTTGAAAAATGACTAAATAAGAAAAATTAAGCAATTTTGGAAAAATACAGACTGGAAAAAATAGACAAAAAGCTACATTGGCCTGAAATGGAATCCCAGAAGTTATACTATATTGTAAACTAAAACTAGAGGTGTTCTAACAAGAACAAAATTCTTTGGGCATTTTGTTCCTCGAAAGAAGAATCTGTTGACAGGACTTTGTGACCAGTCTCATCAAAATATGTAAGTTGTCACCAGGTATCGAGATACCGGCCAAATTTGCCTGTAAAGGTTGTCCAGGAAACAAATTCTTTAGGCCTTCAAGCACCAGAGTGTCGGGCCTCGACAGTGTGGGGAGCTAAGTTGGGTGTGTGGCTTTTTTTGTTTGGGGGGATAGCTGGTTTTGACTCATCTTCTCCATGGATTTCGTTAGTAGGTCAGGGTTTTTTGCAAGCACACATTAGTTTACCAAATAAATAGAAAAAGATAGATCAAGTTTAGGAGTTTGTTACTTCTACTTATAGTCATACCATATATTTCTAACATCAGCAATGCTCTAATGAACTACACTAAATACTAAACACATATAGAACCATCAGTTCATACATATTCAATAGCAAGGGGAAATAAGATCATCTAATCTACTAAACACGAGAGAAAAGGACATTAGAAACATACAACATGAAAGAGATATTGCTAACTCGGAGATCAGAAATCCAACAACATCATTGCTAGAGACTCTTCCTTCTTCATTAACAAAGTGTTCCAGCAGCACTGGTGTGTACATCAATGGCTCCATGGGAGCATCTAACAAATAAGAACTACTAAGCATTGAGCTCTGCAACTATAAGAAATGAAATGTTGAATGCTAATAGTATTGGACTGCAAAATCATCAATTTCACTGACCATTTAAATGAGGTCAAACTTATTATTTATACACAAAGGTTGCCCTAAAACTAACCTAATCTAACTGTACACTCAACAATAAAATACAATATCCAGTGGCCGATAATACCTGCATCACTTTACAATTACCTCAAAAAGAGCAGAGGTCTGACATGATAGAGGAAGAAGACAAGAAGAAAGGATGGAAGAATTAGCCTCGAGAGGAGTGTCAAAGAAGGAATAGAAGAAATCTAATCTTCCTGGATTTTGAGGCTACATGCTCTATTAATGTGAAATGTGGCTCACTATCTTCGATGCACCAGGTAATTAATGTTTGATCTGTGCCTTGGGAATATCACCTATCAGGGCCATCCCTCTAACTGACATGTCTTATCAGGGTCACCCACTTTCTGACACCCTTAATGACTACTGGGTAATGACCAGTCAGCTCCAAGGAACCTAGACACAGGTCACTAAAAGAATACAAAACTGTTGGATCCAAAATTCTAGAATCCTAGAGCTTATGCTCAAAGAATAACGAATGCTCAAAATACACTGTGCTAGTGAAAATCCCCAGAATTCGAAGAACTTTACTGTCCCTTTCTATTATTTAATGCCTCCAAAATTTGGCTAATTCAATCTCCATCTATGTCCTTGATGTTGTTCCATCGCTCACGGATAATTCAAAACTTCTCTTCAATATCTTTAGCCCCATCCTAAAATTCATCAAATAGCTTGATAGAGTCATGAGCCCAGAGCACCATCTTAGATATTCTTGTTAATTTCCCTCCATCAAATTCTCTGGAAGACTGATATCGAGACTCCATTAGCTCATCATATTTACTGAGGACATAATCCTCCGGGGCACAAGTTTCGGTGGTGAAGGGATCAACTTATGAAACCCTTTTAGTGAATTCTTTGCACAGGTCTAAAGGATATCAAACCATCGTAACTTTCTCTTTTAGGGTCATGACCATTTGTTTTCTCACCTCAATTTTGAGTCCAAGTCTGGATTACTGGGCCAAGAGTAATTTGAGTGATTCCTCTCCCAAAATTCCCACCTATGTGATGGGCTCTTCCCCAAAGTTTATTATTTCTTCTAATCTGGTCCTCCACCCTTCATACTTCTCTAAGTTCCCCTCCCATAGGATAATGGCATTGGTTACTTGGCCCAAGATATTATTGGCCAAGTAAAGGTTCGGGAGTGATACCTCTAAAAATTTCCTTACGACCTTGATCTGTTTGGTGATCCACCCGTATACAGCCTGTGCCTTCTTCTTCATGGCCCTAAGAGCATCCATGTCACCCTACGGAAGCGGTGGTTTAGAGGTGGAGGCTTCCAGATTGATTTTGGCTAGTGGTTGTGGAAGCTCTGCTGGAAGTCTGAGGAGATTTTTATTTTTTGTTCTTTCCTCCTTCAACTTTTGTCCATGTTTATCATACTGGGCTTCAGCTTCCCGGGTTGCCTCTCTTAGCAGGTCTAGCTCTCCCTACTTATCTCTCCTCCCCAAAGGCACTTTTTTGATTGCATAATCTTCATCCCTTATTGTTTCCGCATCTATATTTGGGGGAGGTGTTGCAATTGTTGCAACTGTCCTTCCTCCCAGACCGGTCTGAAGGGTATGGACTATCTGGGCCTTTTTGGGCTTCTTAGCCTCTACATTCTAGGCCATCATCTTGGCCAAGGAGAGGGGAACACTTGTCACCATCAAGGCCTTTCTCTTTTGAGATTCCATAAGCCATTGTGGCAGCTGGGGTGGTTTATTTTCCAAGGCCTGAGTGTTGGGACCACCTTCAGTGTCTGGCAGTGCATTCCTGGTATCTACAGTTTCATGAGGCTCTCTTTCTTTTTCCTATTCCTATTCCTACTCTCTGGAGGCTTCAGTTTCTTCCTCCCTAGTGACATCCTTATCTATGATGTACGGGACCTCACCTCTATCGACACCAAAATCACCTATATTATCGGGGATTTCCCCATCTTTGTCAGCATCTGTTGAATCAATATTTATATCTTTGTGGTTCTTCCCCTCGCCTTGTTGTTGTTTTTCACCCTCGGCATTGTTTTTCATAACATCCTTTTCCTTGGGTACATTTTCTAGAGTAGGTAGAGGTGTCTAGCCAATGTTTGACTATGTGGCCACCGAGACCACCTCGTCGAATGTCATACTCTAGGGCACTTAATCACCTAGAGTCACTGAAGCCATTTGGAGTGTGATAGTTGGGGGTACGGTTGATCTCGTGGGTCCGGTTTACCCAGTTGTTGGTTTCTCATCAGTAGTTTTCCTTTAAACTATCTTGGTCCCCTAGACCAGTGTTTTCTCCTATTCAGGTTCCTTTTGTTCTTCTTCTTGTTCAGGTTCATGGACCCCTTGTTCTAGGACCACTTCCTTTTCTGGTGTATCCCCTTCATTGGAGATCATTTCCACCTCTTGCGCAGATATTTCTTCTACCGCCTTATCTATCTCCCTGTGAAGGTTCATGATCTCATCCATCCCAAATATGTCATCGAAGTTGTCATGCGAGGGAGAGGTCTCTGTAAGATCATCAAGTTTGGGGGAGTCTGAACTGACTTTCACTGGGGGAATATTGGGCATGTCAAGGCCCATGTCTATGCTTGGGGGATTGGATACCTTCTGCTTCTTCTTTCTTCATAATGGGGCCCCGGCATGTATAATATCTATAGACTCCACCTCGGTGAATGTTTGTCTGCTCATTAGTGCCACCAATGAAGGGGATCCCACTGGAGTTTCTAGGAGACCACAGGAAACCTGAGCGCTTATCTTGTTAGCTCTTTTTCTTGTAGGAATCAATTCAAATAGAAATAAATGCCTGACCCTTTATTCCCAAATCATATTCATACATGAACAAGGATAATTAATAAGGATTCTATCCTTCTTCACTTTGAGTTCCACAAACTCAGGTGGGTGCACCTATCTTCAAATTCACTGGTTCATAGAGAATCTTATAGTGGACTAAGGATTTGTAATCCTTCTTCTTTTTAAGTTCTCAGAACTAGGAAGGATAACCTATTGATTCTCTCTTTAAGGAATCACTAAAGTGAATTGTATTCCATACAATTAACTAGACATGTATTTTAGATAACATAAACATAAAGATTAATTAATAGTGGATTGATGGTAACAACCACTTATCAACATTTTGCCCAGTGCCTAATCATGGGTCATAGAGTCAAAATAAATACACATATATCAGGGATAGTTAATTGAAATATTAACAAAACATAAAATGGAATGCCTTACATACTATCCTCTCATCCTCACACCCCTGTATCAATTTCTTGCATAAACCCTAACCCTCTATAATTACCTGCAAGATTTAAACTCTCCTTGAAAGCAACTCACAAACAATGACATAGTTACCTTATAACCAGTATACTCAAATTGCCTTTCAATTTGAACATACAAGAACTAAAAGCAAATACAAAAAGATATCATTGGTGTAAAAATGGATATTCCATTGTATTTAATTAATATAATCTTGACATCAGTACATTCAAAAGACTCAAAACCAAAGCTTAGACACAATTCAGAAGTCTGCTTTGCAGTTTTTATTTTACCATCCTCGTTACAACATTACAACTAGCTACTTAAAGGAAGCCTTAGTCATCTTGGAATCTTTCAAGAATGAAATATGCAACAAGCTTCAGATGACTGAGCTATAAGATAAAAGTTAGACCTCTCAGACAGGACAAAAAGGGAGGCAGAAAGAAAAACCACTCCTTGTATAAGACACTTTGATGCTTTGTCCTTGGACCACTTGAACTCTTGTAACTTCTTCAAAATGTTAGGCCTTCATCATCTGGGATCTGTCGTCTTTCCTAATGTGGCTCTCTACACTCATCTTTTCTAACTATAATACAATCACTGGGATTTGTTGTTATTCATACATTATCAGTTTTTGTTGCTGGATCAACTACTTGATATTGGTTTCTCCAAGAGGTGAACACCTCATCACTTGGCCATTTAAAACTGATAACATCCTCCTTTTGAGTGTTGAATTCCTCCCAACCAACATAATCCTTCTCAACCTCTGCTTCCCAAGATTCAAAAAATGTCGGGGCATTAGTGATAACCTCAATAGTCTTGACAAACCAACCTGTATTTTTCAATATAATAATACTATTTGTCCTATTTGTCAGTGCCTCATTTAACTGCCTTAACCAAAGGGCTTCATTTTTTATGTCCCCACTCTTTTTGAACATGTTGGGGAAAAAATCATATTTATCTTTAGAAAACTCCCTTCTTAGATTTTTTGCCTTTTGAATGACCATACTCCTATTGGTTTATATGTTTTTTATCAACTTGAGGCACTTGTGAGTATTGGTCAAGGCAATATCAACATTGTTCTGTTCCTTGGACATGGAATAGAATATCTTCATATCATCCTTCTTCAACTTCCAATGGTCAACTATTGATAACCAACTTTCTTTATCTTTATCATTCTTATCCATTATGCTGGCAGTCCTTTTTCCCATTAGATAAAGATTAGATAAATCAATTTCAAATGCACACTACTTAAGGTTGGAATATGTCTTATCAACATGTTTCTACTTTATCAAATCTTCTGCCTCTTTATAGGTAGGGGATTCTTCAAGTTCCTTTTCACTTTCTTTCTCCAACCTAATTCTCTCAGCAATCAACTTGTTCTTTGCAGCCTCTAACTCGGCTTGCTTAGCATCAATGAATGCTTGAGTAGTGGGGCTGGTTGGTGCAGGGGATGGGGGATAAGTCACAAATGGACTAGATGAAGAAGGTCGATGAGGATCCTCTTGTTTTTTCCACCTCTAAATTAAACTTTTCAACCTCAAGAGTGGTGGTAGCTGCCAGTGTTGTTGATGTATCTTGAGACCCTACTTACAATAAGGCTACCCACTTGTTTAGCTTGATCATATTTATTGTTCCTCTTGGGATCTCTTTTCCTTAGGTGCCACATGACAAGGGCTACATGATCCTCACTAAATTTTAATCCTTTGGAAGCTTGTTTAGGTTCCAACTCAGTAGCGTAGATAGTCTTGGTCTTTTTCCTTACTACATCAAAAACAATAGCATCTACAAGATCCCACTCTGGGAGTAGTAGTACCCTTTCCCTTTGAACCAGTGCTCTTCCTTGCTCAAGATTCATCTTTTCAAATCTAGAGATCATCTCTAATTTGATCTCATTTTCAATCTCTTCATAGCTCCTCTCAGGTTGCTCAGATTGCTTTTGTTGGCACTTTCTCTTAAGCTCATCTATATGAGTTCTCCATAAAAATTGTAGGAATGCTCGAGTCTTAACAAACTTATCATCAGAGAGAAATTTATTGATGGCTTGTAATGTGAAAGGATCCAATTCCTTTCCAGCATACTCCGCTACAGTTAGGTCTAAAGTTGCATTTTTAGGGATTTCAGGCATACCTTCTTGTAGCTCTTGAGCTGTGACAAATATTTGCCCAGCATTTCCCATATGCACCAGTTGCTCTACCACATATTGCTTGTCAATGTACAATGGGGACTGTGAAGGAGAGTACACATCTTCTTGTCTCTCTTTTTGTTTTCCTTCTATCTTTTGCTTCTTGGGAGAAGGCTATGATTGAGTACTGGGGTCCACTGGCCCTTTTCCTTTTGGCTCGAAAATCTTCTCTGTTTGAGGCAATACAACCTTATAACCTTTTCTCTGATATACCACATATTTCCCAGAAGGAACATTTCTGACTGGAGCTAGTCTACTCATCATAGCTTTTTCCCTTTCTGGCTCAATTTGTATGATATTTTACCTTTTTTGATTCAATGCTTCCATGATACCTTCAAACATTTCCATCAGAGAATCTATTTTCTTAGCCCAAGGTTGGAATACCTTCAATGGGTCATACAATTTGTCAAATTGATTTACAAAGTCCAGGCTCTTCTTGTATGCAAGCCATTTTTCTTTCCTAATGGCTTGGTCCATTATGTCAAATTCATTTCTGATAACATCTTTAGGAAAGTTGAATTGATGGTTCAATACCAGGCACTTTGTCTTTTCTCTAAAAATTCCTATAATAAAAGCCTCGGGATCAGCACACCTAGATGAAGCTATGGTTAAATGGTAAGGGGCCATAAATTTGTTCATGTGTGACCATCCTCCCTTTGTAATAATAAATTGATGGGCTATTGTAATAGTAGGAAAAATAGTTCTTCTCCCTTTTCCAGTCAATGCCTCATCCTACAAGCCCCCAATTTGTCTGATTATCTCAGCCAATCCCAATTTCACAGGCACTTTGTAAGGCAATACATAAGGGATTTCTCTAAAACCATATACTCTAAAAACTATGGAAACTGGATACAAGATGATATCTCCCCAATTATGTACAATTTTCAACTTTTGATTATAATCCTTAGGTCTCAACAATTCTAACAGTGATATAGGTATCCTAGGATCATCATCCAACAAAAGATTCCTAATTCTAGCAGCAAAGCATCTATCAAAAGTAATATAACTTGCCCCTTTATTGTCTCAAGTCATATTTGCATTCCACTGTCGCACTGGCATTTGTTCATCATCTTTGATCTTAACCAACTCCATCTCCTTTTCAAAATATCCCGCCCCCTTGAATAACAACATGTACATTAGAAAAGAATACCAAGTGAAAGGCTTAGTGACCTTTTTGGCTTGGATGCCTATCAAGCCTTCATGTATCAAGTATGCCACATAATGAGTGAAATCAAAGGTCACTGCTAGATGAGGGTGTAAAATATGTACTGCCATATACATATAGTGGATGGGCATCTCTTTTTCTTGATCATCACCCAAAATTTGACACAAGGCCCTGTAAACTCCTATGGCCTTTGGAGCAAAGAAGTCTAACTTGAATGGCTCCTTGGTATTTTTACCTACCACAACCAAATCTCCAATTTTGTTAAAACAATCTATCAAGGGCCCATTTCTGAAATAATCCCTTTGAGCTTGGTAGATTGCTGTGAATTCTTTGAAATCAATAATATCCATAGGGCTATTTTTATCATTCAATTTAAAGACATTTTTAATTTCATCAACAGTTATGTTGACCATAATGTATCCATTTTTGTCCCTAATTACCTTGGCTATTTTATCATATTTATCAGCCAATCTCATTAATAAATCTATATCCCTCAAAACCCCAGGCATGACCAATTTACCTACATCAAATTGCCATACATTACTCTTTGGGACACAAGCATGCCTTTGACTGAAAAGCATCCTAAACAGTTCTAGACCCGCCATTCTTATATCTACATCCCTACTCCATTTCCCTAGATCATATAGACCATCACCAAGCTTGAATCGTGGGTTCTTGGGAATCATCTCTTTTGCTTGAGTTGGATTGTTGGTTGACTCAAGAAATTATTGTAAAAAATCATCACAGACATTTCTGTCTTGATAATTTTCCTTGCCCAAGAACTCTCTCCTAGGCGGCATTTCTTAATAGAAGCTCTACAGTTTTAAAAATTTAGCAATATGACAAGATGGAAAAACTGCGAACCCTAGTAATTCTTCAAAATTTAAGAGATAGACTGAAAACACACCAGAAAAATACCTATTCTGCAAACAACTCTGAATTTGACCACTGCAACTTTCATTTTTGCTCCATAACTCAACAATTGTGTCAAGAAAACAAAGAAAAACTAAGTAAATAACAATCCCATCACTGGTGAGAAATAAATTTTACTTCAGAGCACACACGTTTGCCATTACTTCAGTCCACTTTAAACTCTTCACGGTTAACAGTTCAGAAACATTGAACTAGTATCTTTGAATTATGACCGTTGATTCTGACATATTTCATTGCATCTGACAGCTTATACAAGTCTTTCCTACATAGGACATGTGTCAATTTGTCACTTTCCCTTGAAGCCAAGATCTTCACTATTAGTGTACATGAAATAAATGACAACCATTGATTGAAATCTTACATAAGCTTTGTCTTATTCACTTCTGTAATTACTTCGACCCACCTGAGACAGATGTCAAGTTGTTTCTTTCCCTTAATGCTGAGATCTTCAATAGCTAATTTATATGGAATAAATGACAACCGTCAGATTCAAGGCTGACGTAAACACTGTCCAACTCATCTCCGCAGATTTTTGGACCCACCCATAACATATGTCATCTCGTCGCTTTCCCTGGATGAGTAATTCAACCACATCTTCACCATAAGGTTTCACACCATCCGTTAGATTAAATCTAGCTTGTCCTCCTTTTACCTTGACCTTTATGACAACACTCTGGCCTACCATATTCCATGTGGCTTTATGGCGCCTTCCCTTGATAGTTATTTCGTGTGCATCTTTGTTATGAGGGAAAGTGACAACCATTAGTTTAAGAAAAACAACATGACACTTAACGGGTTTTACAACATAAGCAGACTTAGGACTTTAGGGAAATAAATATGATCATGGGGTTAGACAACACCAACTTGATAAAATGACTACTTAAAAATGAACCCATTCGACTATACTTAAGTGAAAAAAGTAACATGAAATTAGAACACATTTGAGCGCTTAGGGTTTTATGACCAAAATTGCAATAGGAAGGATGACACAAGGGTTTTTTGACTATTTTCGACCAGGTTAATGGTTAGGATATAACTTGACAAAGACAAGGGACAATTTTTTAACCATGATTTTGAACCTTTGAATTGCACAGAGGTCGGGAGGTCTCAAAACTTTACCAGACCAATATTGAATAGGAAATAGCACCAACATATCTTTTGACTCGTCAGCCTAGATGCCTCCATCTGTATTTGTATTTGCTACATCATGGGGTGTAGACCTTGGGAAGGCACTTGGGTTGGGATACTCTCTTTTTCCTTCCCCTTGCTTTTACTTGGTCCCGCGGCTCCGGACGTTGAAGCAGACCCCCATAAAACTGGACCCTTACGGGTGTTCCTCGGACACACCCTTTCAAAATAAATATGACTATTATTAATGATGTAGTGACTCACATCCTCAATTGTTAAGTTCTCTGGGGTGTCCCAATCCACCGAGGGAGATCTAACTTGTCGATCTCTTGTTCTTTATATGATGGTTCCTCCAGAGGCCCATCGTTTGTAAAATATTTTGGGAAACCTTGAAGGCCAAGGGCCTTCCTTAATTATTTCAACATCCGGGAGTATTGCTAGGCTAGAAGATCAAAACTATCCTGGAAATCCACCCAAAAATATTCAATGTCAACTTTATGCAGCACAGATGCCCGAGGCAGTGCCTCTCTTATCTTGCCTACCGAATCAAAATTGCTTCTGGTAAGGTGGAACTCCGCCAGTCCCAAACTCTTTAACTCATTGTCAACCTCCTTAGCTATCATGAGACTACAAGAATAGTTCCCACAAGTGATCGAGAATGGAATTCATATGACCTTTTTCAAGGAAAAGAATGTGTGGAGCTCCAGGATTTGCCTACAGAACTCCAAAAGAATAATCCTATCCCCACAATGTCTGGGGAGTATGTAGGGTTTCCCAGAGAAGCCAATCACCCAGATGTAAGTATGTTGCTAAAATTGAATAAAATAATTGTTGTAAGTGATCATCAAGTTCATCGCCTCCTGTGAAAACTGATACCCGGTGTCCCGAGTAAGTGTCAAAATGTTGTGATAGATGAAAGCGTCATTTACCTTGCAAAAGTTGTGGAAGCTAAGTTCCCACTGAAATTGGGAATAATGCTCCCATAGAACCAACTAGACGGGCCCATTCCTAGGAATACCCACTATCTACAAACCCTGAAATGTGGGTCTTTGTTAGGCCAGTGCCCACAATACATATGAAGTCATGTAGACTTCCAATTCCGAAGGACATTCTTCAACTGGGAGTCTACATGGTTGGTGATGATGGTCACCCAGTCAAAGGTCTAACTGTGGGTGGTGATGTAGTAGAGAAAATAATACATCCATGCTGAAAAGTCTCTAGCATGGGGCTCTCCAAAGAGCCTACACAAAAATATGATTCTTGCCTGAATACATTCTTAAAAGTCACCGCAGGGAATCTCCAGCTTCAACTTCTTATAGTCCTTCTCGAGGACTTCAGCCAGTGAGTATTGAGATGTATCTAAGCGAAGAGGGAGATTTCCTCAAACTCCTTTAGTGATACAGACTGGGAGATAACAATGGCTCCCTTGAACGGGGGGATTCCCAGCCCCAAAGCAAAAGAGGCAGCATCTAGATTGACAATGGCCACCGGGTAGTGCAATGGTAGAGAGTTAGAAAGCAAAACAACTCAGGTGGGAGTGTTGTAAAGAGTTGTGAATTTAAGGATCAGCTTCAATGCTTGCACCAAGAAAGGGAAAATTTCAGCTTGAATGATGCCAGAGGCAGCCACGTTCTTTGCCATATCATCTCTTGCAGCCCTCTATTGGTACATGGTTTGGAAAAGGCTCTGCATTTTAGCCCATAGTTCAGGGTCGGTATCTGTGATTTCTAGCAGCTTGGAGTCCACTTTGGACCCCACAAGAACACCCTCCCTCGGGTACTTGAAGGTTAATGGAAGTTTGGTGAGCATCTTCTCTTCTTTTGTTTTTGTGGCCGCCCGAGTAGAGGTAGTTGGAAGCTCCAGACTTCTAGGAGGAGTTGTTACTTTAGACATGTTGATGGATTACCTATAACCTGCAAGACCAGAGAACCATTAGTACATACAATATGATAAAAATATAATATTTTTATGGACTCTGGAGAATTCCTCGCCATCTCGCACCTGTTCAAATAATATTAGTATGCATCAAAATCCCAGAATATATACATTAGCGAAGGTTGGATTATAGTCGACACCCAGAGGTTCTGGGGTATTAGTATAGGCAACAAAAATAGGATGAAGACCCAAGGACTTCTCAGCACCCATAGTCCAAAGAAACTAGCTGCTATCGATGTGATCGGCATTGAGCCATACTTGACTGACATGGGTTGTCATGTGGACACGCGATAGATGGTGTAAAGACCCTTAATGGAAACAAGTGGGATGACACAAGGGAAATGAATGCCTAATGGGATGTCTTTTGAATGCTCACTCATGGGGAATTAATCTTTCCATTAAGATGAAACGATAGAGGAGAGAGAAAAGCCCCCATGGCTTGAACAGGCAAGGTGTCAAGTTTGAGCTAGGCGAATACCATCAGGATGAGCTCAACAAATTGGGTTTAAAACATGAAAGATCATGGTGAGATTGTCATAAAATAGGAAGGATATACACTAATATACATCAACTATAGAGGGTTGAAGCACAATGAGGGTTGAAGCACAGCTCACAGGCCAACCCAAGAATGACCTATACAACTCATTTACCGATAATTACAAAATGTACAGAGTATATACAAGTATTTATACCAATTTACAATTGCATATAGGGTGGAAAACCCTCTGGTAGAGCCGTCCTACCCATGGGAGGCAACAACAAGACCAAAATAGGAAACCAACGACGAACAGAAAAACCAAAACAAAAGAAACCAAAACCAGAAAGGACACAGGAAAGAACCAGTAGGGCCTACCTTAAAACATGGAGAACATGGGAGGATGAGTGTAGGAGGTCCTCTACAATTGATGAAGCTTTCATAGACCATAAAACAACCACCAATGTGTCATTGATAATTACTATTTACGCACTGTCGAGCACCGAGATCAAATCACACTTAGTCATTGTTTAATTGCCTTAATCGCTCTAGTAATCACTCTAGATAATTTATTCATGGTGAAATGTGAAAGTAACTGGTGAAAATTATTTATACCCTTAGGGTAAAAACATCCCACTTTCCCTCCTTCTGCAAAATCCAAGAAAGGCAAACCGCCGGACTCCAGGCCTGAGGATTCCATGCAACAACACCCTCTAGCGAAAGAGGGAATGATGACAAAGAATCACAGAGTCCATGATCTAGCAAGAACAAAGGAAAAACACTCTGGGACCAGGTCTCAGAGGGAGGAAAACCAAAAAGAAACAGAAAATGACCCTCTTGGAAGCAAAGCCTGGAGGGAAACAAAGGAAACAAAAAAAAGCAAAGGGAAAAAGGAAAAGTGATAAAGGGGGACCCAACATTTTGCCCATAAAATGTAGGGATGGGTATGCAAGGCATAAAAAATGGTGAATCACTGGGAAGGATGCCTTAGTGCATTTGAGGACTTCAAAATCTCTAGTTAGAAAAACTAGAACTTATCTTTACCTGGAGCATTCTGTTTTCAAAGCGCAAGGTGTCTGAGAAAATCTGACTCATCACTAATTCAATCTTTTAGTCTTTCATCAGCCGTGAAGTGTATGCTCTAAAAGAAAATCAAGCCGATGATTTTTGGGAGAATCAGAGAGGAGGCATTGAGTACATCCAGCCAAAGTTATCATATCTTGTATGTTTCCCCCAGATAATGGAATTCTCCATTCTTCAGTTCTTTTCTTTTCTTTTCTTTTCTTTTGAAGATGGGAAGGTGGTACTTCTTTCACTGTGAAACTTAAGCTTAGCTAATTTTCATTGTGGTACTTCTTTCACCTTGCCACCCATTTTAAATTTCTAAATAGGAGAGAACATTCTAGACCTGGGATATTTTTATAATTTCCAAACTTGGCCAATAACCGGTGCAACCCATCTTCCCTCAAGGGCCATGCTGTTACTTGCTTCTTAGATTTTATGTTAACCGATGTCCAGACTTTCAAGATATGAGTCCGATGAAGATTACTCATAACCTATTACCATACGCACAAAATAACTCCAGAGTGTGGATAAATTCCACCATGCTAACAATAGATTCCAAACTATCCAAAGTGCATAAGGTACCAGTCCAGGGACTAGATGTCATGCAAAGCATACTTGTCTACAAGAAGAGGGTAACACACTGGGAACCCAAAAAACAAACACAAAACAAAAGAAATCCAAAACAAAACAAAAGGAAAAGGCAGTCCTGGAGGACGGCCAACAAATATTTACAAGGAAAAGGTATTCCAAAGGAACAACATGAAAGATATTTAAAAGAAAGAGCTTTACATATAGTACAATCTCAGACAAACTTACCACTTACCTTATTAAAACTAGTGCTTGAGAAACTGTCCATTGACAGGAAATGGGATGGCTTCTCTGGTCATAGTACTGAGGCAATAAGCATTTGCCCCGTAGATCTCAGATATCAGATATGATCCAAGCCTGAGCCTTTGAAACTTGGTGTGCTTCCCTTTCTTTTCCCGGGCCTTGTCCCACAAAAGGACCAGGTCTGAAATATGAAAGGCCTTATACTGGGCCCTCTAATCAAACCATTGTTTAACTACTGTTTGATGACATGTGAAGTGTTATAGTGCCATGTCTCTTTGTTCCTCCATTCTCACCAGGTTTAGAAGCTGAACTTCCACAATGTTATCTTGGTTGTTGAATTCCTGCATAAACTGTAAGACCAGGATTTTTAAGTTGATAGGGAATACTAGATTTTGGCCATAAACCAGATGAAATGGGGAAGTCCCCAGGGCTTCCTTAATCCTGATATGATCCACTTAGAGGGTGAATCTAAGCTTTTGGTGCCAGTCCCGGGGGTTTTGTTATAACAAATGTTTGATCACCTCTAATAGATTTTTATTAGTGGATTTAGCCACACCATTAACCTAGGGGTAGTAGTTGCTAGAGAACTTTAAGGTGACCCTTCTCTCATAGGTCCATTCAAGTAGATGCACTGAAGAAAATGACAGACCATTATCACACACTATAGTGAATGGCATTCCAAAATGGGTGACTATGTTTTCTTCTAGGAATTTGATAACTACATCCGCCTTGTTGTTTTTGCAAGGGATCACTTCAGACTACGGGGTGCAGTAATCGATAGAAGTCAAAATGTACCGGTGATTGGTAGATGAGTTTGGGTTGATTTCTCTGATAAAATCAAATGCCAATTGTGTGAAAGGTATAACTTCAAAGACTGGCTGCAAAGGCATGGCCAGGTTTTCCTCATGATGTATCATCATTTGGAAAGTGTGGCATCTCCTAACATGAGTATAGAGATCCTTAAAGATGTAGGTCCAATAGTATCTATCCCAAAGAATTTGGTGGGCAGTGGCATCAACTAAGCTATGCCCAGTTCTAAACTGCCTGTGAAATTCTTCAATTATTTTAGCAGCTTGGTCCTGATCAATGCACCGGAGGTAAATCCCTTCATAGTTCCTGCAGAAAAGTGTTCCATTTTTAATCATGAAGTGTGCACTTTTTATCCACAGGGCACAATGTTTATTTGGGGGAAGCCCCTTTTGGAATCTTTTGTTGAGAAATAGGTACACCAGATTGGTATACAATGGGTCTTATGTGAC
Source organism: Thuja plicata (assembly GCA_018584345.1). Lineage (NCBI taxonomy): Eukaryota > Viridiplantae > Streptophyta > Pinopsida > Cupressales > Cupressaceae > Thuja > Thuja plicata. Next base: position 1,362,564 of record MU225516.1, on the reverse strand, counting down.
GGACTCCACTATGTAAGTTTGGCATTCTATCTTCATGTGTTTCATTTCTAGATCATACTCTTGGAGGATGGCCATCCATTTCCCCTAGCATTTGCCCAGTTTTCTCAGTAAGAGAAGAGACTTCATAGCCTGGTCCAGAATGATAGCATGCACTTTGCTCTAGAGAATATAGTGTCAGAATTTCTTCATGGACCATACAAGAGTGAAAGCCTACTTTTTTAGAGATGAATATCAGACTTTGGTGTTCTTAAAGGGGGATCTCATGAAAGAAATAGGTTGTTCTTCCCCTTCAAATTTTTGGGTTAGGCCTGTCGCTGTGGAATGCGGTGAAGCAAAGGAATATATGTGGAATGGGAGGGAATAGTATGGACTTGCCAGGACCAGTGCCTCCACTATGGTCTGCTTGATCTGAGAAAATGCTCACTTCACTTCGGGGCTCCACTCAATCTTTGTGTCTTTATTCATCATATCATTGAGTTGTTTTACTATCTTGGCGAATCTACTAATGAACTGTCGGACAAATTTTATCTTTTTGAAGAAAGACCTCATTTCTTTCTTATTGTCAGGCATCTGTAGATTCAGCAGTGCTTCAACTTTCTCAGCATCAATGGATATACCCTTCTCAGAGATGATATGTCCAAGTAGCTTCCCTTCAATGACCCTAAATATACATTTCTTAGGGTTGAGGGAGATTTCATACTGGCAACATCTCTCATAAATTTTGGCAAGGTGGGCAGAGTGATCACGCTTCTCCCAAGAAAAGATAGTCAAATCATCCATGTAGATGATTATGCATCTATTTACTAGGCCTTCGAATGTAATGTCTATAGCCTTTTGAAATGTTTCCCCTGCGTTGATAAGGCCAAAGGGAATTATTCAATATGTAAACATTCCCCACTTGGTGGTGAATGTTGTTTTGTCTCTATCTTCGTACTTAACCATGACCTGGTTATACCCAGAGTACCCATCCAGGAAGGACATCATTTGGGATTCATTAACAATTTGTAATACCTCATCCAATGAGGGGAGAGGGTGATTATCCTTCTTAGATTCCTTGTTCAAATTGCATAAATCTATGCAAGGGAAAATTTCACCACTCTTCTTCTGCACAAGGATGAGGTTGGCAACCAAAGCTGTGTGCCAGATCAGAAAGATAATCTAGGTTGATAGCAGTTTCTGAACCTCCTGACGAATTTGGGGTTCAATTAATGGGTTTACCAGTCTTTTCTTTTTTTGGAAGGGCTTAGCATCTGGCTTCAGTGGGATGGTATGGGTCATAGGTTTTCAGATCCTCATACCCCCACACAATTACGTCAATGTACTCTCAAAGAACTGTGAGAATCTTCTCCTTCTCCTCTATGGAGTAGGAGGTGCCAATATGAACAATCTTTTATTCATCAGGCTTGTTGATGTTGATCTTTTCAAATTTTCCTCCCTCATAGGAGGATGATACATTTTCCCAGCCCTGGGGTTTTGAGTTAAATATGTGTTCAAGAGTGACCATCCCCTTTGGGATTGTGTTGGTTGGTAGGTCTATGATCTCATCATCTTCTTCACACTACCCGGTATCATCATGATCTCTTTCTTCCACTATCTGGTCCTCAAAGACACCAACATTGGCCATGAAGGCTAGGATATGTTGGTCATCCTCAAAGACTTAAAAATGAGTGATGTTGTCTGGGATGGATGGGGTGGGGACCATCTCAATAAAAAACTTCTGGAGCCTAGAGCTAGCCATTGGCTCAAGGGTGCTGAAAGATACAGCAAGGGCATCCAGAACATAGTTTCTTTTCTAGGGAATAAGCTTGATGCCAAAAGCATTGAAATATTCAATGAGGCTCCATGCCCAGTTGTGGTATGTGGACAACCTTTTGTCGTGACAAGTATATTTTCTCTAAACCTATCTAATGATCAAATCTAAATCACCCATCGCCCGGAGGTGGGTGATTCTGATGGGGAGGTCACCTTACTATCCTAGATTCCTACTCTCTTCTAGGAATCTTACCTTGGACCCTATTCACTTCAGGATCCTCTAGACTCACACTTGAGTCTCTTAGGGTTCCTCTCAGACCCTA
>MU225516.1:1300119-1328503 GCA_018584345.1 Thuja plicata | reverse complement strand
AGTGATCTTGGGGAAGTTACTATCTTCCTTGCACAAGCATTATCACCTTTCGGGGGTGTTCCAGGTAGCTTCTAAGCCTAGAGTGTTTAGTATGGATCTCCGTTCAATTGTATCCTCTATGTCTGTGCAAGCATGATTCAGGTGTCTAACCCCATAGAGCGTCTTGACAAAAGTGGTCATGTAAACGTGATTGAGACTACGAGGCCGCACTTAAGTTAGACAAGAGCCGAGTATAAGCTCAGATGTCAACTAACTCCTGAGGCTTTGACCCCAAGGAGTAAATTTTATTTACGTGAGTTGGAGTGGTGTGGCTTACACCTCGTTCTCACGTGGGTCATTCCTAAAAGATTTTTTCCTCAACCGGCAGGCCCAACTAAAGGATTAACTTGGAAATAAAATAAGATTGGCGACAAGAAGGGTCTGGATTTCTAATTTTTCCACAAAGGGGAAAAGAGCATAATCTCCTATCCAACGTCATTTTCTCCACAAACACACAAGACAAGTTGTTTGTTTCCAAAGATTTATTTGTTTAACACAGGGTAAATGTGTCTAGGTTTCTGATCTTCCCAAAAAGGAAGAGATCATAATCCCCTAACATTCACTTAGAATTAATCAAAAAGATCTTCCTAATTAAGTCTAAGTGCCTAGAAAAGATTGCAAACACCATCGTTTGGTCAATTTGGATCAAGGAAACCTGCAAGACAACGTGAGTAGTTTCAGTTTGGCATCTTTGACAAGCGGTGTTGTAAACAACTAGTTAGTAGTTTGAAAAATAATCTTCGACAAGCGTTAGCAAAAACCACTCAAAAGTTGTTAGCCAAACATAAAACAAGACTTTATCAGAGCGCAGACGCTAATACAAGGCACAGACGCCGATTCTATTTTCTGTTTCAGAAATGACAGTGAGTGAAATAACCAGAAAACATGAAAGATGCAGAAATTTGTTATACCAGGCGCAGACACCGATTCCTGTGGTGCAAATGCTGGTTCATGAAATAGCGTTTCTAAAGATGTTGATTTTCCTGCAAACACAAAACACAACACAAAGTAACACAATAAGTTATCTTTTCTTTTTTAGTGAGCTTCCAAACTTGTCCAAAAACCTATTTTTGAACTAATTGACCCTTAAAAACTGTTATTTTCTTAATGAATTATCAAGAAATAGCGTTCCTAATGAAATTTTTCCATTATGACTGCTTGTAAAACTGACATCTGGTAAAAAATAGAATGATCAAATCTACAAAAGCAGCAGGAAACACAAGTAAACTTGATAAATGAAAAAATAGGGTCAATAAAAAGTTAAAAATAGCATTATCAGGCGGAGACGCCGATTCATATCAGAGACGCCCTTTCCTAGAAATGTAGAACGACGGTTCAGGATAAACCGGCATTTTTGGAAACGCCTCTGTGTGTGTCTAAGAGACGCCAATTCTTGTTTTGAATGAATTTTGATAAGAAACAAGAAATTTTAGGGACGTCGGTCCCACCAAGCGTGCCAGAATGTGTATATGGAATCCTTCAATCTATTGGGAGCAAGCTCAAACATGCAAACATTAGTGGGTTAGCATATATATCATGACAAGAAAAACATGCAAGAGACCAAACTAACAACAAAGACACCAAATAACATCAGATTAAGCTAAAATGAGTAAATAAACTGCACCCTAATCCACTCATTTTGATTTTATTATTTGGATTATATGTGGGTGTGCTCTCTCAAACACACAATTACCATAGATCCCAATGCACAAAATGCAAGAATACTAGAAACAAGAAGAAAGATTCAAGAACTAGTTATGAAGAACTAGTCTCAAATCTCCTTCAAAATGACAATATAAACCTATGCAAGTAAGGATGATATGAAAGTCTTATAAAGAAACTATGAGTTATTTACCAATTAAGATCCTAACATGTGATTTCTAGATGATTTAAGCAAATGAAAATATAAACTAACATCTAAGAGCATTAGCATGAAAGCAAAAATGACAATTCTAAGACAATACTAGCATGATAACAATGCAAAATGAGAGATGAAAATATGAGAGGAGAAGGCCTCTATTTATAGAGTTTTTAGAGAGAGRAAGAGGCTTGGATGAAGTGGCACCTATGTGGCATCCACATAAGAKCCACATAGGAAGCACATGGCTTTGAAAATATGACCAATTTTAAGTCAAAATTGGCATTAATATTGAGTAGCTCAATATTTCAAYAAGGGGAGACAAGGTTGTAAGAGGGAATTTAAGAAGAATGGGTACCCACTTTGAAAATAATTTMCCCATGTGGGTGAGMATCCCATTAACCTTAAAAAGGTTAGGAATCACCCATTTAAGCATGATCWGRGGGCAGTTAAATATGGAAACATACTTAGGATATGARGTGATGGGAGTAGGGTAGGAATAGGGTAGGCTGTAGAGTAGGCTATAGGGTAGGATTAATAGGTTCCTAGCTAGGGTTTAGATTTAATTCAAATTAGATTTGAATAGATCACAACTTAGAAGAATTAAGAAAATGGAGGATTTTAATAAATATAAATTTATTAAAAGGGGATTTTGTGGAGGCCAATGTATTTAAATAAAATACATTAGAATAGTGTTTAAACTATTGGTAAATGAAACTATTTAATTAATTTGAATTAAATAGTTAGAGGAATAAGAGGGAAATTAATATTAATAATAATATTAATATTTTTGGGATGTCTACAGTAATCTACACTTGTTGGTCAGGGGATGGAATTCTACAAGCTATGCAGGATGACTGGGTCTAGCACCACCTTGAGAGGTGTTTTGGTTTGGAAGAGGACCTCCAGTGTTTGCATTGTCATTCCATTGTTGTTGATTGGGTTGGGGCCTGTTGTTGTAGTTTCTTCCTCCGGGATTGGTATTTCATTTTCCATAGAAAACATTCCCTCTCTAGGAATTGGGGTTGTGGGGTGCAGAAGGGGCCCACCTTCAGCTGTCTCATGTCCATAGTCAGGGAGGACATCAATCACCAAAGGGATTCAACCTCGGCGGATAGATGGGTGTTCACATCATAGTGTGACAGTTGTTCTAGTTGGTTCCTAGGGAAAATGACAACATCTCCCAGAGTCAAGGACTGTAATCCTCTAGTCACGGGTGACTCAAAGAAGGGTACTCTAGAGGGTTGTGTTAGTGGTTGTATTTTTTGCAGCTGGTTTGAGGGAACAAATTCTAGACTTGGTATTTTTTGGGTCTGCGTTGGGTAAACTTACTGGGCCTACTGGTCTATCAGCGGTGCTGGTCTATCAGCAAAGGTGGGTCCATGGCCATCATTGGGGTGCCCATTATAGGATTGGAGTTGTATCCCCCGGCATAAGAATTTTCTTTGGGTATCATGTTAAAAGGCATGCTTTATCCAATCCCACCGGGAGCTTTGCTCAAAATGAAGGAAAACTCCAAGGCTAGGTTGTAAACCTTTTCTAGAGTATCCCGGTCATTTACGACGGTGGTTCTCAAAAGGAGGGTTGCAATAATGGGGTTTAGAGAATTCAGTTATGTCTGGATGGTGACGTCAATAGATGGGATGAAGGGGCCCATGCACCGCTTCAACGCACATTAGAACTGATGGTTGAATATTGTGAGGGGTTCATTTGGTTCCTTCCTAATGGAGATAAACTGGTTGTGATACCACGCCAAGTCCATGTGAATGTGGAAGGCCACTAAAAAGGCATCTTCCATATCCTGCCAACTGTTGATGGAGTTGGCCGGCAAGTTAAGGTACTAATTTAACTCGTTCTTTCCTAAGGACACAGGGAACATCCAGGTCACAACATCTTGATGTTGGATCTGTCATCATTTCATTGCATCCTTCTAGGCCTGGAGATGTTCTTCTATAGTTATAGGGCCTAGATGCTCATATCTGGGGTAGATCTTCTCTGAATGTGGAGGAAGATCATTGGTAGCATCAAGAAACTGCCCCATAGGGGACCCAAAGTTACCAAAGTAATTTTCCATCGGGGTGCTAGATTTTGGCTAGGTTGAGTGTTAGTCCCCATGATTATCTGAGGAGCTTTGGTATTATGAGGTGTATCAAATCCCAAGATAAGGTTGGCAGGCTACTTGGTCTTAGGGGTCCGCTTCTTTCAAGAGGGAAGCTCAAGTTCAACAAACTTTTCAGGGTTTAGGTCTGATAGAAGGATTCTTTCAAACCACATAGGCAAAAAATACCCAATCCCGCTAAAAGCTTGGTTCCTAAAACTATGGCTTGGGGAACCCTCGGGCGGTGTAAATTTAAAATCTTCTAAAGGGAACGAGCTCATGCCCTCCATCTAGTGCTAGTTTTTGTTGACTAGACTTTGTGACCAGTCTCATCAATAGATGTAAGTTGTCACTAAGACCTGGGTACCAGCCAACTTTGCCTATAAAGGTTTTCCAAAGAATAAATTCTCTAGGCCTTCAAGCACCTGAGTGTCAAGTCTCGACAGTGCAAGGAGCTAAGTTGGGTGTGTGACTATTTTTGTTTGGGGAGATAGCTGGTTTTGACTCATCTTCTTTGGGGATTTCATTAATAGGTCAGGGTTTCCTGCAAGCATGCATTAGTTTACCAAATAAACAGTAAAAGATTGATCAAGTTTAGGAGTTTGTTACTTCTACTTATAGTCATACCACATATTTCTAACATCAACAATGCTCTAATGAACTACACTAAATACTGAACACATACAGAACCATCAGTTCATACATATTCAATAGCAAGGGGAAATAAGATCATCTAATCTACTAAACATGAGAGCAAAGGAAATTAAAAACATACAATATGAAAGAGATATTTCTAACTTAGAGATCAGAAAGACAACAACATCATTGCCAGAGACTCTTCCTTCTTCATTAACAAAGTGTTCCAACAGTGCTGGTGTGTACATCAATGGCTCTAGGGGAGCATCTAACAACTAAGAACTACTAAGCTGGTGTGTACATCAATGGCTCCAGGGGAGCATCTAACAACTAAGAACTATTGAGCATTGAGCTCTACAACTATAAGAAATGAAATGTTGAATTCTAATAGTATTGGACTACAAAATCATCAATTTTTCCAACCATTGAAATGAGGTCGAACTTATTATTTATACACAAAGGTTTCCCTAAAACTAACCTAATCTAACTATACACTCAACAATAAAATATAATATCTGATGGTCGGTACTACCTACACCACTTTATAATTACCTCAAAAAGAGTAGAGGTCTAACATGACAGAGGAAGAATACAAGAAGAAAGGATGGAATAATCAGCCTTGAGAGAAGCACCGGAGAAAGAATAGAATAAATCTGATCTTCCTAGAGTTTGAGGCTACATGCTCTATTAATGAAAAATGTGGCTCACTATGTTTGATGCACCAGGTAATTAATGCTAGAGCGGCACCTTGGGAAGATCACCTATTAGGGCCATCCCTCTAACTTACATGCCTTATCAGGGTCACCCACTTTCTGACACCCTTATTGTCTACTGGGTAATGACCGGTTGGGTCCAAGGAACTTGGACACGGGTCACTGAGAGAATACAAAACTATTAGATCCAAAATTCTAGAATCTAGGAGCTTACGCTCAAATAATAATGAATGCTCAAAATACACCCTACTCGTGAAAATCCCCAGAATCTGGAGAACTTTATTGTTCCCTTGCTATTATTGAATGCCTCCAAAATTTGGCTAATGCCATCTCCATCTATGTCCCTGATGTTGTTCCACTACTCGTGAAAAATTCCAAACTTCTCTTCAATATCTTAAGCCCCATCCCATAATTCATCAACTAGCTTGACAGCGTCATGAGCCCGGAGTATCATCTTAGATATTCTTGATAATTTCCCTCCGTCAAAGTCTCTGGCAGACTGATACCGGGACTCCATCAGCTTATCATATTTACTAAGGACATAATCCTCCATGGCACAAGTTCCGGTGGTGAGGGGATCAACTTGTGAAACCCTTCTAGTGAATGCTTTTTATAGGTCTAAAGGATACCAGACCACCGTAACTTTCTCTTTTAGGGTTGTGACCAGTTGCTTTCTAACCTCAATTTTGAGGCCAAGTCTGGAGTATTGGGCCTGAAAGAATTTGAATAATTCCTCTCCTAAAATTTTTGCCTCTGTGATGGCCTCTTCCCCAGAGTTTATTATTTCTTTTAATCTGGTCCTCCACCCTTCATACTTCTCTAAGTTTCCATCCCATAGGATAATGGAATTGGTTACTTGGCCCAAGAGATTATTGGCCAAGTAAAGGTCCAGGAGTGACACCTCTAAAAATTGCCTTACGGCCTTGATCTATTCAATTATCCACCCGTCTATAGCCTATGCCTTCTTCTTCATGGCCCTAAGAGCATCCATTTCACCCTCCGAAAGTATTGGTTCAGAGGTGGAGGATTCCGAATGGATTTCGGCTAGTGGCTGTGTAAGATCAACTAGAAGTCCAAGGAGATTTTCATTTTTTACTCTTTCCTCCTTCAACTTTTGTGCCTATTTATCATACTAGGCTTGAACTGCCCAGGTTTCCTATCTTAGTAGGTCTAGCTCTCCCTACTTATCTCTCCTCCCCAGAGGCACTTCTTTGATTGCATAATAATTGGCCCTTATTATTTCCGCATTTGTATCTGGGGGAGGTGTTGCAATTTTTACAACTATGCTTCCTCCCGGACCGGTCCGGAGGGTATGGATTGTCTAGGCCTTTTTGGACTTCTTAGCCTCTATATTCTAGGCCATCATCTTGGCCAAGGAGAGGGAAAAACCTACCACCATCAAGGGCCTTTCTCTTTCTAGATTCCACTAGCCATTGAGGCAGTTGGGATAGTTTTGTTTCCAAGGCCTGAGTGTTGAGACCACCTTCAGTGTCCGGTGGTGCATTCCCGGTATCTACGGTTTCATCAGGATCTCTTTCTTTTTCATGTTCATGTTCCTACTCTCCAAAGGCTTTAGTGTCTTCTACACTGGTGGCATCCTTATCTGTGATGTCTGTGACCTCACCTCCATTGGCACTAGCATTACCTATATTATTAAGGATTTCCCCATCTTTGTCAACACTCATTGAATCAATATATATATCTTCAAGGTTCTTCCCCTCATCTTGCTGATGTTTTTCACCCTCAAAATTGTTCGCCAGAACATCCTTTTCCTTGGGTACATTTTTTGGAGGAGGTGGAGGTGTCTGGCCAATGTTTGACTGTGTGGCTACCGAGACCACCTTGCTAAATGTCATACTCTGGGGCACTTGATCACCGAGAGTAACTGAATGCATTTGGATCATGACAGTTGGGGGTACAGTTGATCCCGTGGGTCCGATTTCCCTAATTTTTGGTTTCTCATCATTAGTTTTCCTTGAACCTATCCCGGTCCCCTTGAATGGTGTTTCCTCCTATTCAGGTTCCTTTTGTGCTTCTTCTTGTTCAATTTCTCAAACCCCTTGTTCTGGGACCACTTCCTTTTCTAACATCTCCCCTTCATTAGAGATCATTTCCACCTCTTGCACAGCTATTTATTCTACTGCCTTATCTATCTCCTCATGCAGGTTCATGAGCTCATCTATCCCAAAGATTTCATTGAAGTCATCGTGCTGGGGAGAGGTCTTTGGAAGATCATCCAGCTCGAGGGAGTCCAAACTGACTTCCACCGAGGGAATTTTGGGCATGCCAGGGCCCATGTCTGTGCTTGGGGGATTGGCTACCTTCTTCTTCTTCTTTCTTCATAATGGGGCCCTGGCATGCATAATATCCATATATTTTGCCTTAGCAAATGTCTGCCTTCTCATTAGTGCCACCAACGAAGGGGATCCCACTGGGTGGGCAGATGCCACCGGAGTTGCTAGGAGACCATGAGAAAGTTGAGCACTTATCTTTTGACTCGTCAACCTAGATGCCTCCATTTGTATTTGTATTTTCTCAATCATCATGCACGGACCCTAAGAAGGCACTTGGGTTGGGGTACTCTCTTTTTCCTTCCCCTTGCTTTTACTTGGTCCCGTGGCTCTGAAGGTTGAAGAAGACCCCCATAAAATTGGACCCTTATGGGTGCTCCTTGAACAGACCCTTTCAAAATATCTATGACTATTATTAATGATGCAGTGACTCACATCCTCAATTGTTAAGTTCTCTGGGTTGGCCCAATCACTAGAGGGAGATCTAACTTGTCAATCTCTTTTTCTTTATATGATGGGTCCTCCAAAGGCCCATCGTCTATAAAATATTTCAGGAAACATGGAAGGTCAAGGGCCTTCATTAATCCTTTGGACATCTGAGAGTATTTTTGGGCTTGAAGATCAAAACTATCCTAGAAATCTACCCAAAAATCTTCAATGTCAACTTTATGCAGTGCGGATGCCCGGTGTAGAGCCTCTCTATCTTTCCTACTGGATCAAAATTGCTTATGGTGTGGTGGAAATCCGCCAGTCCTAGACTCTTTAACTCATTTTTAGACTCCTTAGCTGTCATGAGACTAAAATAATAGTTCCCAAAAGTGATTGGGAATGGAATTGATATGACCTTTTTCAGGGAAAAGAATGCATGGAGCTCCAGAATTTGCCTGCAGAACTCCAAAAGAATAATCCTATCCCTGTAATGTTCAGGGAGTAGGTAGGGTTTCCTACAGGAGCTGGTCACTTAGATGTAAGTATGCTTCTAAAATTGAATAAAATAATTTTCGTAAGTGCTCACCAAGTTTATCACCTCCTACGACATTCGATACCCAGTGTCCCGAGTAAGTGTCAAAATGTTTTGATAGATGAACGCATCATTTACCCTACAAAAATTAGGGTAGCTAAGTTCCCACTAAACCTGGGGATAATGCTCCCATGGAATCATCTTTTTGAGCCCATTCTTGATAACGTCCACTGTCTACAAACCCCAAAATGTGTGTCTCTATTGGGCCACTACCCACAATACATATGAATTCATGTAGAACTTTGAATTCTGTAGGGCATTATTCAACTGGGAGTCTACATGGTTGGCGATGATGGTCTCCCAGTCAAAGGTTTGACTGTGGGTGGTTATGCAGTAGATAAAATAATACATCCATGCCAAAAATTCTCTAGCATGGGGCTCTCCAAAGAGCCTGCACAAAAATAGAATTCTCGCATGAATGCATTCCTTAATGTCACCGCGGGGAATCTCCAACTTCATCTTCTTATATTCCCTTCTTGGGGACTTCAGCCAGCAAGTATTGAGATGTTTTTGGGAGAGGAGGGAGATTTCCTTGAACTCCTTTAGTGATACAGACCGGGTGATTAAAATGGCTCCCTTGAACTGGGGGATTCCAAGCCCCGAAGAAAAAGTGGCGGCATCCAGATTGATAATGGCCGCCAACTAGTGCAATGGTAGAGGGTCGAAAAGAAAAAAAACCAGAGTGGGGGCATTGTAAAGTGTTTCCAATTGATGGATCAGCTCCGTTTCTTGCACCAAGTAGGGGAAACTTGTAGCTTTAATGATGTCAGAGGCAGCCATGTTCTTTGCTATATCATCTTCAGCAGCCCTCTATTGGTACATGGTTTGGACAAGGCTCTAAATTTCATCCCATAGTCTAGGCTTGGTATCTATGATTTCCTACAGCTTGGAGTCCACTTTGGACCCCACAAGAACACCCTCCCTCGGGTACTTGGAGGTTAATGGAAGTTTGGTGAGTATCTTCTCAGATTTTTTTTTATGGCTGCCCGAGTAGAGGTAGTTGGAAGCTCCGGACTTCCACGAGGAGTTGTTACTTCAGACATGTTGATGGATTACGTACAACCTACAAGACCGGAGAATCGTTAGTACATATAATATGATAAAAATATAATAGTTTTATGGACTCTGGGGAAATCACCACCATCTTGCACCTATTCAAAGAATATTAGTATGCATCAAAATCCCAAAATATAAACGTTAGCGAAGGTTGGATTCTGGTCAACACCAAGAGGTTTCAGGGTATTAGTATAGGCAACAAAAATAGGATGAAGACCCAAGGACTTCTCAGCACCTAGAGTCCAGAGTAACTAGCCGTTATCGACGTGATCGTCAGCGAGTCATACTTGGCTGACATGGTTGTCACATGGGCATGCGAAAGATGGCGTAAAGACCCTTAATGGAAATAAGTGGGCTGACATGAGGGAAATTAATGCCAGATGGGATGTCTTTTGAATACTCACTCATGGGGAATTAATCCTGCCACTAAGATGAAATGATAGAGGAGAGAGAAAAGCCATCATGGCTCGAATGGATGAGGTGTCGAGTTCAATCTAGGCAAACACCATGAGGATGAGATCAAAAAATTGGGTTTAAAACATGAAAGAGAATGGTGAGTTTGTCATAAAATAAGAAGGATATATGCTAATATACATCAACTATAGAAGGTAGAAGCACAACGAGGGCCGAAGCACAACTCACAGGCCAACCCGAGAATGACCTATACAACTCATTTACTAATAATTACAAAATGTACAGAGTATATACAAGTATTTATACCAATTTACAATTGCATAAAGGGTAGACAACCCTCTATCAGAGCCATCTCACCCATGGGAGGAGACAACAAGATGAAAATAGGAAACCAATGACAAACAGCAAAACCAAAACAAAAGAAACAAAGACAAAAACAAAACTAGAAAGGACATAGGAAAGAAATAGGAGGGCCTACCTTAAAACATGGAGAACATGGGAGGCACTCTAAAAATGATGAAGCTTTCATAGACCATGAAACAACCATGAATGCGTCGTTGATAATTATTATTTACGCACTGTCGAGCACCGAGATCAAATTGCACTTAGTCACTATTTAATTGCCTTAATCGCTCTAGTAATCACTCTAGATAATTTGTTCATGGTGAAATGTGAAATTTATTGGTGAAACTTATTTATACCCTTAGGGTAAAAACATCCCACTTTTCCTCCTTCCACAAACTCTGAGAAAGGCAAACCGCCAGACTCTAGGCCCTGGGATTCCACGCAACCACACCCTCTAATGAAAGAGGGAATGATGACAAATAATCCCGGAGTCTAGGATCTAGAAAGAACAAAGGAAAAACACTATGGGACCGGGTCCCAAAGGGAGGAAAACCAAAAAGAAACAAAAAATGACCCTCACAAAAGCAAAGCCCGGAGGGAAACAAAGGAAACAAAAAGAAGCAAAAGCAAAAAAGGGGGACCCAACATTTTTCCCACAAAATGTAGGGACAGGTATGCAGGGCATAACAAAATCTTAGAGCATTTTGATCCTAGGAGTTCTACCCAATAATTTGACAATCAATCGCGTAGATCCTGATCTTTTTGGAAAAGGTTCAACATCTATGCCACCTATACCTACACATAGAAAAACATAGAAGAAGGTTGGATATATGGGTTTTCCTTACTCAAACCCCTATCTAGAATCAACCTTGAAACTAAATGAAATAAATGGAAATGTTTTGTCAAATAGAAAAGGCTAGATCTAAAAAATATCATGTATAGTACCTTTAATGAAAATGCTTCTTTAAATGTGATCAAATATTTTGATGCAATATCCTTGACTTAACACAAAAACCCAGAAGGAAATCATGAAAGAAAAAACCTCATGTGATGTATGTTGTAGTTTTCCACAATGCTTGATTGAGAAGAACAAAGATGTAAATGTGGGTGTATATCCTTCCTTGATAGATAAATCCTTTACTTGGTCTTCAATGAGGTAAATAATCTTGATCCATAGGGAACAACACCTTGGATGCTTGAGAAGCAATCTAGATGTTGAATGCTTGAATGATTGCCTCGATTTAAGACATCACTAAATTTAAGAACACAAGCCCCTAAATGAAGTATCTCAACTCATAAAACCATGCATAAATGCACAAAAGTATTAAAAAAAATACAACAAACAAAAAGGGGTTAGTACTAAAAACAAAACTCCAAATCAACTAGTCAGAGAGACCTTGATCGAAAATGTCCCAACCACTAGCACCATTTTAGGAAAGATATTGTAAGAGAAAAAATTATCACATGGAAAGCAAAAGAGAATACACAAAGGATGAACAACACTCCATGATCTAACCCACTATAAAAGTTATGAGAGCATGGAAATAAGAGAAAGAAACTATGAATCCAACAGTCTAGCAATTTGTGTTATGCCAAGTGATCCATGGGAGAGGAAGAGAAGGAAAGAGTAGAAAGGATAGAAATTCATGTTATGTTATTTCCAATAATCCCAAAGAGAGAGAATAATTTATGATTTAGAAATCTAAGAGATTCTAGTCAATCCTACCTTGAAAAGATTTGCGCACAGGGCGGCTTTAAAATTTTGCACATGGGGCAGCTTAAAAAAAATTGTGCATGGGGCGGCTTACAAAAAATTTGTGCATGGGGTGGCTTATGGAAAATTTGCACACGAGGCAGCTTACGAAAACTTTTTAAATGGGGCATCTTAGAGAAACTTTGCACAAAGGGCAGCCTACATAAACTTTGTGTATGGGGAAGCTTACGAAATCAATCTTATGGAAAGAATATTTTGTGTGTGGATACATAAAAGCAGTTAGTCAAAGAACTACTTGTAGACACCTAAATCTAATTACACAAATTTTTAATCTAATTTAGTTCCATCGTAGGGCATTATTGATTAAATATTTAATATTTAATAAATTTATGTCATCCCAATAGTTAATTAATTTAATTAATTAACTATAGTCTAAATTAATTATCTAATGACAACCCATAGCCAGATAATTAATTAAATCTCCCATTTTCTTGTATTAATTTAAATGAAATAATTTGTCCATTTAAATTAATTCCCAATTTTCCCTTTTGATTAAATAAAACCTATTTAATCAATTTAAGCACATGGCTCCTAACTTTAACCCCTAATTTAACCTATCTCAACCATGTAACCCATAGTTCTAACTCAACCCAACCCCTTCACACATACTAACCTCTCTTAATTGAGTAAATATCATTACTTAATTTATCCCTCCACTCATTCTCTCTCCTCTCATCACATCCTCCTAATTCTCCCACTTGCCCTCTTATCCAAACCTTAATTACCCCTTAAGCATTTGCACAATCACAATCCATAGATTAAGAATCCTAAGCTAGTCTTCAAGTCAAACTCGTGTCACTTCCTCTTAACTCCTGTAACACCCCAAAATTGGCATCTTGCAGCCACAACCAATTTTTTTTGCATTTATCATTCTTCTGAATCATCAAAGGCCTATTGTACTAGGCAATTCTGAGTTTCAACTGAATCTACTTAACTTAAGTGTCAAATGCAGAAAACCCTAAATCTGCATTAATCATACATTATATTTAATTCCTAAAAATATCAATTACCTAGCTAAATAAACTCCATGATTGAATTGATTTAATTACAAAGTCCTAGCACTTTAATTAAATTAAATTCACCCTTTTAGCTAAAACACTTAGAAAGGAATTAAATGATATTTAATTATTAAATAAATATCCTCATTTCAATAATTGAATTTGATTGTTCAAATAATTGAGAAAATATATTTATGAGGTCATATTCTATTTATTTAATTAAATATTCTCTCCAAAATCTTCTCTCTAGTTCAGAAATAGAAAATTTGAGTTAGTTGTGATTTAAAAGAGAAACAAATCAATTAAACTCAAAAAGACAACAGTTAACTGTTTCTCTCAAAAGAAACTTGCTATTCTCAACTGGATTTCAATAAGTTAACTATTTCTCTCAAAGGAAACTTTCTATTTTGAATTGACTCTCAGTCTATAAAAGAACCTCATTTCTCATTCAAAAAAAAAGGGAAGAGAATTCATTGTTGCATCGAATCACTGCTACATTTTCAATTCAATAATTTTCATGCATTTAAACTCTCACATTTCTTAGTTTTCATTTGCAATAAACTAATATCATTATTGGATTAATCATATCTAGTTTAGCTTCTTTCAAGCACTCTTAGATTAATCTTATTTCTAGCTTAATCTAATATTCATTCCTAGTTTAATCTCATTCTTATTTCTTAGATTAATCTTGCATCTGTCATTCTAGATTAATCTTGCACTACATTTTTAGCTTAAATCCTCCGTTCTAGTAATTCTTAACTCATTGTGAGAGATAATATGCATAGTTTGTAATTCTTGGAATCAATTTATTGAATTGTGTCATCCTTGTCTCCTTTCTGCTTGTTTGTATGTGTTGTAGATGGTAGATGGGCTAATTCTGAAAGATTTTATTTCCTTTTAATCATGTCCCATGTGTAGAATCTACTTGCAGAAGAGTATGTTTGCTTGCAGGTTGTAACTCGTGTCTTAGTTTGAGCTGTTAACTGTGAAGTCTTTCCTCTTAACTAGTTTCATCATGACCTTGTTATGAAATATTTATGCATGCCTATACAAGAGATTTTTGTTTTACCTCCAATTCAAAGTTAGTTGACCCAGGGCTTTACCCTGTGTGTGTTATGTTTTCATGTCAAATTCGGTGCATCACCTAGTAGGTAGTTTTCTTTTAGTTATTTCCCTTTCCATGCAATCCTTCTAACCCTTTTCCCCTCAAGTTTACTTTCCTGTTTAAGAGCAAGCTAAGGTGATTATCTAAGAGGAACCATCCTAGAATTTGGAGGTCTCATCTTAGTTAGCAGAGGTCCCACAACCTTGAGATGACTCCCTTGTTATACTGGATTATCAAGACCAAGAGAGCTTGAGATCAGAGGCGCAAATTCAGTGTATAACAGTCTATGTTTGTTGGACTCTCAAACACTGAGAGCTTATTCAAAACCCCAGCTATATTGGAGGAAATAGGTCAAATCATATAGGCATGCAGGATGAATAAATCCATATTTATTCTTGTGTGTGACTGGTGAACAATAACTATGTTGAAGTGTATGGTTAAATAAGAAGGCCACATTTAACATATACATTTCTAACACCCACCATGGGGCTTCTCTTTTCTTCACACCACCCCACTGCTTCCTCCCTACAACCTCTCCCACAACTTCACCCACCTAACCTACTTCTTCCTCCCACCCAACATGCTTCCTCCACCAACCACCACCCCATGCTGCCTACCCTCCCACTACTCCTCTCCCCACCTCCATCATTGCCCACCACCCATTTAACGTAGCCCCTCATCCTTCCTTCCACCCATGACCACAACACCCTACCTCCCATTCCCCCTGCTTCCCTCCACACACCCCTCTTTACACTACACCCACACACCATGCATCCACACACACCCTAAACACCTATTCTCCCCACCCTCCCTCTGTTGTCTTCTACACAATCCCCATTCCCCAGCCCTCCACGCAATGACTCTTCTTTTCTTCACCTTTGTTTTCCCCTACTTCCCACATCCCCTTCATGCCTCTGCATCCCTTCCCTTGCACTGTCTCATTTCCCCCGTGTTTTTTAAGCTTCACCTCCCTCCTTCAACTCACCACTGCTTCACCCAACAGTGCTCCCTCCTCACCGCCGCTTCTCACAACTGATACCTCCTCTCAACCCTATGCTTATCCCTTCCCTCCCTGCGCATACCCTTCCTCACCAACTCCAAACCCCATGCACCCAAATACTTTTCAACAAGGTGGGTCACTATAATTAAACATTAAATGTAGCCTAAAACATATCTTATTGAATACTTGGGTTATGGGTATGTCCAAAATAGGTGAAGAACAACTTCTTTATCACATTGTCTACATGTAGATGTAATAATGAAATATTAATGCTATGGGTATGGGCACCCACGTTATGTTGTCCATGGTTATATTCACTATGATCATCAAACTCTAATGAACTAATTTGCATGGTCCATATTTGTGGTAAGGTGTTTGGAAACCTAGTGTGTACTTTTGGGCAAAGCTTAGTTACAAAGAGATACAACTATTTTACATGTCAAGATTTTATTTTTGATCTTGAAGTCCATATGAATCCTCTATCACAAGGAAAAGGAAATAATATTTGATTTTGTTGTGTTGTATATGTTTCATTTATTTCAATAGAAAGCTCTCATAACACTGCAATGCATCTATTTGAGTGTGTTTAGTTGTATCTGTTTCATTTATTTCTTTTGAAATCTCTCCACCAACACCACCTTAAAAATTCCTAAAAAATGATTATCTTGGTGAAAACCTAACAATAGGCACTTTGATGCATCAACCAAAAAAATCTCTATTGACTATTTTTCAATGAACAAGTATCGGGTAAATCTAACCTTGACTCCTGAAGATTGAGCCTCATTCTCAGGACAATATTTTGAAAGGTGATAATCTATTAGGTATCTGGGAAATCTAACCCAGATTCCTGGGAGTCAACATGCTCTCAATTACCTTCAGATACCAACTTACATGGATTGAAACTAGTCATACTCTAGGGGAAACCCTCCTGGTCTAGGGGGCACTATCCTATCACTTTTTGGGATCTATTTCATGACAGTCACCAATGGTTCTCACTGTGTCTGCCTACTGTCACTTTGCTTATACTAATATCTCTCTCTTTGAGAATCTTCCTCACATCAGTCACCAGTGGTTCTCACTGCGTCTACCTGTTGATGCCTAGCTATTACTGAGATCTCTCTCCTTGAGAATCTCCCTCACATTAGTCACCAGTGGTTCTCACTGTGTCTTCCTGTTGATGCCTAGCTATTACTAAAATATCTTTACTCAAGAATCTCTCTCACGTTAGTCACCAATGGTTCTCATTGTGTATATCTACTATCATCATACTATTGAGATTGCTCGCAAAAACACATATATGCATTTGAAATTAATCCATTATAGTTGGAGTTATACTCAAACACTCTATCTATCCATACTCGTTCTTGGCATTCTTTTCCTTAGTCTGTATATATCTTTTTGTCACTTTCATGATGCTTGGGTTCATCTAAAGAACTCTCCTAACTTGAAATGCATCCAGAGTCATAGTCTGGGGGTAATCAATTTGTATTTGTCCTCATGCCATGCGTCAAGTCAATAATCTACTAGGGGAATGGGTCCCCAATCAGATCACATCATTGTTAGGTATCTGAGCAATCTAACTCAAATCCTGAAGGATCAAGCTCTATTCTGGAGACGGTTCTTGAAATCTCATTGTTAGGTATCTAGAAATCTAACTTAGATACCTAAGGATCAAGCTCCGTCCTGGAGATGGTTCTTGAAATCTCATTGTAAGGTATCTGATAAATCTAACTCACATCCCTAAGGATCAAGCTCCATTTTGGAGACGGTTCTCAAAATCTCATTATTTAGTATCTGAGCAATCTAACTCAGATCCCTGAGGATCAAGCTCCATTCTGGAGATGATTCTTGAAATCTTAATCTATTAGGTATTTCATGAGCAATCTAACTCAGATTCCTGAGGATCAAGCTTCATTCTGGAGATGATTCTCAAAATCTCATCTATTAGGTATTTGAGAAATCTAACTCAGATCCCTAAGCATCAAGCTTCATTTTGGAGATGATTCTCAAAATCTTAATCTATTAGGTATTTGAGAAATCTAACTCAGATCCCTGAGGATCAAGCTTCATTCTGGAGATGATTCTCTAAATCTTAATCTATTAGGTATTTGAGCAATCTAACTCAGATCCCTAAGGATCAAGCTTCATTCTGGAGATGATTCTCAAAATCTTAATCTATTAGGTATTTGAGCAATCTAACTCAGATTCTTGAGGATCAAGCTTCATTCTTGAGATGATTCTCAAAATCTCATCTATTAGGTATCTGAGAAATCTAACTCAGATTCCTGGGGATCAAGATTTTTTCTAGAGATGATTCTCAAAATCTTAATCTATTAGGTATTTGAGCAATCTAACTCATATCCATGAGGATCAAGCTTCATTCTGGAGATAATTCTCTAAATCTTAATCTATTAGGTATTTGATAAATCTAACTTAGATCCCTGAGGATCAAGCTTCATTCTAGAGATGATTCTCAAAATCTTAATCTATTAGGTATTTGAGCAATCTAACTCGTATTCCTGAGGATCAAGCTTTGTTCTAGAGATGATTCTCAAAATCTCATCTATTAGGTATTTGACAATTCTAACTCAAATTCCTGAGGATCAAGCTTCGTTCTGGAGATGATTCTCAAAATCTCATATATTAGGTATCTGAGAAATCTAACTCAGATTCTTGAGGATCAAGCTTCATTCTAGAGATGATTCTAAAAATCTCATCTATTAGTTATCTGAGAAATCTAGCTCAGATTCCTAAGGATCAAGCTTCATTATGGAGATGATTCTTGAAATCTTATCTATTAGGTATCTGGGCAATCTAACTCAGATCCTTGAGGATCAAGCTCCATTCTGGAGATGGTTCTCAATATCTCACTAGGGGCACAGGTCCCCAAATTTGATCATATCTTTGGATCACACTTGAGTCACTAATCTTTTCATTTCTAAAGGACAACTCACTACTAACACAAATTGGTGTTTCTCAACACACATTGGATATCACAAATGTAAACAACATTTATTGATAGCAATCAAACACAAGGCACTCACAAGCGCAATGTTGTTTTTCAACACCCCTATACATCTACATATCTGAAAACTTTGAAACATGTTGAGCTATGATTAAATTTATGTTTGTATGTTACTTGTTCTCATTGATTTTGTTAATCTTTCCTTTGTCTAATGCTTGTTGGTGAGGTCGGAATTATCTCCTTGACTGTTATTTCTCTATTTGTTAGCTGGTGTACTCTTACTATATCAAACTGGAAACAATGTTCAGGTCATCTTGGCTTTTGTGCCCCGATGCTTATGTTAGTTTCCCATACCTTATCCGATGAAATTAATATTCATATTCTTATGGTTGGAGTGACACCAGTAAGGATTGTATCAACTCTGATGTTCCAAAAATGCTCTATGATGATAACTATCCAATGGGTCCAACAAACACGTCCTAGGGATTTCATCTAGCATAGGATTGGACTTACATTTGCATCTAGCATAGGATTCCACTTTCATTCTAGACTTGCATCCTAGACATTTTTTTGATGGTCACTTCATTTTTTTCTCCTAGATTTTTATGATGAGGGGCTCTTCTTCACCGTTCTAGCTTCATCACTCCTGCCCAAGTGTTTGATCCTCTCTCTCACTCTTCAATTCCTAATGCTTTGAACTGGAATCTAATTTTCAAAAGTGTTTTTTCAGGATTGAAATCAAAATTTGACACTCTTATATGGCTCAAAATTGCATTCTAAAACTTTTGGGACTGACATGATTGGACACTTGTGCAGTACAGTTTTTGACGTCACTTTCTTGTCAGAATCATATCCAATCAACATTCTCTCAAATCTTTGACATTTCTTTCGTATTCTTCCATATTCTTCTGTAATCTGTTCTGATTTCTTCTTGACTTTTGATTCTACATATATCTGTGATTTCTCGCTCTCAATCACCATTATGGCATGTCATCTTTCCATTTCACTCCCGAGGGGGCAAGATGATTACATCATTGAATCACTTTCAATCTATCTTAATCAATCTGATATGATTTCAATCTATTAGGTGTTTGGGAAATCTAACCCAGATTCCTAAGGATCAAGTTTCATTCTGGAGATGATTCTCAAAATCTCATCTATTAGGTGTCTGGACAATCTAACCCAAATTCCTGAGAGTCAAGCAAAATTCTGAAGATGGTTCTTGAAATATCACTACCAGGTATTGTTAGAATGAATTTAGAATAACTGAGAGGGGGGTGAATCGGTTATCCTCAGGTCTAGATGTACCAAATTAAACTTTATACCACTTTGAACAACTCAAATCTTCCCAGCAGCAATAGCATAAATCAACAACATACATATGCAATTTTACCATTCAAATGTAATCAACTTGCAGAAACTTAATAGTAAAACACAACATAAACATTCACACAAGTTGACACCAGTATTTAACATGAAAACCCAATTTAGGAAAAACCACCAATAACATGCTATCAAGTTTTCACTCTTCTGAAGTGAGCTCTGTTAGGAGCCAACCCTATTAAAGGTTACAAAACACATTGCTAAATGTGACCTGGTTAAAGGATATAATCACCCTATCAGGAGTGGCTTTGTTAGAGGACTTAGAACATTCCACCTAAATGTCACCTTTCTAAAAGGATTTATACAATGACTATTATTTCAACCCAGTTAAAGGATTTTGATTGATACAATGGTTAGAAAGTAATCAGCAGGTGTGATCTAATACATATAACTTACTTTGCAAATCCAGCTCTAATGCTAATTTACTGAGTGGCTTCCATTCTCAATTCAATATTCAGATCTACTTGCAATTAGAAATCCATCAAGCAATCACTCTCATAGCTCTCTACTTCTCTTGTTGAGCCTTCTATGCTAGATCATACCAATCAGTCAATTAACTATGCAATCCTCTTGCATACACTTCTTACCTCTCTCACCTCATCATGAAATAATCCCTTGAGGTTATCATATTCCTCTTCATCTAGGTCAAATAAATCTTTTTCCCCTTAATCAAGATCATAGATCTTAGCTTACGTCAGATCCAACGGATCTTTCCATCTTTACATTTAATTTACTTCTCTAGAGAAATCACTAATTAAATCTTTGATCCATGCATTAATTACAGTTACCCATGTATTTAAATAGTGTGGACCAATCGTGCTTATCCTTAATTAACTTTACATATCCCAATAAAATCAATTATGTCGGCTAGAGATCTCAAATCTCAAAAATTACCAAAATACTGTTGCTCGGCCAATAATGTGTTCTTTCACTCAGTCATCACTAGTTTTCTTGGTAATTTACTGGTGCTCAATCATCTCAGACTTTTCTCAGTATAAAATTTTCTCAGTAAACTGTCATCAAAAGATAAACAACACATTACTTTGTCAATGTGCCAACTAATCAAGTACCCTTGTGATTTCCCATAACTCAACCATTCCACTTGGTCTTCTTGTTAAATCTTCTTCATCAATCAATAGATATGGTAGTTAAACAGATAGCAATAGTCTCACCAGTTAAGGTTTGACATCAATGACAAAACAACAATTGTTTCCATTGTATCTTTCCAACAATCTCCCTATTTGGCATTGATGGCAACACTAAACAATAAAACAACAATTTTCCAACCATAGTTACCATACAATCAAAAAATTCTACCTGTGTTCCTTGATATGAACAAATCTTCATTAATGTCTTAAGCTTCATTATGATTATCATCTTGTAAAACATTTTTCCTTCTATGTTTGTTATCACACTGAAATCTTTTTGTGTCTGTTCATGTGTAGACTCCCTCTTTCAGTAAACTCTCCCTTTATCTCTAAGTATAGTAAACATCTCCCTCTTTCAGTAAACTTCTCCCTCTTTGACAATAATGCCAAAGACATTGACATCTTCATCATGCAGATTCTTCTATTCTAAACTCTGTATCATGTTGTTTCTGTCATCTTGCTTATGACTTATCCTCTTTTCTATCGTTGTCTGTTTTCACAACTTTAGGCAGCATCCTAAAGTGTGACTCCTTGTGCATTAATGTGAAAAATATTATGAATATAACATTTGATGCAACAGTATCATTCTAAACTAATTAGCCTCAGTTAGGGGAATCACCCCTAATTTACCTCATAGATACTCATGGGCATCCTTGGGTAGTGCCTTTGTAATATGTCTACTAACTATTCCTTAGTGTTCACATATTCTAGTCTCACTTCATTCTTCTGAACTAGCTCTCTCAAATAATGATACTTAATAGCTATATGCTTTGTTTTAGAGTGCATCATAGTGTTCTTATAAATATTAATGGCACTCATGTTATCACAATATATAACAACTGGTTTTGTGATCTCTTCTTTCATACCTTTTATTAGTATCTTCAACCACAATATATTAGAATAATTAACTGGTGCTGCTACATACTCGGCTTCAGTTGTGGATTGTGAGGTACAATTTTGTTTCTTTCTTGTGCATGAAACTAATCTTTTTTCCAAAAAGAAATGCTTCGCCTATGGTGCTTTTCCTATCATCCACATTTCCAGCCCAATCAAAATCAGTATAGACTCTGAGTTCAAACTTGTCATTCTTTTTGTAATACAGACCATAGTCATTTTTTCCTTTCAAATATCTTAGAATTATTTTTACCACCATCATATGTGTTTCCTTGGGATTGGCAGAAAATCTCGCAAGAATACCAACAACTAGTGCAATATCAGATCTATTGTGCACAACATATTGCAGCTTTCCAATCATTGATCTGTAAAGGGTTTCATTCACTTCTTTTGTATCATCATTTTTTGTTAACTTGTGTCTAGTAGCCATGGGTGTACTCACTGGTTTTGATTCTTTCATTCCAAAAAAATTAGTATCTCCTTGACATATTTTGATTGTGTAATATAGATACCATTCTTCATCTGATATATTTGTAAGCCAACAAAAAAATTTATCTCACCAAACATAGACATCTCAAATTTAGTTTGCATCTCCTTTGCAAATGCTTGGCATAGCACATCTTGTCCACTAGATATAATGTCATCAACAAAAATTTCAGCCAATAAAGTACCTTTACATTGCTCTATCTTAAAATATAGATTGTTGTTGTCATTGGTTCTTGTGAATCCAATCTTTGTCAGATAATTGTGCAATCTCTCATACCATGCTCTTGGTTCTTTCTTCAGTCCATATAGTGCTTTGTGTAATCTGAAAACCATGTTCTTCTTACTTGGGTCAACAAATCCATCATCTTGTTCAATGTAAACTTTTTCTTCTAATATCCCATTTAGAAATGTTGAATTTACATCCATTTGATAGACTTTAAAACCTTTGTAGGCTACATATGCAAGTAATGTTCTTACTCCTTCCAATCTTACAACTGGTGCGAATGTTTCTCCATAATCAAATCCTTCCTCTTGTGCATAACCTTTGCATACTAGTCTAGCTTTGTTTCTTGTTACCTCTCCATGTTCATTCGGCTTATTTCTGAATACCCACTTAGTAACATTACATTTTTGTCATTCGGCCTAGGTACAAGTGTCCAATTCTTATTCTTCTCAATCTATTCAATTTCTTCATTCATGGCTTGTATCCAATCTTCATTGTCTAAGGCATCTTTTACTGTTTTAGGCTCAAAATCACATAGCAAGCATGTACCGTCTCTCAACTTACTTCTTTTCATAACTACAAAATTCTTTGATCCTATGATTTGATCAGGTTTATGGTGCCTCCTTACATACTTTTCTAGATTAGGTTCTTTTTCTTCTTCAGGTTGATCATTCATGTCCAGTTTAGGTTGATTCTGTAACTCAGCATCTCCATCAGATAGTGTGGCAATTACCTCTCGTTGCCCGGCAGCTTCATTCTGTGACTTGACAGATGCTAGCTGTTTCTTGACAATCTCTTTCTCAGGTTTAGGTAATTCACAAGAATCTTCCTCATCCATATAGATGAATGATTTGTAAATTTTAGGTTCCTGTGTGCTTTCAGCTTCATTTCTTTCTGCATATTCATCAATTCTAACATTTGCACTTTCCACAATTTTGTTAGTGTTAGAATTCAAATGCTTGTATGCTTTGCTTTTAGTTAAATAACCAATAAATATGCCTTCTTCACCTTTAGCATCAAGTTTTCCATTTCTGTTATCCTTCAGTATCAAACATTTTCTTCCAAAAACTTTGAAATATTTTACATTAGGTGCATACCCATACCATAGCTCATAAGGTGTAGCATTAGTACCTTTCTTGACTTTTACTCTATTTAGGGTATATACTATTGTACTTATGGCTTCTCTCCAATATTTTTGTGCAACATTTTTCTCCATCATTAGTGTTTTGGCACAATCCATAATAGATCTCTTTCTTCTCTCAGCAATACCATTTTGTGGTGGTGTCCTAGGCGCAGACAACTATCTTTTTATCCCTCGGTCATTGCAGAACCTGTTAAACTCATTAGAAATAAACTCACCTCCTCTATTAGATCTTAAACATTTTAGGCTTTTACCTATCTCCTTTTCAACTTTTTCCAAGTACCACTTAAATAACTAGAATGCATTAGGATTTTCTTTAAGAAACATAATAGTCATCATTCTTGAGTAATCATCAACAAATAGAATAAAGTATCTATCTCCATAGTAACATTTCTCACCAATGGGACCACAAAGGTCAGTATGAACCAATTCCAGAATTCCCTCAGAAGTATGAGTCTTTCTTTTGAAGCTAGATTTAGTCATTTTTCCTAATTGACATTTCTTACACATTGCATTTTCAAGTTTCTTCAACTTAGGCAGCCCTCTAACCTTTTTCAATTTACTTATTCTTAGCATGTTATCAAATTTTACATGACACAACCTTTTATGCCATAACCAAACATCATTATATTGTGTTAACAAGCATGACTCATCAGCTAAGTCCAGATAGAAAAAGTTACCTTTTGTTTTCTCTCCACTTCCAACTAATTCTCCAGTGGCATCATAGATGTTTTCCTTCTTGTGATAGAATTCAACTTTATAACCAGAAGTATTCATCTATGAAACACTCAATAGATTATATTTAAGATCATCAACCCAATATAAATTGTCACATTTGATCTTTTCAGTCAAGTTAATTGATCCTTTCCCTTTAACAAGACATGGTGCATCATTACCAAATTTAACATAACCACCTTTACACTAATCTAAGGTTTCAAATTTATCTTTATCACCAGTCATGTGATGTGAACAACTTACTGTCAATAATCCAACGGTCACCTTTACTCATATAAGAAATTAGTGCAATTTTCTCATCATCATTAGAATCATCTTTCATAGCAACATACACAACCTCTATATCATTTTCATCACTATTGTCAGATTCACTGTCAGAAGCTTCTTCAACTATATAACAAGATTTCTTATCTTTGTCTTTGTAAAATTTATACTTTCTAAAGTCTCGGTCCTCCTTTCTATCTTTGTACTTTTTGTCCCTTCTTTCATCTTTATCATTCTTATCAGGACATCTTGCAGCAATATGACCAACTTTGTTACATGAAAAACAAATGATAGGAAGTTTACCTTTGAATTTTCATTTTCCTCTAGATATCCTTTTTGCCATGAGTGCTTCAAGTTCTTCTAGATCACCATATGTAGTGTTTTTGTCACTGTTCACACATTTCTTTCCTTTATTTGATTTTTTAAGGACCAACTATGATCTGAATGCAGATTCAATAGCTTGTAGAGTGTAGTTATCAAAATTTGACATCTCAAATGCAGTAAGTCTACTTACCAGACCTTCCAAAGTCAAATTATTATTAGGAGTACATCTTAACTATTGAATTACAGAGAATCTAATAGCATATATAGGAAGAAGAGTTCTTAGTACCTTTCTTATAATGGTTTTATCATCAATTGTTACCTTAGCTCCTATGATAGAGTTTACAACTTCCTTTATCCTACCATAATATTGAACTATATTTTCTCCTTCTTGCATTTTCATTTCATCAAACTTACCTCTTAAACTTTCAGATTTGGCTCTTAGAACATTTGTATCACCTCTGTAGATGGTTGCAAGGGCATCCCACATTTTCTTTGAAGTTGTACAATTCTTTATTTCTTCAAACTTATGATAGCTCAGAGATGATGCAATCTCCAACATTGCTTGATTGTGTTCCTGCTTTTCTCTTAACTATGTAGCTGTGGTTGGTGCAGTGGGGGCTACATAATCATGTTCTACATAGTGCTTAGTAGAATCACCAATACTAGCCAGATGTAATTTCATCAAACTCTGCCATGCATGGAAATTATCTTTGTTCAACTTTGGTACATCCTTTTTATACATCTTGATCTTTTGCTCCAAGTACCTTCAAATTTTTTTGAAGATACCAAAGCTCTGATACCAATTGTTAGAATGAATTCAGAATAACTAAGAGGGGGTGAATCAGTTATCCTCTGGTCTAGATGTATGAAATTAAACTTTATACCACTTTGAACAATTCAGATCTTCCCGGCAGCAATAGCATAAATCAACAACATACATATGCATTTTTACCATTCAAATGTAATCAGCTTGCAGAAACTTAATAGTAAAACACAACATAAACATTCACACAAGTTGACACCAGTATTTAACATGGAAACCCAATTTAGGAAAAATCACCAATAACATGCTATCAAGTTTTCACTCTTCTGAAGTGAGCTATGCTAGGAGCCAACCCTGTTAAAGGTTACAAAACACATTGCTAAATTTGACCTAGTTAAAGGATTTAATCACCCTATCAGGAGTGGCCTTGTTAGAGGACTTAGAACATTCCACCTGAATATCACCTTGCTCAAATGATTTATATAATGACTGTTAGTTCAACCTGGTTAAAGGATTTTGAATGATACAATGGTTAGAAAGTAATCAGCAGGTGTGATCTGATACATACAACTTACTTTGCAAATCCAAATCCAATTCAGCTCTAATGCTAAATCACTGAGTGGCCTCCATTCTCATTTCAATCTTCAGATCTGCTTGGAAATTTTTCAAGCAATCACTCTCACAGCTCTTTATTTCTCTTGTTCAGCCTTCTTTGCTAGATCATGCCGATCAATCATTTAACTATGCAATCCTCTTGCATACACTTCTTACCTCTCTCACCTCATCATGAAATAATCCCTTGAGGTTATCATATACCTCTTCATCTAGGTCAGATAAATATTTTGCCACTTAATCAAGATCATAGATCTTAGGTTAGGTCAGATCCAATAGATCTTTCCATCTTTACATTTAATTTACTTCTCCAAAGAAATCACTAATTAAATATTTGATCCATGCATTAATTATGGTTACCCGTGCATTTAAATAGTGTGGACTAATCGTGCTTATCCTTAATTAAATTTACATATCCCAATAAAATTATTTATGTCATCTAGAGATCTCAAATCTCAACAATTACCAAAATATTGTTGCTCGGCCAACATTGTGCTCTTCCACTCGGTCATCACTGGTTTCCTTGGCAATTTAATGGTGCTTGATCATCACAAACTTTGCTCAGCATAAACTCTTCTCAGTAAACTATCATTAAAAGATAAACAACACATTACTTTGCCAATGTGCCAACTGATCAAGTACCCTTGTGATTTCCCATAACTCAACCATTCCACTTGGTATTCTTGTTAAATCTTCTTCATCAATCAATAGATATGGTACTCAAACAGATAGAAATAGTCTCACCAGTTAAGGTTTGAAATCAATGACAAAACAACAATTATTTCCATTGTAGCTTTCCAACAGGTATTGGGGCAATCTAACCCTGACTCCTAAAGATTGAGCCTCGTTCTGGGGTAGTCTTTTGAAAAGTGATAATCTATTAGGTATCAGGGAAATCTAACCTGGATTACTGAGAATCAAGCTTCATTCTGGAGATGACCCTCAAAAACTTGATTTAACCGATGTCTCAGCAATATAACCTAGACTTTAGAGAGTTAAGCTCCATCCTGGAGATGGCTCTGAAACCTTCATCAATCAATCTTTACATCATCAATTCTTGAAATCTCATCTATTAGGAATTGGGGAAATCTAACCCTGGCTCCTGAAAATCAAGCTCCATTCTGGAGATGATTCTGAACCTCGATCTAGCTGGTATATGGGTAATCTAACCTAGATATTGGGGGACTAAGCTTCATTCTAAGGATAGTCTTAAAAATATCTACTAACTATCTTTCAAATGGATGGGTATTGGGGAAATCTAACCCTGACTCTTAAATATTGAGCCTCATTCTAAGGAAATTATTTTGAAAGGTGGAAATCTATTAGGTATTTGAGAAATCTAACTCTGATTCCTAAGAGTTAAGCTTCATTTTGGAGATAGCTCTCGAAATCTCACTATTAGGTATTGGGGAAATCTAACCTAGATTCCTGAGAGTTAAGCTTCGTTCTGAAGATGACCCTCAAAAACTTGATCCAATCAGCATCTTGGAAACCTAACCAAGACTTCAAAGAGTTAAACTTCATCCTGGAGATGTCTCTAAAACCTTCATCAATTCTCAAAATCAATTTCAACTATTCTTTTGTGCTTCAAACATTAGACTATTCTTTGAATCAGTGTGCTGTTCGCACACCAATTTTGATGAAGGTCAAGGCAAGAGGATCCCCAATGGGGATGTCCTATCCCCCAACCAATAACCACACAATGGAATATAAATAAAAACACAAAGATTTATATCCACACAATGCAAATACTCATAATAGAATCATTATATTTTCATCCAACATGCCTGACTGTAAGGCCTTACGGGTTACGGCCAAATACAATGAAATTACAATAGAAACTCCATAAGATCTCACAAGATCCAAATGAAACCCTAGCTAGCCCAGATCCACACACTGGTAGGAACACCCAAGGAAGAACTAAACTTGTGCTCGCAAGCCCACCAAGCAATCTCCTTGTTTCCCAAGCCACAGCCACTAGCTCCTCTCAAAAATCGCTCCACAACCACCTCCTCTTCTCCCAGGTGGATGAATAATCCTAGCTAGTCCAGATCCACACACTGGTAGGAGCCCCCAAGGAAGATCTAAACTTGTGCTC
>MU225516.1:1282656-1298081 GCA_018584345.1 Thuja plicata | reverse complement strand
AGGAACACCCAAGGAAGATCTAAACTTGTGCTCGCAAGCCCACCAAGCAATCTCCTTGTTTCCCAAGCCACAGCCACTAGCTCCTCTCAAAACTCGCTCCACAACCACCTCCTCTTCTCCCAGGTGGATGAATAGTCCTAGCTAGTCCAAATCCACACACTGGTAGGAGCCCCCAAGGAAGATCTAAACTTGTGCTGTCAAGTCCACCAAGCAATCCCCTTGTCCCCCAAGCCGCAGCCACTAGCTCTTCTCAAAACTCGCTCCTCTACCTCTACCTCTTCTCCAGGATGAATGAATAATGACTAAAGACTTCCCCCACAACCCCTACTTATACCAATCTAAGCCACAGGTTAGGCCAGAACATAAATTAAATACAAACACATAAATTAAATGCCACAAGTCGGCCAACAACAATAATTAAATGCCCAAAATTGATGTCTTAGTAAAATCACAATATCTCCTAGCTCCGGATGAATTAGGACTCATGCTTCAAACCGTAGGTAGAAATCTAGGCCCTCTACAACATTTTAAATTTTCATCCTCTAACTCTTTGTGGAAAATTACTTATATGGCCTGTAATAGGAACCAAATTCCTAAGCAAGGCCGAGCTCCTCCCAGTCCATGCCAAGCAACCAAGACCATGCCAAGTTCCATTAAATACATCACAACCAATTACCCAAGACCCAAGTAGGTTTATCCAACTCTACCAAACCCCTCACACATGAAAATAAGTCCACACAACTCCATCAAATCCCCCAAACATGCAGGATAGCCAACTACCCTGGGATGCTCCTGCATCAAATTCAAAGAGGGGTAAAATGTAACACCCCAAAATTGGCATCTTGCAACCACGACCAATTTTGTTGTAGTTATCATTCTTCAGAATCATCAAAGTCCTATTATACGAGGTAATTCTAAGTTTTGACTGACTCTACTTGACTTATGTGTCAAATGTAGAAAACCCTACATTTGTATTAATCATACATTATATTTAATTCCTAAAAATATCAATTACTTGGCTAAATAAACCCTATGATTGAATTAATTTAATTACAAATTCCTAGCACTTTAATTAAATTAAATTCACCTTTTTAGCTAAAATAATTGAAAAGGAATTAAATAATATTTAATTATTAAATAAATATCCTCATTTCAAAAATTGAATTTAATTGTTCAAATAATTGAGAAAATACATTTATGAGGTCATATTCTATTTATTTAATTAAATAGTCTCTCCAAAATCTTCTCTCCAATTCAGAATTAGAAACTTTGTGTTAACTGTGATTTAAAAGAGAAACAAATCAATTAAACACAAAAAGACAACTGTTGACTGTTTCTCTCAAAAGAAACTTGCTATTCTCAACTGGATTTCAATAAGTTAACTGTTTCTCTCAAAGGAAACTTTCTATTCTGAATGGACTCTCAGTCTATAAAAGAACCTCATTTCTCATTCAAAAAAAAGGGGGAGAGAATTCATTGTTGCATCGAATCGTTGCTACATTTTCAATTCAATAATTTTCATGCATTTAAACTTTCACATTTCTTAGTTTGCATTTGCAATAAATTAATATCATTATTGGATTAATAATGTCTATTTTAGCTTCTTTCAAGCACTCTTAGATTAATCTCATTTCTAGCTTAATCTCATATTTATTCCTAGTTTAATCTCATGCTTATTTCTTAGATTAATCTTACATCTGTCATTCTAGATTAATCTTGCACTACATTTTTAGCTTAAATCCTCCATTCTAGTAATGGTCTATGGTTGTTGGACTCTCAAACACTGAGATCTTATTCAAAACCCTAGCTAGATAAGAGGCAATAGGTCGAATCATACATGCATGCAGGATGAATAAATACATATTCATTCTTGTGTGTGACTGGTGAACAATGACCATGTTGAAGTGTATGGTTAAATAATAAGGCCACATTTAACGTATACAACTCCCAACTCCCTCTCCACTTGTTAGGCTTAAATTCCCTTAACCCCCAACCACATTCTTACACCTTTGTCCCCCACTTGCAAATCTTGAGCCCCACAAAGCATTTAATGCTAAATTTGACCTCTTTTCCAAACCCATGTGTCCCTTATGTGGCTCCTATGTGGATTCCACATAGGTGCCACCTCATCCAATCCATTCTCTTCCCTCCAAAAATCTATAAATAGAGGCCTTCTCCTCTTGCATTTCATCTCTCATTTATGCATTGTTATCATGTTATTTTAGCTCTAGAATCTCATAGTTTTCTTTCATATTCTTAGTTCTTTTGTTAAAGCACTTAGAAATCATATGCTTGTATAAATTAGTGAATGAATATTAGTTTCTTTATTGTCTTGTGTCTCATTTCATATTTTTTATATTATCTCCAAGGTGAATTTGAGACTATTTTCTTCATACTAGTTCTTGAATTCCTCCTTCTCTTCCAATATTGCATTCACATTTCCATTGTATTGGGGATCCTCATTCATTTTTGTTTGAGAGAGCACATCCACACTCCATCTTTTGAGCAAATCAAACGAGTTAAATAGGGTGCTTAATTGTTTCATGCTTAATCTGATTTTATTTGGTTTCCTTTGTTGTTTGCATATTATTTCATGTTTTCAATTAATTTTATGTGCTAACCCACTAACTTTTCATGTTTGAGCTTGCTCCCAGCAGATTTTAGGCATTGAGAATTCCTCATACACATTTTGTCACGCCCGGTGGGACCCACATCCCTAAATATTATCAAAATTTCCTTCATTATTCTCAAAAACATTTTTAGATTCACAGACAGGCATCTCTGCTTCTACAGAGGCGGCTCCAACAGACAAGCGGCTCTACTTGTACATGGGCGGCTCTACCTGCAAACAGAGACATTATAACGAAAACATCCATAACTTTCACATACGAGCTCCAATTTTGACGATTCAAAAAGTGATGGAAAGATGACTCACAGCCCTTTTAATATTTGTAAGCTATTAATTCAAGTTCTACTTCAAAAATTTGGTTCAAATGCTCAAATTTACTCTCTTATTTTTAATTTCAAAAGCTCATATCTTATGCTAATGAAATCATTTTTTAAGTGAATTCTTTGTGTAGATCACCTTTTATCGCTTGTAAAAGACTTGGAAAAGCTCAAACTACTAATAGTTAGACTTGCAAGATGTTTCTTAAAGACTTTTTAAAAACACTAGACTACTCACTTTGTGTCTTGTAGGCTGCCTAGGAGATAAGAACAAACTTGGTGTTTTCCTTAGTTTTATTTTCTTAGGCACATTAATAAAAGTGTTAACTTGTAGTGTCCTGTTAAGGGATAGGGGATTATGCTCTTTTCTTTTATTAGACAATCAAAAACCTAGACTCATTTGACATTTGACTTAGAAAGTAACCTTGGGAAAGAACAACATATTTTGAGTGTTTGGGAGAAAATGACATTGGGTAGGAGAGTATGCTCTTTTCCCCTTGTGGGAAAATCATAAATCTAGACCCCTCTCATCATCAATCCATATTTTTCAAATTAATCCTTTAGTTGGGCCTATCGATTAAGGGAAAATTATCCTGGGAATGACCTAGGTGAGAACGAGATCTAAGCCACACCACTGCAACTCACATTAAAAAACTTTACTCTTTGGGGCCAAAGCCTCAGGATTTGAATATCATTTGATCTTATACTCAGCTCATGCCTAACACAAAGTAGGGTCGCGAGGTCTCAATCACCTTCACGTGAATTCTTGTGCTAAGATTATTTGTGGGGTTATATGCCTCAATCACTCTTGTGCAGACACAAAGGACATAAGTGAACGGAGATCCATACTAAGAACTATTAAAGTAGAAGCCTACCTGATTCATCTCCAAAAGTTTGATAATGTTTGTGCAAGGAGGATAGTAACCTCCCCAAGATCACTCACACATTCATGCCACCTTGAGCATTTGGATTCAGGTAATACATCATCATGACTGGAGCCATTGCATGCTTGGTGATGGTTGTGTTCTGATTAGATCTCATGTGTGTGCCTGTATTTGCGGGCAAGCATTTTCAGACTAAGACAAATTCCTTAGGTAGGCATGTGCTTGATTGTTCTCAAAACATTAATGACTTGAAACATACACAAAATTCATATCCGTCAGACTTGTCACACTTATCCCTCAAGGTTGTTTTGACCCTTATTGGATTATTTTCAGACATGTGAATGTTCATGTTTGAATCAAGGTATACTTAGCATAGTCAATGCCTTTGATGAATGATTGAAACTTGTTCTTTCCATTGAAAACATACAACCAAGTCCTCGTCAACAAAAAAAAAACATTTCTCAACTTTTTCACAAATTCCTGATTGCAGAACTTGAAACCCACACGTGCAACCATATAAACATTCATTCTTAGAACATGTCAAATTATGAAAATAACAATAAAGTCAAGACTCCATTACCTCTGATATATATGGAACAAAATACCACCACTCATGAAACCAAGAAGTACCAATACATCATTGATTTCATCAAGCAAGAAACTCACAAATGGGAAGAATTCGACAAAGTAATATACAAAAACAAGGTTACTTGCTTTTGAGGCAAATATCATCTGAACACTACCTTCATTACATTTGAATAGTATGACTAGCTGGCTCATCACAACAAATAGTCACTCCTCCTCTTCTTAGGATCACTTAGCATGCATTTTTAGGACCTCCCTTGGTGTTCATCTTTAGAAGCACATCACACACTCATCCTAGGATAATCTAGCATAATCCAATCCAATCCAATCCTAGTCAACCTAGCATCATCCTAATCATCATCAAAATCATCCCAAATCAGATCCCTCACTTGGTGTTGCATCCCCTTTGGATTTTCTTAGAACCTACATCTTAATCAAAACCCCATCTTTAGGTATCCTTAAACTAAGAATTATTTAGGATAATCCCCTTTGCCTTTGCAACCTCATCACCTTGATCAAAAGGTTAGTTTGCATCAATAGAGAATCCCATTCGCTGAAGACCACAAGTTTGTCCTAGGTAGACAATCACATCCACTTGATCTTACACTAGGGAAAGCAACCCTTAATCCATGGATACACCAAGTCATCCTTAATCCTTATGAGCATACTCGTCATCTTAGACATGTCATCTCAAATCCTAATCATAGCACCATCATCCTTAGCTTCCTAGGATAATCCTTGCATTATATCTTACATCTCATATCCCTTTAGGGTATTCATTTCATGTGACCTACAACACGATCCACTAAGAAGAGGAAGGACATGGACCCAAATGTTTCAGCTAGTTCATCCAAACCAAAGATTGACCATACTAATTCCATGGTCTCCTTTGATCCTCTACACACCACACAAATCAAGCATATATGGGTGGGCACAAACCAAGTCCCCACACTGAGCACTATGGAAACATTCATGAGCCATCTAGGAAACACTAACATGGTCAGTGACATCATAGGGTGCATCAGCCATAACATACTTGTAGACATCTAGTAGCAAGGAATCCAACTACCACCTGGAATCATACCCATATTAGTCACAAGACCTATGGCACTCCCGGGGGAGAGATCCCTCATTTTGTAAGAGATGAAGTTTTCAATCCCCTACAATGAGCAATACAAGTAGGATCTCTCATATCATAGATGATGCAACCTTCCATCCCCCATCTATAGTGCACACCACACCTCAATCCACCTCATTTTCAGTCATGGGAGCCCCACCTCCTAATCCACCAGTAGCAGTGCAATCAGTTCCCCCCATTGCTGCCCAAGTACCACCACCTATACAACCTGCAATCTCTCAAGTATCACAAACTATTTCACCCTTTGTTGCACAATTTCCACAACCAGCAATCAACACCCAACAAACCAGTGTTCCACCAATCACTACTCAACCCATCCAAACTGCATCAACCATCTCGCAGCCATAAACAAAATAGACCATCAATGCCACAATACCTACCTCTACCCTGTCTTCCATCCCTACATCACATTAGAAGAAACCATAGTTCAAAATAGGCATGCCACTCATGGGAGCTTACAATCAATCCATATTTCCACAAGGGCCCACTTTCCACACTCAACCAGCACCACAATCACATTATGTTCCAGAACTTCTTCCACAAACACAATCCAATCCAAACCCTCTACCGCAAGCTCCCCAAGTCAGTCAAACAATGTAAAACACTCCATCTTCCACTTGGAACTACTTGCAAGCTTCCATGCAAGCCTTAGGTATCCACACATAGATGTAGAGCACCAATCTACCCACCTCTCAAAAACAAAAAACATCCACCAACCCTTTGGTCACCACACAATCCGTTATTTGACCCATTCAACAAAAAAAATAATAATAGTAGAACGCCAACCCATTAACTTCCCAACTGCAGAAATAGCAACTCAACCCCTTTACAGTTGCACAAACTACCACCCAACCTATCTAGCAACAACAACCATAGATACAGGATGCAAATCTCTTCACCGTACAATCACTACAATAGTTTTTTAATCATTTTGTTAATGCATAAACTGTCATCTAGCCCACTCAGTAGAAACAACCTAACTTCACCAACTACCTATCCATGTCATCCTTAGTTGCATCCAAATTCATTCAACCTCCACAATAGTCAGGAATCCCCACTAACATCAATTACCTCACTACGCATACTAGGGACATTCCGCCACAACACACCTATCCCACATGCCCTGGCACCGCAGCACAACTACCTTACACAAGTGCAACGCATACTCACCTCACCTACCCAACATCTCAACAACCACATACCTACTATCCACCACCACATCAACAAAATCACACACCATCATCCAATCTACTAGAGTATCCTACTCCAGAATAGTTATCACCACAACAACCTGTCTTTGTTACTCATCAGTCTCCCTATCACACACCATAGTATCCTCCACAAAATCCCCCATATTCTCCAGCACTATTTGATCCATATCACATCCAGGGAACCAATACAATCAGAGTTAATAACCCTCCCCAACAAATCAATCAGGAGTGGGAAGAAATGAAGAATGCTCTCAAGGACCTAAAAGCAGGGACTAAGGCTAAAAAATTCAAGTTTGAAGAGGTGTGTCCCTACCCATTTGATTGATCTATCACTACTATACCCATCCTCAAACACTTTGAGACACTCAAGTTTGAAAAATATAGGGGAAGGGGAGATCTCATCAGTCACATCAAAAATTTTACATGGCATGCCAAGAAATGGCTTACAACAACAATTTCCTTATTCATCTATTCCCTAAGAGCTTGGGAGAAACCACTCTTGAGTGGTTCTAAAAAATCCCTTATGGCATAGTTTCCACATTTGCAGAACTATCAGAGAAATTTATCGCCCAATATGTGCATAACATCAAGAATGAGCTCTCCCTCCTAGACTTATGCAACTCCAAATAGAAAGGAGGGGAAATCTTGGTAGACTACCTACAACGTTGGCAGGGACTCACTACAAAAATTTTGTATCAACCTCTAGAAAAACATCTCATTACGATCTTCATCAACAATCTCCATCCCAAACTAGCCCATCACATGCGCATGAACTTCCTATAGACTTATCAAGAAATTTGAGGAAAAGGCATGGATCTTGAACGGGGTCTCATAGAAGATAGTGCCATCAAGCATTACAAAGAACCCCAGCCCGATAGAAAAAACAATGATAGATCATGGTAATGGAACAAGAACAAGAATGCATTCACCGATGGAGCCACTGACACCAAACATGTGTAGGTCATGGTAGTCGGTCCCAACACACCTACTCAAACCTATCAAAAGATACGCCAGTGTATCCACAACCCCTGCTTGTGTACTAACAACCTGCTCTAGCATACCATCAACCTACCTACCAAAAAAAAACACACCCCCAGGTTGTGGCTATTTTTCCCCCTCCTAGGACACAGTATCAACCTAGCTACCAAGCTCCTGTAAACTAGAAAAATGACATATCAGTCCCATGTGGACAACCAAAGCCTCGAGCCCAAAATGCACCAAAATGCACATTTTCCCCCTTGGGTGAGCCCATAGATGTCATCTTCCACAAGATGGCCAAGGTTAATCTAATCGTGTACCCACAAATGCAACCATTTGATGAATAAACACCTAAGCCTGTGT
The DNA here is from genome assembly GCA_018584345.1 of Thuja plicata. Taxonomy (NCBI): domain Eukaryota; kingdom Viridiplantae; phylum Streptophyta; class Pinopsida; order Cupressales; family Cupressaceae; genus Thuja; species Thuja plicata. The sequence goes on along the minus strand of MU225516.1, from coordinate 1,289,976 downwards.
GGTACAAAGGTAATGAATACTGTGACTACCATCGTGTTAAGAGATATGCTACCATAAAACTCATAAAGCTAAAAAACTACATCCAAGACCTCATTGACCATGATGAGATCACAGTAGACTCTCCTGCCCAACCATCCCCAAATGTAGGCCTTCAAATCTACCAAAATTTGTTTCCATAACACAACTCCGGAAAAGAACCAGCCAATCCCACTCAGTCCTCCAACCAAGGGAAAGGAAATCAAGGAGACAATGCTGACAGAAAGGATTATACTAGTGCATACATCAACTATGATAACCTCCTCGGCTGCATATCCCAAGTCAAGTCCTTTATCAATGTTATTCATGTCAAGGGTGTAGATGCCAATGTGAAGTAACCACTCATCGAGGTAGAATATCAGTTGCAGGTGCTAGTACTGCTCCATCTTCTGGTACCCAATACAACCTATTGGAACACCTAGGAAATACACCCTCCTAAATCTCCATCCTAGATCTCCTCCACACTTGACCCGTCCATCAATAGATCCTAAACAAAGCCCTACAAGAATCACATTTCCCCAGCGACATCAACCCCATGTAGTTCCAAAACCTTGTTGGCCACCTATCTACATATTATGGGATTTCCTTCAAACCAATAGAAATACCTTCTAAAGAACCTGATCACAACCTTCCTATCTGCATCACCATCATGGTCAAGGATTTTTCCATCAAGCGAGTCATGATAGATAATGGTTCAGCCCTTAATCTATGTACTTTGAAATTTATCAAACAGTTGGGGTGTATTGAAGCAGATATAATAAATGATGTCATCACCATCAAAGCCTATGACAATATTGAACACATTTCTGAAGGGACAATCTCATTGCCCATCCAGCTAGGCCCTACGGTCCAAGATATAGTATATCATGTTGTTGATCTTGACCTCCCCTTCAATATCCTCCTTGGACGCCCATGGATCCATTCTATGCAAGATGTCCCATCCACTTACCATTAGTGCATCAAATTTCCACATAACAGCACTAAATTCACCATCCACACAGATCCCAAACCCTTCGCTTACTGTCATGTGTTGGAGGCCTCCTTCCCACATTCAAATCATTGTTCCGAGATTGACATTGGCACTTCTGTCACCAGTTCTTCTCGAACCCATTTAGAACCAGATATAATGCTCTCATCCCATTTTTCCATGGTCAAAATCAACAAGGGTTGTGGAGAGTATAGCCTATCTATCACCTTTGCAGTGGGTTCCTTGCCATCCAATCCACATACCCAAGGAAGACCAGACAAAAACAAAAAAATATTAAAATAAGCTGCAGCCAAAACAATTGGGCCCTACTACTTTCATCTCCCATGGAATTTTGAATGGCCAGGAGATGGCACTAGATATCAACCAGTGGCTTTATAAGGATCCGCCACCTCCAGACAAGGGTATCCTCAATTACTTCAAAGGAAAATACCCTACAACCCACAAGTTGGTTATGGAAAAATAGAAGTATCAGGGAGGTGACTTGGACTATGAAGAGTGCGGCATGAAAAATCCTATTGTACCTGTTGATGTTTATAGCTTCGATCATATAAAATATAGTGGAAATTAATGTTATAAGAATAGATCAATTATATCTATGTATATATATATCAATATATATATAATGATAATAAGTATTATTATTATTATATATACATTCATCTATATACATATTCTAAATATTATACCTTTCTTATAATAATAATGATATGATTGAATTAACATCAAATTGAATTAATATTAATATTTAATGTTCAACTTTATTAATATTGATTTGTATCGGTTATATTAAACAATATGAAATAATATCATTCTACATTATATATGCATATTAATATATATAATATTAATAATGTTATTATTATATATATTCAAATGCATATTATAATTGATCAAATAATATTTCATACTACTATGTGATACCAATTGATATTGGTTTAAATCAAATAAATGAAATCAATTAATACCAATTTGTATCGGTTATTCATATCAATGCTGATAGTACCGATTTGTATCTATTATACACATCACCGATGTGTATTTGTTAATAAAATTGTTAAATGCATTTACTTACCGATCGGTCTCAAAGTCTGCGACATATTGGGTTGCTGTGTATTATCGGGCACCCCTTCATCAATATTATCATATGTTAATTACCTTGTTAAATATCGATTGGTGGTTAGTTTGGACAAGTGGTTTGTTAAGCGTCTTCCACTATCGATTATGATATCGATTGTTGTATTCAGATTAGTGTTATCGGGTGATGAAAAGACATGGCATTATAGAGCCATGTCTCCTCAAAGAGATATGTCTCATATATATATTGTCATTGGTTGATTTTATAAGACAAGAATATACAACAAACAATGCGAGTCTCACTTATCTAATCTGTAGAATATCAATATTAATATATATATATATATATATATATCTTGTGATTAAATATATTACATATATTGAGGTTATATAAGAAAAATTAAAAGCCATATATTCTGATCTAAAATTCAACATGGTATCAGAGCCATGTTCCTTCGTTAAAGCCTAACCACTTGAAGGAAGATCCAATTAGATTTAAGGAAGATCATGATCAAATTTTTGGAAATTTTGTACCTACAGAATGACAAATGGAATGAGACTCGAAGACGGACTTGAAGGTGCCTCCAATTTTGAATCGTGGAAACTTCAAATGATGTTGGTATTAAGGAAGAATGAGCTAAAGACAAAAATGGAAAATCCTTGTAAACCTAATGAAAAATGATGAGCAGAGTCAATGGAAAACTTTAGACAAGGAGTAAGTGCTCACGCCAAATTCTCCATATTTGATAAACTACATTCAAGAAGAGTATAAAGGAATCATAAAGTCCATAAGAGTAGACACCTTATGATTGAGAGGGAGTTCACTTAACACTTATGAGGTAAATTTGACATGATTATTGATTATTATACTAATGTTATTTTATAACTATATGGGACCTGTGAAAATCATAAGGAAGTGATGACTTCCAAATGATTATCACTTGTATTTGGTAAAGTTATTGTAAGGTGATGATCTTACAATAACTTTCTATTGTGGATAGAATCACCGATAGAGGCAATCCACACTGAAGCTCGTGAGTTTGTGGATAGAATCACCGATAGAGGCAATCCACACAAGAGCTTGTGGATAGAATTGCCAATGGAGGCAATCCACACATTGAAGCTCGTGAGTTTGTGGATAGAATCGCCGATAGAGGCAATCCGCATGAGAGCTTGTGGATCGAATCACCGATTGAGGAAATCCACACCTTGAAGCTCGTGAGTTTGTGGATAGAATCGTCGATAGAGGAAATCCACATGAGAGCTTGTGGATAGAATTGTCGATTGAGGTAATCCACACCTTGAAGCTCATGAGTTTGTGGATAGAATCACCGATAGAGGGAATCCACATGAGAGCTTGTGGATAGAATCGCCGATTGAGGCAATCCACACCCTAAAGCTCATGAGTTTGTAGATAGAATCACCGATAGAGGCAATCCACATGAGAGCTTGTGGATATAATTGCCGATTGAGGCAATCCACACCCTGAATCTCATGAGTTTTTGGATAGAATCACCGATAGAGGCAATCCATACAAGAGCTTGTGGACCAAATCACTGATGGAGGCAATCCACCTGAGAACTGTGGATAGAATCACCAATGGAGGCCATCCACTTGAGAACAAACCTTCACAATTATGAACTTATTGTGATGTGCATTTTATCTTCCCTAGCTAAGAGGGAGTGTTGATGTTTATAGCTTCGATCAGATAAAATATAGTGGACATTAACATTAATGTTATAAGAATAGATCAATTATATCTATGTATATATATCAATATATATAATGATAATAAGTATTATTATTATATATACATTCATCTATATACATATTCTGAATATTATACCTTTCTTATAATAATAATGATCTGATTGAATTAAAATCAAATTGAATTAATATTAATATTTAATGTTCAACTTTATTAATATTGATTTGTATCGGTTATATTAAACAATATAAAATAATATCATTCTACATTATATATGCATATTAATATATATAATATTAATAATGTTATTATTATATATATATTTAAATGTATATTATAATTGATCAAATAATATTTCATACTACTATGCGATACCGATTGATATTGGTTTAAATCAAATAAATGAAATCAATTAATACCAATTTGTATTGGTTATTCATATTAATGCTGATAGTACCAATTTGTATCAATTATACACATCACTGATGTGTATTTGTTAATAAAATTGTTAAATGCATTTACTTACCGATCGGTCTCCAAGGCTGTGACATATCGGGTTTCTGTGTATTATCGGTCACCCCTTCATCAATATTATCATATGTTAATTACCTTTTTAAATACCGATCGGTGGTTAGTTTGGACAAGTGGTTTGTTAAGTGTCTTCCACTATCGATTATAATATTGATTGTTGTATTCAGATTAGTGTTATCGGGAGATGAAAAGACATGGCATTATAGAGACATGTCTCCTCAAAGAGACATGTCTCTATAATGACATGTCTCATATATATATTGTCATTGGTTGATTTTATAAGACAAGCATATACAACAAACAATGTGAGTCTCACTTATCTAATCTGTAGAATATCAATATTAATATATTTATATATATCTATTATTATTATTATATATATATCTTGTGATTAAAATTGTTTACATATATTGAGGTTATATAAGAAAAATTAAAAGCCATATATTCTGATCTAAAATTTAACAGTACCCACCCAGTGAGAAAGGCATCAAGGCCTTGGTCTTAGCTCTGCCATGACTGGGGGCACCAATGAAAACAACTACACCTATCACAATACCCTTGGTGAAATTGTCATTGAGATCATAGATGCCCTAGAAGAGAAAACTGTGAGAGCTTACAATGATGTCCTCAATGACGAAACCTTCCTAGGAAATTCTATCCTCCGCCAACTCACCACTAATTTCATTGATCTCCCCCTCCTACATCCCAAACTCATAGACTGGGACCAACCAAGTGTTGTACACATTGACCAGTTCCAAAGCAAGGATGTGCTCCAAAGATTCATGGGAGCGGTTGAGCAGAACAATGACTGGGGGAAAGATTCAACACATGTCTACAAATTGGATCCAAAGACATACTTTGGGGAAGAAGAGGACTTTAGCTGCAAAATTGAAATAGAAACAAAAATAGAAAAGAAAAAAATTGATCCCCTAGTGAAAACCCCTCTAGGGCATTATCTGATTGCAAAAAAGTAAAAATAAAGGGCGTATCCACTGGTGAAAACCTCTTTGAGGCACCAGAGGATGAAGACCCTCCTCTTCCTCTCATCCATGATTACAGACCCGAGCAGTCACCTATCTTCATCAAAGAAATTGAGCCTATCAACTTGGGCACCAAAGAGAATCACAAGATCACATAAATCATAGCATCACTAACAGAAGGAGAAGAAATATATCTCACTGCTCTTCTATGGGAGTCTATAGACAACTTTGTATGGTCTTATTCTCACATGTCAGGATTAGACCCTAACTTGGTGGTCCACCATCTAGCTATGGATCCAAATGTCAAACCAGTAAAGAAGAAACTCTGGAAGATGCACCCCAAGGTATCACTACTAGCCAAAGAGGAGTTAGAGAAGCTACTCCAAGCTAAAATCATTCACGCCATTGACTAATCTAAATTGATCTCCAACATAGTGCATGTATTTAAACCAGATAAATCAATTAGAATATGTACAGACTTTCAGGATCTCAACAAGGCATGTCCCAAAGATGAATTCCCACTGTCAAACATCAACATGATAGTAGATCTCATAGTAGGGCATGAGATGTTGTCACTCATGGATGGCTTCTCTGGGTATAATCAGATCTGCATTGCAGAAGAAGATCAATACTAGACAACATTTAGAGCCCCCTAGGGCATCTTCTGCAACAACATAATGCCATTTGGTTTGAACAAAGTAGGGGCAACGTACCATAGAGCCATAATAGTTATCTTCCATGACATGATCCGCAAGATCCTTGAAGATTATGTGGATGATATCCTGACCAAATCAATTAAAAGAGAAGATAACCTACATGTCTTGGAATGCGTATTTGATTGGCTTGGTCACTATGGCCTAATGCTCAATCCTAAGAGATGTGTCTTTGGGGTCACATCAGGAAAGCTCCTGGGATTCATTGCATCACGAAGGGGCATGGAAATTGATCCTAAAAAGTTCAAGGCCATTCTAGAGATGCCTCCACCTAAGATGCTCAGACAACTATGTAGCCTACAAGGAAAACTCCAATCAGTATGATATTTCATCTCACAGCTCGCCGATAAATTTCAGTCATTCCCACATCTCCTATGGAAAGATACTAGCTTCAAATGGGATTCTCTTTGTCAGAAAAGTTTTGAAAAGATCAAGGGATACCTGGAAAATCCGCCCATCTTAGTGCCACCTACACCAGGTAAACCTCTCATTATATGCATCTCTACAACAACCACGGAACTGGGGGAACTCCTAGACTAGTTAGATGACAATGGCAAAGAGAGATTCATATATTATGAGGAATTCTTCAACCTGTTGGGAGAAAACTCAAACATGCAAGTGTTAGTGGGTTAGCACATAAATCATTTCAAAAGCATGTAAAAGAACAAGCAAGCAACAAATAATACCAAATAACATCAGATAGAGCTTAAAATAAGTAAACAAATGCACCCTATTCTACTCATTTTGATTTTCTCTTTTAGATTGGATGTAGGTGTGCTCTTTCAAACACACAAAATGCAATGGATCCCAATGCAATGCAAGATTATCAAAATAAGAAGAAAGATTCAAGAGCTAGTATGAAGAACTAGTCTCAAATCTTCTTCAAGAAGATGATATTCTAAAGCTAGTCATAAAGATGATATGCATATGCTATATAGAAACTAAGATTCATTCACCAATTTAGAACCTAGCATGTGATTTCTAAGTGACTTAAGCATGGAAATCATGAAAACTAGAAACTAAGAACATTAGCATGAAAATGACTATGAATTCTAAAGCAATTCTAGCATAATAACAATGCACTATGAGAGATGAAAATATGAGAGGAGAAGGCCTCTATTTATAGATTTTTTGGAGAGAGGAAGAGGCTTGGATGAAGTGGTACCCATGTGGCATCCACATAAGAGCCACATAGGAGACACATGGACTTGAAAAGATGGCCAATTTTGAGTCAAAATTGGCATTAATATTGAGTAGCTCAATATTTCAAAAGGGGAGACAAAGTTGTAA
>MU225516.1:1264453-1282606 GCA_018584345.1 Thuja plicata | reverse complement strand
TGAAAAGATGGCCAATTTTGAGTCAAAATTGGCATTAATATTGAGTAGCTCAATATTTCAAAAGGGGAGACAAAGTTGTAAGAGGGAATTAAAGAGGAATGGGTGCCCATTTTGGAGAGAAATTCCCTATGTGGGTGAGCATTCCATTAGCCTTAAAAAGGTTAGAAATCACCAATTAAACATGGTTAGAGGATAGTTAGGTGTGGACGCATACTTAGGAAATGAAGTGATGGGAGTAGGGTAGGAATAGGGTAGGCTTTAGGGTAGGATTAATAGGTTCCTAGCTAGGGTTTAGATTATAATCCAAATTGAGTTTAAATAAATCATGCTTTAGAAGAATTAGGAACATGGAGGATTTAATAAATATGAATTTATTAAAAGGGGATTTTGTGGAGGCAAATGTATTTAAATAAAATACATTAGAATAGCATTTAAACTATTGATAAATGAAACTATTTAATTGATAGAATTAAATAGTTAGAGGAATAATAGGGAAAATAATATTAATAATAATATTAATATTTTTGGACGTCTACATTTTGCCCCTCTTTGACGTGGTGTCGCAAGTGATGTTTCGTCAAAGATAAGAAAATGAATTTCCCCAAAGGAAGAGGGTTTCTAGGAGTCGTGCTGAAGCAACGATGGTATGGGGTTGTGCCCCCTTGAGAAAAGAACACAATGAAGATGAAATTGTGGAATTTTCTCAAAAAAGGACGCAACAAAAGAGAGGAAAGGAAGGAGGGAATAAATAGAAGCCTTCTCAAATGCAATTAAGGATGTAGCTAGGAATGCAAATGCAAATGAGATTAAATGCAGCTAATGAGCATTGGGGATCCAATTATGTGTAAAAGTGTGGAAAGCATATCCTATTTTGATATTGAAAAAGGAGGTATGCATCAGGTGTTAGAAAACATAGATGACAAGATTCCTTTGCGTGGACTAGACGCTCAAACAAAAGCACACAGCAAAAGACACATGTATCAGTAGCAACCAATCACAATGTACCAAGATATAGTAGATCGAGGAAGTGGTGAGTAGGTTTGAACTGACACAAAAAGATAAAATCAATAAAGAAGGCCTCATGACCAAGCAGTCATTTGGTCCAAAGTTCATGCCATTTAAACATGATTGATGTGATGAAGGATTTGATAAGCCGACGCCGAAAGGATGCATCCTGACGGGCAAGGATTTGATTTGATTTGATTTGTTTTGATTTGATGGAAAGAAATTCGCTGGCAAAAGCTGTGAACAGGATGGAGAGCAAGGACAGTCGATCGCAAAATTGATTTGGTGAAAAATAGTGTTGGAGTTGCAGGAGTCAAAATGTTGCTAAAAATGAAGATCTGGAACAATGCAGAAAGAATGAAGGGTTTATTGCATGATTTTTGAGAATATTTGATGTTTTTGGAATTTTTTAATTTTTTGGATTTTTTGCAATTTTTAAATGTTTTGTGATTTTATGTGTATTTTAGATTTACAACAGGACGATAGATACAAAAATATACACGGGGGGGAAACGGGGATGGAAAAAAAAAATTCAGGGAAAACGGGGGCTATAAGAGGGGCTAGGGGGTTAAAGAAGGTCATTTGTGAATAGTGAATAGTGAAATCTGAGCTCTGGAGTGAAAAAATGGCAACGAGAGGATGAAGGGGCAGCTTGGAGAGCGCATTCGCACACACAGGAGGCCCATCGAGCGACCGGTACCAGTGAGTTAGCTATCTAAGACCTTGCATTTATTGCTATTAATGTTATTTAATGCTTTGGGGGGAGATAGGGCATTAATGAGGGAAAAATTCATTTCAGACTGGAGACGTTGGTTCTCGAACCGATGTCTACGAGGACACCGATCCCTGGATCGATGTCTTCGCAAATGCTGATCCCCAGATCAGCATCTCTGGAGCTGACAATGCTAGACCGGTGTCTTTGAAGATGACAGACCTAGACCTACATCTTCAAAGATGTTGGTCTGTGGGAAAGAAAATCAGAAATGCCAGTGTATGAACTGGCATTTTTGGCTAAACCGACGTCTACACCTAAAAGGGAAAACACCAAAAAGGAGGGAAAAGGGGAGACCTGGAAAGGGCCAGGGATGGGTCAGCATAAGACCTAGGGACAAGATGCCCCACTTTGGAAAGGGTTAGACTATGACTAGAAGAACAGGTGACTGACATAGTGGATTTTGAAATTCTTGATGGAGCAGTTCCCACCATTGGAATCACGAGAGCATTGGCCTCCCACTATGGAGTTGGAGTCGTAGCTGATGGAGGATGATTGGGGACTATTAGCGGTAATAGGGTTGGACTATGTGCCCTATTGGCCTAGGCTATGGGTGCACAATGGGATGATGACCACACTGATCGAGCGGTGGTATAGTGACACCACCACCTTTCACCTGTCGACTGAAGAGGCGACTATTACCCATCCGAGGGGAAATTCCTTGATATAGGTTGGAGGATAGTGACCACTACATGGAGATTGCATTCAGGCAGCCGATGAGGCAGATCTTGACATATCACACCTAGATGCCGTGGCAACTAGTAGTTGACAGGAGACTGAGGCAGATAGCCCTGTACATTATGGGACTGATTGGGGGGCAGATGTTAGTAGACCTGGCGGGACACAGTTTTGGGATGGGTTGGTCATGGGTGTTAGCTCAGATGCTGGAGGAGGGTACTTCTTATTGCTGGGGGTATGTTGTCCTTAGATAGCTATACCATGATTTACACATGGTTGCATACCGCGAGGCATGCAACATGGTTATCGGGGTGACTCTGATGTTAGTGTGGGCTTGGGAACACATTGCAGTGTTCTGACCCATGAGAGTCAAGGAGTCATGACAGCCTAGGGAGCCTTATGTCTACAGATATAGGCTCCCTCTGAGATACACCTCCGTTGGCCAGACTGGATACTGGCGGTGATTGTTAGACGAGGTACAAGTTTTCTGTTGGACCCCATACAGGTTGTGCGAGCCATGGGGGGTGATGGACTGGGTAGCAGGAGTGGAGGATAGATTTAAGGACTTTTTATACCTCTCATATGTTCAAACTGATTGATTTATACTAGGGAGGACTATCCACAAGATAGAGAGGTACAGACCATCCAGGGTCATGCAATAGTTTGGGCTGCAGTAGGGAGTGGTGGCAGAGGATGCCTTACATCCTCATGTCACCAGGGAGGTAGGGACATGGGGCAGGTATACGGATGCTCTCACAGTGAGGGCATCCTAGAGGGCTATGGTACAGCTAGACTTTGTGGCACAGCCAGACATCACAGATGCAGGGATGACCCTGGAGTACATAGCATGGTGGGCGGCGCACACACCAGTGAGACTGACCGACCTATCTTAGGTGGCTGCGCATGAATAGCCAATAGGGGACCTAGATGTGGACAACAGAACAAAGATCAGGGATGCCCCAGAGACCTTAGCATCAGGTCAAAGGAGGAGGCCACAGAGATGAGTGAGACCCCAGACAGGGGCACAAGTATAGGATCAGCCACAAGTATAGGTGTAGGCATAGGTACATGCATAGGCACCACCAGTTCCACCATAGGTACAGGGGCCATAGGGGCCACACACAGGGTACGTGGCATAGGAGACTTATGATACTGTCATCATCTAGCAAGATAGCTTTTAGATGGAGTGCACCAGACTACGAGGTTTACTGGACATGGCGGTGGTGTCTGACATGAGCTTGCATGTAGAGATTGCCTAGATACAGGGATTATTGATCGCAGAGACAGCACAGGCTGACAGGGTAGAGGTTGCACTAGACACCTTATAGGGCTAGGTGGACTCAGGCGAGTTTGTGATGGTGGACTTGACATAGGATGCAGGAGACCTACGTACCAAGATAGATACACTTACGGGCCAGCTGGATACGCTGACCCTACAGATGGAGTAGGCTATGGAGCAAATTTCTACATTGACCTCAGAGAGGGATGCAGCACTGCGACGGGTAGAGGTGTACCAAGCTGAGTGTGACATTGCTAGGTAGGCAGCGGTAGCAGGTGGGGTTGGACAGGTGGTAGTCAAGGCATTCGCAGTTCATAGAGATGCAAACAGGGTAGGCAGGGAGGCATCCCACTACAGAGCACTTTATCATCAGCTAGTTCCTGAGGGACAAAGACGAGACTACTCAGAGAGGTCACATTCTCAGAGCATAGTGCATACATCAGCATCACAGGGATCAGTGGGGATGCCACCATGTCCACCACCAGGGCAGGGAGGTGGGCCATCACAGCCACCAGTATGATTCATCAGAGGATCATATGACACACAGTTTTGCATTTTTAAGATTATACATGTATATTGGCATTGAGGTGCATGTGATGTATTTTATTAACAGACATTGATATATATATATATATATATGATGAGGACTTCATCGATGTTTATGATGTATGATCTATATGATGTGTTGCTGCATACTATATGATTACTGACATTTGATGCTTGCAGGATGTGATGTATATGGATGACTTGATTATGTATATATGATGTATGACTTATACAGGATGGATGATGTTTATATATATGATGCACTGACATGTGTGGATGCAGGATGTGATGTGTTCTTATGATGTATGCAATGTATATGTGGATGTTTCATGAATATGTATAGGAATGCCAGATGAATGAATCTAAATGAATTAATTATGAAAATGGTACATGAATCTAAATGTTGTAATAATGTTAGATGAACCTAAATGGATTAACTATGCAAGATAAATTAGCAATGCAAGATAATGAACCTAAAATGGATTATCAGTGCAAGATGAATTAAAATGAATGTGCAAATGAGTGAACAATGAAATCTAAATGAATCTAAAGATGTACATATTGTTAATAATGCAAGACTAAATGAATCTAAAATGGATTAACAATGCAAGATGACTTAAATGAACCTAAAAATGAATTTAACAATGCAAGATGACTTAAATGAACTTAAAATGAATCTGACAATACAAGATGATAAAATGAATCTAACAATGCAAGATGATAAAATGGATCTAAAAATGAATTGATAATGCAAGTTAAATAATCGATTAATAATGCAAAAGTTCTGAAATGATACTAACTACTGATATGATGATTAATGCAATTTACTAATGAACAATGTGTCTTGAATGATGGATCTAAATGCAATCTAATGATGAATCTAATGAGTCTAATGAATAGATGCAATAATGATACAAGAGGTAATGGATGAAATGGATGCGAATGGGACTCACCTATGTTCTTTTTTGTGTGTATGTCACAATCAACTGATAGACCAGACGGGTGGACTATGGAGGATCAGACGTGAAATGTTAGCAGGACGACGACTCAGGATGTTAGAATGATGGTGGGGAGATGGAATGCATCATGAATGTACAAGGATCAAGCTAAGTGGATTAATTACAAGCAATTAGTTACATTGATTATGTATGAAGGTTGCTGCAGAGATTTGATTGGATCATATTACTTGTCTTGATGCGCATGATAGTTGTGTGCTGATGGATTAGTTCAAGAGGAAAGATACATCCTGAAAGAACCCAAAGATGATGATGATCTAGAATTAATTTGACAAGAGGAAGGATACATCCTCAAGACTCATTTCCAGAAAGATGGGACTTACCAAGTTGATTGATCAAATGCGCACTACAAGTGAACGATAGAACCAACGTAGGTTCTTACAAGGAGCAACTCAAGAAATGAGAAATATACAGGACTGACACTAGGGGATTTGGATAGTAAAACATATGGACAATAATATACAAGATTATGTGTACAAAAGCTCAGGATACGAGATAGGGAGATCATTGTTGACTTGTGTGTATGATATGCGAACACCCATGGAATATAGGGAATGTGGAGATGGTGCTGGTGATGGTAGGAAATGAGATTTTGATAGATAATGGAATAGTCCATTATGTGTGATGCTTGTTTCCAGGTTTTCATCACCCATACTTGTCCTAGGCACTTGATTGCCAAGTTTTCACCATTGGACAAAAAAATTTCTCTTTATTTTTCTTTTTGATTTCTTTGGATCTTTTTGATTTTTTTTTTATCTTTTTGATTTTTTATTTTTTTTTATATTGCCCAAGTGCCTATTTACCAGGTTTTACTGGGACAACCATTTTTTCAGTTTTTTTTTTTTCTTTTTAGAGTTTTTTTTTTTTTTTTCAGGACTGTTTTACATTGTTTTTGTACTTTTTTCAGGACTTTTTATACTTTTTATGGATTTTCTTAGATAACTGGAATGAATGACCAGCCATCAGGCATAGAAGCACCTGAGATGAATGATGTTGATAGGATCATTCAATAATTCTCCTTTAGGAGTGGAGAGTTGATATGCCCCAGAATCAAAGCATGCAGTGACAACATATGGGCCTTGCCAGGTGACTTCAAACTTGCCTTTCTTTTCCCAATCAGTACCCACTTTCTAATTTTCTTTTAGCACAAGGTCCCCTACCTAGAACTAGCGTGGGTGGACCTTCCTATTATAGTTCTACTTGATTCTATTCTAGTAAACAATCAAGTGATCATAAGCTTGCTAACGCTTTTCATCTAGGAGATCCAGTTGTGTGATTCATGCTACCCGGTAATCTTCATCATCAATCATGCCTCTTAGTGATACTCAGAGAGAGGGTAGTTCAACCTCAATTGGTAAGACTGCTTCAGCATTGTAAACTAGGGAGTAGGGAGTAGTTCCAGTAGGATTATGGTAGGAAGTGCAATATGCCCAGAAGGTAGGATTGATCTGGAGATGCCAGTCATGACCAATATCATTGACAACTTTCTTGAGGATTTTGAGGATGGTTTTATTAGTTGCCTCAGCTTGGCCGTTACCTTGCAGGAAATATGGACTGGAGAAATGGTGATGGATATGGAGGCAAGCACAGAGATCATTGATGTGTTGATTTTCAAATGGTGTACCATAATCTATGAAGATGGTAGAGGGTATGCCAAAGTGGAAAATGATGTGGTAGAGGATGAATTTGGATATCTGGACACCAGTAGTTAGTGTCAGCGGAATTGCTTTGACCCACTTTGTAAAGTACTCCATAGTTGTGATTATGTACTTGTGGCCTTCAAAAGAGAGGGGAGTAATCTTACCAACAAGTTCAAAACCCCAACAAGAGAAGGGCCAAGGTGGCGCAATAGGTCTGAGGTCCTGAGCAGGAGCATGGATCAAATTAGCATGTTGTTGACAAGGTAGGCACTTTTTGATGAACTCACAAGCATCATGTTCCATTGTAGGCTAGTAGTACCTATACGTAGAAGTTGCTTGGCTAGGACCATGCCACTCGTGTGGGAACCACAGATTCTAGCATGTACCTCTTGTAAAGCCTAGGCAGCTTTGTTTTCATCTAGACATCTAGAGAGCACGTTGTGGTAACCTCGACGATAAAGGGTATTGGCTACGAGGGTGTAATGGGATGCTCTATGGATAAAGTTTTGGCATTGATTTGCAATGAGATGAGGAGATATGATACCATTTTATAGGTATGCTTGGATATCCTGGTACCACAGAAACTAGGGACCAACCAAGACACATATGTGATTTGATTCATTGTTCTCATAAGCGGGAGCATGTAGTTGCTCGACTAAGAATTCATATTGTGTAGATTCATGAGGATCCTTGAGAAGGGAGCCAATTGTGGCCATTGCATCAGCAGCTTTATTTTGTAAACATGGTACTTGTGTTATTTGCAAGTGGAGGAAGTGTTCTTTCAGTTTGTCAACCATCTGCTTATATGGCGTCAATTTGTCATCTTTGGTTTGATACTCATCTAGGACTTGTTTGATGATGAGTTGGGAGTTTCCAAAGACCTGGATATCTGTGATGTTCCATTCTATGGCCATGCGGAGTCCTAAAATTAGTGCTTCATATTCTGCAATGTTGTTTGTGTAGGGAAATCCCAATTTGAATGACATGGGGATGTAGTCACCTTGAGGTGTGACAAAAAGTATTCTTTCCCCTGCGCCATGAGCTATGTAGGACCCATCAAAATAAAGTTTCCATGTTGGAGGTTCTTCTATCATGTAAAAATGCTCATCTGGAAATTCTATGACCAAAGGATATGCATCTACCAAGGGTGCTTTGGCTAGCTGATCGGCAATGACTTGCCCTTTAATGGCTTTTCTATCGACATACTGAATATCAAATTCACTTAGCAACATAACCCATTTTTCCATTTGACCTGTAAGTGTAGTCCTAGAGAGTAGGTACTTGAGAGGATCCACCTTTGAAATGAGCTTGGTTGTATGACTAAGCATGTAGTGGAAAAGACCATTGCCAGACATGCTTTTTCCATAGGAGAATAATTGAGCTTATAACCCACTAAGGTTTGACTGATATAATAAATGGCTCTTTCTTTTCCTTCATCATTTAATTGAGCGAGGAGCGCCCCCAGTGCTGTGGTAGTAGTAGAAATGTATAGGATGAGTGGTCGACCAGGTATAAGTGGTACCAAGATAGGTGGATTAGCCAAGTATTCTTTGATTTTATCAAATTTCTTTTGACATTAAGGATCCCACTTAAATGTGTTGTCTTTGCATAGGAGATGAGTGAATGGTTGGCACTTGTCTGCTAGTTGAGAGATGAAACAATGCATAGATTGTAGCTTTCCTTGGAGGCTGCGTAGTTGTCAGAGTGTTTTTGGTGGAGGCATCTCTATGATAGCTTGTACTTTCTTTGGATCGATTTCAATGCCTCATATAGATACAATAAACCCTAGGAATTTGCGTGATGTGACTCCAAAGACACATTTCTTAGGGTTGAGCATTAAGTAGTTGTATCCAATCCTATCAAAGATGCATTCCAAAACATTTAGGTGATCTTCCCTTTTTATTGATTTTGCTAAGATATCATCCACATAGTCTTCAAGGATCTTGTGAATCATGTCATGAAAAATGACATTCATGGCTCTTTGATAGGTCGCCCCAGTGTTCATTAAGCCAAAAGGTGTCATGTTATAGCAGAAGGTGCCCTAAGGGGTTCTAAATGTTGTCTTATGTTGATCTTCTTCTGCAATGTGGATAGATTATATCTGGAAAAGCTGTCCATGAGTGACAACATCTCACATCTTGCTGTGAGATCCACAATCATGTCTATGTTTGGCAAGGGGAAATTATCCTTGGGACATGATCTCTGAAATTTGTGCATATCCTGATTGATTTTTTAGGCTTAGAGACGGGTACCATATTAGAGATCCAGTCAGAATAGTCAATGGGGCAGATGATCTTGGCTTGGAGTAATTTTTCTAGCTCCGCTTTGACAAGTAGTGCCACTATAGGGTGCATCTTTCTAAGCTTTTGCTTAACAAGTTTGATGTTCGGATCCATTGCTAGATGGTGAACCACCAAATTGGGATCTAACCTTGGCATGTGGGAGTAAGACCATGCAAACTTGTTGATGGATTCCTTTAATAAAGTGACAAGATCACTTTCTTCTGCTTCAGTCAGAGACGTTGCTATGTATGTGATGGCAGGATTTTCCTTGGTACCCAGGTTAACAAGTTTTGCTTCTTTGATGAGAATTGATGACTGTTTAGGCATGTAATCTCAGATAAGAGGAAGAGGAGAATCTTCATCCTCTAGTGCCTTAGAGAGGTTTTCACCAGGGGATACACCCTTTGTTTTTACTTTTTTATGATCAGATAGCGCCCCAAAGGGGATTTCTCTAGGGGATCGATTTTCTCTTTTTTATTTTTGTTTTCTGTGTCATTTTTATGGCTAAAGTTCTCCTCTTCCCCAAAGTATGCCTTTGGTTCCAGTTTGTAGACATATGCTAAGTCTTGTCCCCAGTCACTACTTTGCTCAATTGCTCCCATAAATCTTATGAGCTCATCCTCACTTTGGAACTCATCAACATGTATGACACTTAGTTGGTCCCAGTCTATGAGTTCAGGATAGCGGAGGGGGAGGTCAATGAAGAGGATGGAAAGTTGTTGTAGGACAACATTGCCTAGGAAGGTTTCATCATCAAAAACATCATCATAAGCTCTCACAACTTTTTCTTCCAGGATATCTTCGATGTGAGTGATTTCGCCCAGTGATGGACAAGAGGAATAGTTGATGAAATTGTTGGTGCCCCCATTCATGTCAAAGCCCATGCCAAGGCCCAGGTGATTTTCTAGTCGGGTAGGTATAATAGGATCTTTCATTCCTTGCTCTTCGTAACCAAGGCCACCTCCTTAGTAGTTCCATTTTTTTGTCACCATTTTGTGTGTTGCGGGGTACTTATCTTTGAGGTAACTAAGGTGACTTGTGTCCTTGGGTGGTGGATCTTTATATAGCCATTGGTTGATGTTTGGTGCCATTTCCTGGCCAGTCAAAGTACCTTTTTATATAAAAGTGGTAGAACCAAATTGTATCACCTTGGTTGTCTCTGATTCTATTTTTCTTAGATTATGCTAGCGGCCTTGAGTGTGAGGATCAATTGGCAGTGCTCCAACTACGAAGGCATCAGATAAAGTGTACTCACCACAACCTTTGTTGTTGATCTTGACCATGGACAAGGTGGAGGAGAGGATTGTTTCTGGGTCTGAATGGGTTTGAGATGAGTTGGAAATAGAGGTGCCAATATCAATCCCAGGACAGTGATTGTAATGTGGAAAGGATGTCTCCAATGCATTGCAATATGCAAAGGGCTTGGGATCTACGCGGATGGTGATCTTAGTGCCTTTATATGGGAATTTGATGCACTGATGGTAGGTGGATGGGACGGCTTGCATAGAATGAATCCATGGGTGTCCAAGGAGAATGTTGAAGGGGAGGTCAAGATCAACAACATGACATAATGTATCCTAGATAACTGGGCCCACTTGAATGGGAAATGATATGGTGCCTTCAAAAGTACACTCCAGATTGTCATATGCTTTTATTGTGATGACATCATGTGTTATATCAGCCTCAATTCAACCCAACTATTTTATGAATTTTAGACTACACAGATTTAGGGCCGATCCATTATCTATCATGACCCATTTGATGGAAAAATCTTTAACCATGACAGCGATACAGAGTGGGAGATTATGGTCAGTTTCTTTGGAAGGTATATCTTTTGGTCTAAAGGAGACCCCACAAGATGTAGATAGGTATCCGACAAGTTTTTGGAACTCAGTGAGGTTGATGTCGCTAGGAACATGGGATTCTTGCAAGGCTTTGTTGAGGATCTCTTGATAAGTGGGTGATGTGCAGAGAAGATCCAGGATGGAAATTTTGGCTGGAGTATTCCCTAGGTGTTCCAAAATGTTGTATTGGGTCCCAATAGATGGAGCGGGACTAGCAACTGCAACTGTTATCCTACCTCTACGAGTGGTGATGGCGCATTGGGTATCGGCACCCTTGACATGGATGACATTGATGGAGGACTGGACTTGGGATATGCAACTGATGAGATTATCGTAGTTGATATATGCATTAGTATAATCTTTTTTGTCAGTATTTTTTGCTTGTTTACCTTTTCCCTGATCAGAGGACTGAGTAGGATTTTCTGGGCCTATACCAGAAGTATGTTTAGGGAATACATTTTGATAAATTTTTAGGCCTGTGTTTGGCAATGATTTGGCAGGAGAGTCCACTTCAATCTCCTTGTGGTCAATGAGATCCTAAATATAGTGTTTCAACTTCATGCATTTGAGGGTGGTGTGTCCCTTAACACAATGGTATTCATAGTACTCATTGTCTTTATACCAAGCTGGCTTAGGAGTTGAATCATCAAATGGTTGTGTTTTAGGATACACGACTTGGTTAGCTTGGACTAGCTTGCGGAAGATGACATCTATAGGTTCACCCAAAGGGGTAAATATGCATTGTGGCATATTTGAAGTGTGAGGTCTTTGTTGTCCATGTAGGACTAATACAACATTCGTCTGATTCATAGGACCTTGGTAGTTGTATTGATATGATGTCCCTGGAGGAGGATAGATAGGCACACCTTGAGGGCACATATTTTGCTGATATGTTGGTTGAGGATACATGAGAGTGGGTTGTTGATACATGGGAGGAGGTTGAGGATACACTGGTGGTGTTTGCTAATAAGTTTGGGTAGGTGCATTAGGACTAGCCACCACAACTTGAACGTGTTTGGTGTCTGTGGCTCCATCTATTACCGCATTTTTATTCTTGTTCCAGTATCGTGATCGATCATTGTTATGTTTCTTAGGTTAGTATTCTTTGTAGTGCTTAATGGTACCTTCCTCTACAAGACCTCATTCAAGGTCCATACCCTTGATTCTGATGTCATGATAAGTTTGTATACAGTTCATGCGCATGTGATAGGCAAGCTTAGGATGAACATTGTTAATGAATATTTTGATAAGATGTTGCTCAGGGGGTTGGTAAGACAACCTGGTAGTAAGCCCTTGCCAGTGCTGAAGATAATCGGCCAGGCTTTCTCCTCCCTTTTGTTTGGAATTGCATAGGTCAAGGAGTGAGAGTTCATTTTTGACATTATGTGTGTATTGAGCCACAAAATTTTCAGATAATTCCATGAAAGTAGAGACTGTGTCATAAGGGATTTTGTAGAACCATTCAAGAGCGGTGCCTCCCAATATTTTGGGAAATAGTCTCATGAGGAAGTTATTTCTATAGGCCACTTCTTGACAGGTCATGTAGAATTCTTTCACGTGACTCTTAGGATCACCCTTCCCTAATATTTATCAAATTGTGGGGTCTCAAAGTGCTTGGGGAAGGGTATAGCAGTGATAGATCGGTCAAATGGATAAGGAAATACCTCTTCAAACTTAAATGTTTTAGCCTTTGTCCCATCTTTTAGCTCCTTGAGAGCATTTTCATTTCCTCCCATTCATGATTGATTTGCGGGGGAGGATTGTTGATCATGATTGCAGGATTTACTTGAACCTGATATGGGTTGAATGGCGAGTATGGAGGATTCAGTGGGGGATATTATGGTGTTTGGTAGGGTGGTTACTGGTCAACATACATAGGTTGTTGTGGTGGAAGCTATGGTTGAGGGGAATACTGCAGTGGAGGAGGTGTCGGCGCTTGATAAGATTACTACAGCTGTTGGAAATATGCTTGTATTTGTTGCGGCATTGGATAGGTGGGATGAACCTATTGCACACCTGTATAAGTGTTTTGCAGTGGAATGCCCCCAGTGAGAACTTGTTGTGGAGGGGGAATTGTTTGTGATGTAGCAGAAGATGGCATGGCTATGTAATTGGTGGAATGGGTTTGTTTTTGTTGCATGGGTTGGATAAAAGGATTAGCAAACTGTTGCAGTGGTTGTGCCATGAAGGGATTTGCCCCCTGCATTTGTGATTGCAGCTGCAGTGCAGTTTGGATAGTGGTTTGTGTCACTACGAAGGGGTTGATTGGGTGTTTTTGTGCTTGGGATGTGAATGGGTTGGTGATTTTTTGTTGCAATTGTTGTTTCTAGGATTGTTGCTAGATGGATTGTTGCTGCTGAATAAGTTGATGTTGTTGTTGTTGGATAGGTTGATGTTGCTACTATTGGATAGGTTGTTGTTGTTGCTAGATAGGTTGTTGTTGGATAGGTTGGATGGGAATTTGGGGTATGATGAAGGGATTCATGGATGGTTGCAGTATGGGGGGATTTGGGGTGAACAATGTTTGAGGTGAAACTGCTGGCATTCATTGTGATTGCATTGCTGGTGGAGCAGGAAAAGTGGACCCTTGCAGAAATAAGGGTTGGTTATAGGTGTTGGTAGGTGGCATGCCTATGGTGAAGAAAGGAAGAATAGGCGTGGAGACTTGGGTGCTTTGATGATGTGAACTGGTTGTAGCACTTTGAACGGGTTGAGTAGGAATGGGTGGAATGGTGGTTTGTTGTGTGCTAATTGGTGGTGGTGGTAGAAAGTTTGCAATGAATGTTGGGATTGCTTGCAAAAGGGGAGCGACTGTGGCTTGTAGAGGTGCTTTCATAGTGATAGGGGGTATTGTTTGTGCTACTAATGTGGCATCAGGAGGCAGGGCCCCTGAGGTAGGTGAGGGTGTTGTGTGTATGATGGAAGGTGGAATGGAGGGATGACCTACTTGTGCGAGAAGAGTTCCTACTTGTAGGGCACGTTGAAGTGGATCAAAAACTTCATTTCTAGTGGGATAAGGAAGTTCCCCTAGAAGTTCCATAGGTCATGTGACAAGTGTGGGTATAATCCAAGGTGGAAGTTGAAGTCCTTGTTGTTGGATGTCCAAGAGTACCTAGTTGCTATTACATCCACTCATGGCATTTACCATGTGGATGAGCGTTGGATGGTTGATAAATTTTTCCATGGTACTTAGAGTGGGAGTTTCATTAGTGTCTACCCAGATATGTTTGATTTGATCATTGGGATGAGGTGCATAAGTGACCATGGTGTTAGTATTGTCAGTCGTAGGATTAGATGAGCTAGTGGAAAGATTAGGATCCATGTTCTTCCCCTTCTTAGTGGCTCGTGTGATAGGTGGCATGAAATGATTATCCTAAAGAAATATGAGATGCAAGATGTATGCAAGGATGCACCTAGGAAACTAAGGATGATGGTACTAGGATTAGGATGTGCTTAAGATAATGGATGTGTTTCTACAGATTAAGGATGACTTGATGTATGCAAGGATCAAGGGTTGCTTTCCCTAGTGTAGGATCAAGTGGATGTGATTATTGTAAGGAAACTCAGGTGCGGAAACAGCTTCCTACGCTAATCTCTATAGGAGAGTATTATGCAAATTCTTTTAAACCCTTACAATTTTAGATTTGTTAACTACTTTAACAAAGATATTGCAACCACATACCATGCATACAGAAAAATAGAGAATGACACAATGATATACCCTGGGGAAACCTTTCGGTAAAAAACCCCAGCACTCCAAAACCTGCACAATGTATTGATCAAAACTATTACAGCTTACAATACACTTGCAATGCAAGTTCTTTCAGAAGATTTCAAAACCCTTGAAGACAAATCACAGCAGCATAAAATGTTCCAACAATACACTCGCATCACTTCGCTTTGCAACCCTAAAAAATGCTTATATCATGCGCTTCACTTTTTAGGGCTACTCCCAAAGATAACCGTATTAGGGTTTTACCATTCACAGTACTCAAATTTATCAGTTGCTACATGTCTTCACCTGTCATTGAATCTTCCTGACATAGCTCTTACGTTTCATAGGAATTTGTCATAACCATTTTAGCCATGATCTCCTTACACACAATTCAAGATGCCAACACATCAACATTATTTGCAAGAAATACATTTTACAAACCAAATAATAAGAATAGGACTTATCCAAGGTTGAGACACCTTATTCCTAACAATTATCTACCTAAGACAGACTTGTGGTCTTCGGAGGATGAGATTCTTTTCCAATGCAAACCAGCCTTTTGATCAAGGTGATGAGGTTACAAAAAGACAAATGAGATTATCCTAAAATAATGCTTAGTTTAAGGACATACAAGGATGGGGTTTGATTAAGATGTAGGTTTTTAGAAACTCAAAAGGGTATGCAATACCAATTGAGGGGTGTGATCAAGGGCACTTTGGATGATGATTAGGATAATGCTAGGTTGATTATGATTGATTTGATTAATGCAAGATCATGCTAGGATGAGTGTGTGATGTGTTCCTAAAGATGGCAACCTAAGTGAGGTCCTAAAATGCAAGCTAAGTGAGCTTAAGAAGAGGATGTACTTGTATTTTTTGTGGTAAACCAACTAGTCATATCATTCCAATCCCACAAAAGCAGAGTTTAGACGATATTTTCCCATGAAATGAGCAACCTTGTTGTTGTAAATCACTTTTTCAAATTGTTCTTGTTTATGGATTTCTTGCTTGACAGAATCGACAATGTGTTGGTACTTGGTAGCCTCTCAGGTTGTGTTTTTCTGTTCTCTTTGCATGGGTGGTAACAGAGTTTTCACCCTCTTATGCTTCTTGGAATTGGTCATGTCCTATGAGTAGATCTGATCTTGGATGAATAGTTTGAGGTTTTTAGGAAATATCTCATAAAAGACCGAATTGTTTTTCAAAAGGATGTTGTTTTGATAATCTAGCAAAAAGCTTGATCGTGTTCTAATTTTTCAATAGATTTGTTCTATGGAAAGAACCAATTTCAACATAACCAAACCATAAAATAACAAGCATGTTTCTAAAAACAATCTGACAAGGGACAAAGCAACCTTGAAGGATACAAGCACGTGACAAATTTGAATGTTGGATATTTTGTCTATGTTTTGGATTTGTCAATTTCTTCAAGCACTTCAAGCACAATATCTACCTAAGGAATTGGCATAGCATGAAAATACTTGCTCGTAAGCTTAGGAACACACACAAGAGATAATCAGAATATGGCCATCACCAAGCACGCAATGGCTCTAGTCATGATGCCATATTATTTGGTTCCAAATGCTCAGGGTGGCATGAATGTACGAGTGATCTTGGAGAAGTTACTATCTTCCTTGCACAAGCATTATCACCTTTCGGGGGTGTTCTAGGTAGCTTCTAAGCCTAGAGTGTTTAGTATGATTCTCCATTTGATTGTATCCTCTATGTCTACACAAGCACAATTTAGGCGTATAGCCCCATAGAGCGTCTTGAAAAAAGTAGTCACGTAAATGTGATTGAGACCGCGAGGCCACACTTAAGTTAGACAAGAGCCGAGTATAAGCTCAAATGCCAACTGACTCCCAAGGCTTTAACCCAAGGAGTAAATCTGATTAACGTGAGTGAGAGTGGTGTGGCTTACACCTCATTCTCATGTGGGTCATTCCTGGGAGATTTTTTCCTCAATCGGCAGGCCCATCTAAATGATTCATAGTAACCTGGATTGGCGACAAAAATGAGTCTGGATTTTTTATTTTCCCATAAGGGAAAAAGAGCATACTCTCCTATCCAATATCATTTTCTCCACAAACACGTAAGACATGCTTTATTCTTTCCAAAAGATTTATTTGTTCAACACTAAGTAAGTGTGTCTAGGTTTTTTATTTTCCCAAAAGGGAAGAGAGCATCATCCCCTAACACTCACTTAGGATTAACCAAAAAATCTAACTAATTAGTCTAGGTGCCTAAAAAATATTAATGCAAACATGATCATTTGGTCGATGTAGATCTGAGGCAGCTTGTAAGACAAATGTGAGTAATTTTGAATTTGCCTCTTTGACAAGCGGTGCTGCAAAACAATCAATTAGTAGTTTTAAGTTTAGCCTTTGGCAAGCGTTAAAAACACAAGAAACACTTAACACTTGTTAGTACATGATAAATCAAAATTTGACAGAGCGCAGATGTCAGTTCAGGGCGTAGACATCGATTCTAGTTTTTTCCTAAAAAACACAGAAAGTAAAAAATTCTCCAAAAAACATAGAAAACCAAAAAAATAGCTATACTAGTCGGAGACACCAGTTTAATGAGTCCAGACATCGATGCAAGGCTCAAACGCTGATTTGTGAGTCACAGACACCGGTTCATAAACTAGCATTTACGAAGCCACCGATTTACCTATAAACATAAAAAGACAGCAAATAAAAGTCACTTTTCTTCTTTCTAGTCTTTAGTTAGATCAAATTTAGCCATTTAGAGAGTATTAACACAACTTAAAAGCTAGTGTTCTTTGAACCATTATCAAAATGTATTCTCCCTAATGAAAATTCAGCATAATCTCTGCTTGTAAAATGAATCTCTGCAAAAAAAATAGAATGATAATATGCCAAAAACCAGTAGGAAAACCAGAAATCTTGATAAATCAAAAGGTTGTGTTTGCAAAGCGTTAAACTAGCTCTTCCAACTGGAGATGCGGGTTCAGAGTGGAGACGCTAGTTTAGCACAGACATTGAATGGTAGTTCAGTGAGAACCGGCATTTGCACAGATGCCTCTGCGTGAAACATAGACATTGATTTGTGTTCTGGGTGAAATTTGAAGAGAAATAAGACAAGAAGTTAGAATTTTAGGGACGTGGGTCCCACCGGGCATGCCAGAATGTAGTATGAGGAATTATTCAACCTGTTGGGAGCAAGCTCAAACATGCAAACATTAGTGGGTTAGCACATAAATCATTTCAAAACCATGTAAAAGAATAAGCAAGCAACAAAGAATACCAAATAACATCAGATAGAGCTTAAAATAAGTAAACAAATGCACCCTATTCTACTCATTTTGATTTGCTCTTTTAGATTGGATGTAGGTGTGCTCTCTCAAACACACA
>MU225516.1:1250730-1264040 GCA_018584345.1 Thuja plicata | reverse complement strand
ACATGGACTTGAAAAGATGGCCAATTTTGAGTCAAAATTGGCATTAATATTGAGTAGCTCAATATTTCAAAAGGGGAGACAAAGTTGTAAGAGGGAATTAAAGAGGAATGGGTGCCCATTTTAGAGATAAATTCCCCATGTGGGTGATCATTCAATTAGTCTTAAAAATTTTAGGAATCACCCATTAAACAAGGTTAGAGGATAGTTAGGTGTGGAAGCATAATTAGGAAATGAGGTGATGGGAGTAGGGTAGGAATTGGTTAGGATTAATAGGTTCCTAGGTAGGGTTTAGATTATAATCTAAATTAAATTGAATAAATCATGCTTTAGAAGAATTAGGAACATAGAGGATTTAATAAATATGAATTTATTAAAAGGGGATTTTGTGGAGGCAAATGTATTTAAATAAAATACATTAGAATAGTATTTAAACTATTGATAAATGAAACTATTTAATTGATTGAATTAAATAGTTAGAGGAATAATAGGGAAAATAATATTTATAATAATATTAATATTTTTGGACATCTACACTCCTGGACTAGTTAGATGACAATGGAAAAGAGAGAGTCATATATTATATCAGTCACACATTGATAGGCTATGATCTTAATTACACACCCATGGAGAAAGGATGCTTAGATTTGGTTTTCACCACTCAAAAGCTTCACCATTACATACTTAGTCACACTGTCAAGCTCATCTCAAAGGTAGAACCACTCAAATACCTTCTCTCAAAGAAAACTCTCATAGGTAGAATGGCTAAATGGGTTATGCTCCCGAGTTTGATATCCAATATGTTGACAGAAAAACAATCAAGGGGCAAGTTATTTCAGCTCAGCTGGCAGAGGCACCACTAGTTGATGCTTATCCTCTAGTCACATAATTTCCCAAAAAACACTTGTCCATGATAGAAGAACAACCAGCATGGAAGCTCTACTTCAATGGAGCTTATACAGCCCACAGTTTAGGTGCAGGTATACTATTCATTACCCCACAAGGTGAGTATATCCCAAAATAATTCAAAATGGGATTTCCCTACATGAACAACATAGTAGAGTATGAGGCACTAGTTTTTGGGCTTATCGTGGCCATCTAATGGAACATAACAAACATACATGTATTTTTTGATTCCTAACCTATCATCAAGCAAGTCTTAGAGGAATTCCAAACAAAATATGACAAACTACTGCCTTACAAAGAAATGGTGGATAAAATGAAGGACCGCTTCCTCAAACTTCAGATCACACAGTACCAGGCCTAAAAAACAAGGTTCTCGATGCAATGACTACTATCAGATCCCTCTTGGAAATTCCACATGATGCCATGCAATATGAATTCTTAGTCAAGCAACTTCATGTGCCCCCATATGAGAACAATGATGTTAATCGGGTATGTGTCTTGGTTGGTCCCAGTCCCCATGGTACCACAACATCCACAATTATCTAAAAAATGGTATCATATCCTGTTAGAATAGTCCCAAATGATAACTGAGAGTGGGGGGTGAATTAGTTATCAGTAAATTTACTTATTTTATCTTATTAACTTCAGAATACAATAAATTAAATACTCATTCAGATAACACAGTACACAACACTCAATTTGATTATGGGGAAACCAAATGGTAAAAACCCCAGTGGGAATTAGTACCCACAATGAACTATAATTTTTTGTAGTAATCCTTGTTAGAAGATATTTCAACCCTATTAGGAGTTGTACTTTACAATGCAATAAGTATAGTGACCTAGTTAAGGGTCTGACCCTGTTAGGAGTCTTTTAAAAATAACCCTGTTAGGGGTGAGGACTCACTGTCTAAAAGCTCACTAATTCAATGGTGAAGGCTACAACCTTCTGTAGAAAAAATATGCACTATATCTGATGATGAATTATAGAGTAGACCTATTGTCTTGATCAGTTCCAATGTATTATAATCTTCTACTGCTTCTTCACATAGACTCTTGATGAATGAGCCACAACTGATATTATACTTTGTACATTTTCTCTCTTTTTGTATCATTCACACTTTGCATTTTCAAACGAACTACCATAAGTATCTTCTTTGAAGTAGAGGGTCATGTCGGCTCTTGGAAACACTTCAACAACATATTTTTTGGCTTAATTAAGCATGCAAACAATATTAAGTCCACGCAACACAAACTGAACAGATGCGACACTTCACTAAGTCATCTTCACCAAATCATCTCTAACTTTGCAATCTTCTTGAAACACATTAGGCACCTTTAGATAACTATCATCAACTCATAACTAATCATGAATATATACATTTATATCCTGAAGATAGGCACAACTCAAGAAACACATTAAATACGTCAGCCCTGAACAGATACTCTTCCAAAACTGTAACTGCCAATAATAGAATTACACAACTTGACTGAAACTTCATATCTGAGTTTGCATGCATGAACCTAACATACTAAGTATGTCTACAATCTAAATATATCCACTCAAGTCTTGATATAATCATTTTGATAAGTACATATAGAATCACTACTGTATATTATATGTTTTCATCAATGGCAAACATACAATCAATCAACTGCATAGAAACAAATCTCCAACAATCTCCCCCTTTGACATTGATGGAAACATATGATATTAAAAACATATTTAGCACATGGTTTCTTCTTTCTTTTACAATCTTCTCAATATCCTCATCAAGGATTCCTCTACATTGCTTCAGTTCTTCTGACTATTTTTATACTCCCCCAGAGTATATTCTCCCCCTTACTATATACTCCCCCTTTGACATCAATGGCAAAGGGCACCATAAACAAT
Organism: Thuja plicata; assembly: GCA_018584345.1. Taxonomy (NCBI): domain Eukaryota; kingdom Viridiplantae; phylum Streptophyta; class Pinopsida; order Cupressales; family Cupressaceae; genus Thuja; species Thuja plicata. Next base: position 1,261,244 of record MU225516.1, on the reverse strand, counting down.
TAGGCACATGTACTACTCCAAAAGTAGAGTAGTCAACCATTCATCAGTCACTAAGGACTGATGTTCTTGTTGCTTTATCTAATTAGACTCAGGAGAGGGAATTACTCCCAACTTCTCCCTGAGATACTCAAAAGTATCTTTTGATAGAGGCTTTGTGAAAAATATCTGCCAACTATTCTTTGGTACACACATAGTCCAATTTCACTTCTTTGTCTGCAACCTTTTCTCTTAGAAAATGGTACTTGATCTTTATGTGTTTTGTCTTTGCGTGCATCACTGGGTTCTTAGACATGTTAATAGTGCTAGTGTTATCACAGTGAATTGCAATAAGATAATCAACCTGAATATCAAATTCTTTAACCATCTGCTTGATCCAAACCATGGTTGAACAACTTAGTGTTGTTGCAACATATTCAGCTTCTACTATTGACTGAGAAATACAGTTTTGCTTCTTGCTTATCCAATAAACCAACCTATCTCCAAGAAATACTGCTCCTCCTGAAGTACTCTTCCTATCATCAATACATCCTGCCCAATCTGCATCTGTATACACTTGAATTTGTACATTCTCTGATTTAGGCTACCATAAACCATAGTCTATAGTTCCCTTTAGATATATGAATATCCTCTTGATTTCCATTAGATGATTCTACTTGGGTTCAGCTGCAAATCTTCCAACAATGCCAACTGCATTAGATATGTTAGGTCTAGATTGAGTTAGATAAATGAGTTTTCCAATCATATATTTGTACAATGTCTTATCAATTGTTATGGAATCACCATCTTTTGAAAGCTTTCTTCCTGTTATCATAGGGGTGCATACTGTCTTATAGTCTTCCATCTTGAAGGTCTTCAATATTTCCTTCACATATTTTGACTGATTAATGAATATACCTTTATTTGTGTGCTTTACATTTAGTCCCAAAAAGTATTTTATAGGACCAGTCATGCTCATTTCAAATTCATTCTGCATTTCTTTTGCAAATGCTGCACTAAGCTTGTCATTACCTCCAAAGATAATGTCATCAACAAATATGGCAACTAGTAGTAATCCATCAGGTGTCTCTCTTATGAATAGGTTACAATCTACTGCACCTTTCTTGAATCCAATCTTGGTAAGATAACCATCAAGTTTCTCATACCAAGCTCTTGGGGCCTGTTTAAGACCATAGAGTGCTTTCTTCAATCTGCATACCATGTCTAGTTTATCTAAAAGATTAAATCCTTTAGGATGTTCTATGTAGACTTCTTCCTTCAAGTCACCATTCAGAAAAGCTGATTTTACATCCATTTGATAAACTTTAAAGTCTTTGATTGTTGCATAGGCCAAGAAAAATTTAATGGCTTCCATTCTACTCACAGGGGCAAATGTATCAGTGTAGTATATTCCTTCTCTCTGTGCATATCCTTTACATACCAATCTTGCTTTGTTTCTTACTACTGTACCTTCTTCATTCATCTTGTTTCTGAAGATCCACTTTGTTCCAATCACATTTTTGTCATTGGGTCTAGGAACCAATTCCCATGTTTCATTCTTAATAATCTAATCTAATTATTATTTCATTTCATTCTTCTAGTTAGAATCATTACAAGCATCTTCAACACTTAAGGGTTCAATCTGTGAAAGTAAACATACCTCTTCATCCATTGATAGACTTTTTGCTTTTGATCCAATCAACACACTGCTGCTCTGATCTCCAATGATATCATCTTTAGACTGGTATCTAGATGTGAATTTAGGAATCCTAGGTGTTACTTCTTCTTCTATAATCTGTGATTCTTCTCTACTTGATTCAGGGTCATTGCATGAGACATAAATGCAATCAAACATTTCTTCAATAATAGTATCTTTTATGTTAGGCCTGGGTTCATCTTCAATCATAGGTGCATATTCATAGTACCTCTCTTGAACCATAAACTTTTCATCAATTTTTACATGAGTACTTTCAATTATCTTTTTCAATCTCAAATTGAAACATCTATATGCTTTTCTTTTTGTAGAGTAACCAAGGAAAATACCTTCATCACTCCTAGCATCAAACTTACCAACACCATCATCTCTCTTGATGTAGCACTTGCTGCCAAAAATTCTGAAATACTTAACTGTAGGTACATTACCAAACCAAAGTTCATATGGTGTCTTACCTGCGCCTGGCCTTAATTGAGTTTTGTTGATAGTATAGACTGTTGTATTTATTGCATATCTCCAATATGTGTGCGCAACTTTTCCTTCAGTCATCATAGTGCGTGTTGTATCAATTATAATCTGGTTCCTCCTTTCAATAATCCCATTCTATTGTGGGGTTTTAGGAGCACTCAACTGTCTTTTTATTCCATGTTCTTCACAGTAATCATAAAACTGATCAGAGGTGAACTCTCCTCCTCTATCTGATCTTAGACATTTCAGTTTGAATCCAAATTCATTCTCAACCTTAGCTTTGAATATTTTGAACTTCTCAAAGGCTTCTAACTTCTCTTTTAAGAACACAACCCACATCATCCTTGAAAAATCATCAACAAACAAAATGAAATACCTTTCTCCGTAGTATGATCTTGTTTGAGTAGGACCACATAAATCTGTATGCACTAGGTCCAATTTGTTTTCAGCTGATTTCTGCTTGCTTCTGAAAGAACTCCTTATAACATGATTTCCCATAATGCATTCCCTACACATTGTGTTAACTAGTCTTTCTATACTTTGAATATCTCTGACTTCCTTGACATTACTTATCTTTACTATGTTATCAAAATTGATATGACAGAGTCTCTTGTGCCATAACCAGTTGTCATCCACTTTTGCAACAAAACAACTTACATCTAAATTGAGATGAAAAACATTACCTTTTGTTTTGGATCCTGATGCAATCATTTCTCCATCCTTGTTGTTAATGATTCACTTGTTGTCTTTGAACTCCAAATGATAACCTTTGTCAAGTAGTTTTCCAACACTTAGCAAGTTATGATGTAATCCATCAACATATAGAACATCATTTGTCTTGTTCTTTCCATCCAAAGTGATAGAATCTCTGCCTATGATGGGTTTAGGAGTGTTATCTCCAAATCTAACCATACCACCTTTGTATTTTTCAAAATGAAAAAATATGTCTTTGTCACCTGTCATATGATGAGAGCATCCACTGTCAATGATCCAATCAATTCTGATGTCTGCTTTGGAAATTAGGGCTAACTCTTGTTCTTCCTTTTCTTCTGCAATGTCCATTTCCTCAAGTAACTTTTCCATGTCTCTAAGGGCGACAAAACCAATTTCATCCTCTCCTGAATCTTCATCAGTTACACCTTCTTCAGCATGGTAACATTCTTTCTTATATTTAGGTTTGTAATCAGATCTGAACTTCTTGACTCTTGTGGGGCACTTAGATGCAAAGTGACCAATCTTGTTACATGAAAAAAATTTGAATGGAAGTTGTCCTTCATATTTTCCTTTTCCTTTCTTTTCTCTTTTAGCAATCATAGCAATGATATCTTATATTTCTTCATCAACTTCTTCTTTCTCATTATGGCTAGAGATGTGTAAGGATTTCTTACCATGGGCTGAGGCTTTCAAAGTTGTTTCACTTTAGGTTCAGCCTTCAATCTTGATATCTCAAATGTAGAGATTTTACTGATCAAAGTCTCTTTCTTGAATTATTGTGAGAATTGCATGGTTTCCTCTAGAATACTTATCTTGTTTTCATAGTCTGATATTAAGGTAGTTAACAACTTTTCCATTATATCTTCTTTTGATATTTCTCCACCATTGTTTTTGATTCCAGAGACTGCTTCATTTATCCTTTGATTGTAGGCTCTAATGTTCTCTTCAGGTAACATCTCGAGACTATTGTATTTCTTTTTCCATGTCTTCCTGCGTGCATTCTTTGCTTGAATATCTCCTTCAAAAATGTCTTCTAAATACTTCCATATGGTGTATGCTCTGTCAATTTTCTTGATCTCAGAAAATTCACTGTCAGATAGGGCACTGATTAGGGATTCTTTAGCAAATGCATTATTGGTAAATGTCTCATTTTTTCTACTAGTAGAATCATCCTTTGCAATGTCTTCCAGAGATGGAATAACAACTTCTTGTGTAGCTATCTCAAAGATCTCAAAGCCAACACACTGTAGATGTGTTATAATTTTTTTTTTCCAATCCAGATAATTTTCTCCATCGAACTTAGGGCTCTCTTTTTTGAAATAAGACATCTGATCTACCTTAAGCTGTTAGGCTTCTTCTCCAAGGCACTTGGCTCTGATACCAATTGTTAGAATAGTCCCAAAGGATAACTGAGAGGGGGGTGAATCAGTTATCAGTAACTTTACTTATTTTAACTTATTAACTTTAGAATACAATAAATTAAATGCTCATTCAGATAACACATTACACAACACTCAATTTGATTACGGGGAAACCAAATGGTAAAAACCCCGGTGGGAATTAGTACCCACAATGAACTATACTTGTTTGTAGTAATCCTTGTTAGAAGATATTTCAACCCTATTAGGAGTTGTACTTTATAATGCAATAAGTATAGTGACCTAGTTAAGGGTCTGACCCTGTTAGGAGTCTTTTACAAATAACCCTGTTAGGGGTGAGGACTCACTGTCCAAAAGCTCACTGCTTCAATGGTTAAGGCAACAACCTTCTGTAGAATAGATATGCACTATATCTGATGATGCATTGTATAGTAGACCTACTGTCTTGATCAGTTCCAATGTATTATAATCTTCTACTACTTCTTCACATAGACTCTTGATGAATGAACCACAACTGATATTCTGCTTTGTACATTTTATGTCTCTTTTCATATAATTCACACTTTGCATTTTTAAACGAACTGCTATAAGTATCTTCTTTGAAGTAGAGGGTCATGTCGGCTCTTGGAAACACTTCAAAAACATCTTTGTCAACTTAACTAAGCATGCAAACAATATTAAGTCCATGCAACACAAATTGAACAGACGCGACGCTTCGCTAAGTTGGCTTCACCAAATCATCTCTAACTTTGCAATCTTCTTGAAATGCGTTAGGTGCCTTTAGATAAATATCATCAACTCATAAATAATCATGAATATACACATGAATATCCTAAAGATAGGCACAACTCAAGAAACACATTAAATATATCAGCTCTAAACAGATACTCTTCCAGAACTGTAACTTCCAATAACAAAATTACACAAATTGACTGAAACTTCATATCTCAGTCTACGTGTATGAACATAACATACTAAGCATGTCTATAATCTAAATATATCCATGCAAGGCTTGGTATCATCATTGTGATAAGTACATACAGAATCACTACTATATATTATATGTTGTCATCAATGACAAACATACAATCAATCAACCGCATAGAAACAAATCTCCAACATATCCCCCATCTCACAAATACCCAACGCCAGAACCTAATTCACAGAGATTCTTGCTACACTATTTTGGATAACACCCTCTATCATCAAGGCTATCACAACATTCTCTCCAGGTGTTTAGATGAAATTGAAGCCTCCCAGGAATCGTCAGAGGTGCACATAGGAATTTGCGGTGCCCACATGAGTGGCATGGTCCTAGCCAAAAAAATTATAATAGTAGGATACTACTGGCCTACAATGGAACATGATGCCTATGATTTTGTAAAGAAATGCCTACCTTGTCAACAACATGCTAATCTGATTCATGCTCTAGCCTAGGACCTACATCTTATCGCGCCTCCATGGCCATTCTCTTGTTGGGGTTTTGACCTTATTAGTAAGAACACCCACTTCTCCTTAGAAGGACACAAGTACATCATCACAGCCACAGAGTACTTCACAAAATGGGTCTAAGCAATCTTGCTCACCCTTACCATAGGTGTCTATATATCCAAGTTCATCCTCTACCACATTGTTTTCCGCTTTGGCTTTCCTTCCACCATCTTTACAGATCACAGTACACCATTTGAGAACCAACATGTAACCGATCTATGTGCATGCCTCCACATCCATCACCACTTCTCTAGTCCATATTTTCCACAAGGTAATGGCCAAGCTGAGGAAACCAATAAAACCCTACTCAAGATCCTCAAGAAGGTTATCGGTGATACTGGTCGTGGCTGGCACCTCCAAATTAACCCCGCCCTCTGGGCATATTGTACTTCCTACTGTACTCCTACATGCACCACTCCCTACTCACTTGTGTATGGTACAGAAGTCTTACCAATTGAGGTCGAACTAACATCACTCCGAGTGTCACTCAAGAACATGGTCACTGATGAAGATTACTGTGTGGAACAAATCACACAACTCAACCTTCTAGATGAAAAGAGACAACAATCCTATGACCATCTTATCATCTACCAAAATAGGCTTAAGAGAAGTTATAGCAAGAAAATCTTCCCATGCCAATTTCAAGTGGGAGATCTAGTCCTCAAAGACAATCAGAAGGTAGGTGCAGATAGAGAAAAGAAAGGTAAGTTTGAGGTTACCTGGTTGCATCCCTATGTTGTCATAGCAAACTTTAGGTTAGGGGCATATCAACTATCAACACCTGAAGGGGAACCTTTGAATGATCCCATATAAATCATTCACCTCAAATGGTTCTATGCCTAATCCATACAGTGTACCCCACTATCTAAACAAAAATCCATAAAAAGTATAAAAATTCCTGAAAAAAACATTGTCTTGGTGATAAGTTTTAAACTGGCGCCTCGATAATAACAAAAAAAAAGCAAAAATCAAGAGAAATAAAATCGTCCAATGGTGAAAACTTGGCAATCTGTTAGAAATTAATCTTTACTTGCATTATGTAGGTGATTCATTTTATGTAATCCCTTGGTTGTATTATTTAATTGGGATAAACCAAGGTATCCCTTAGATTCCTCCCTAAGAGGAAATATCACAAGTGGCACGCACTTTATGAATGTGGCTCACATGCACATGGGAGTTACACTTCAACTCCTTCTTCCATCTCTACTTAAGAGAGTTTTTCTTCTCATTTCTTTAGTTCAAGCACTAGTTGTAGCACTTCATCACTTCAAGTGACTCATTTGTATGAGCTTGGCTCTCTCTCTCTCTCTCTCTCTCTCTCTCTCTCGTTCTTTGAAATTTTTCCATTCATACTTATTCACGGGGGTTTTTTCATGCTTTTCCCCCTTCCAAAATCTTGTCTCCTTGTTTTTTTCTTTGGTGAATGCTCCTCATTTTGTGCTAATTCATGGTAAATCTCCTATCTCCTTCTCATTGAATTAAACATTTCTTGTTTCTCTCTATATTTCTATTATTATTTTTAACATGGTATCAAAGCAAGTTGGTTTAATATTCTATTGAGTTTTTCAGGTGAAGGAGCTACCATATCTTGGAACACTCCAGTATCGGAGACTCTTGAGAGAGTTTTTTTTTTTTTGACTAATCTAATTGAGAGAAAATTTCAAAAAAAAATTTGGGGTTTGACTGGTTTACCACCAAACCCAATCTATCTATTGGTTTCACTTTTTGGTTTGTGCAGGTTCTCTATTTTGCAGGTTTCACGAAAAAATTATATCTTTATTCATTATTTTGTTTGTGCAGGTTTCACGAAAAATTCTATCTCTGGTTTTTAATTCTCCAAATTGAATATAGCTATTCTTTTAATCTATTGTTTTTTTAAGTGGTTTCAAGATTTTGTATAAAGATCCTTGGAGGATTCAATAACATTAATCTTTGTATGTTGGATCGGTTGCTATTTAAACTAGTTTTTTATAATCTAATCTCTAGTTCTGTTATTTTTTTGGTTATCTAATAATAGCTTCTAACATTTGCATTAACATCTCTGTTGCAGGCTTATCTCTGATTTTTTTTAACATCATAGCTCCATCTCTGTTTATTTTTAAATCTTTTAAATAAATCTTTACTAACAGTTCTCTGCAGGTTGTGTTTTTTTTCTGTCTGCATGTTCTTTTCCTAGTGCAGCCTTTTCTTCTCTTCATTCTTCTCCTCTAATCTTCCTTCTTCCATCTGCGTTCATCCTCCTCTTAATATTCAGTGCAACATTTATTATTTTTTGTTTAAATTCATTTTATCTCCTCCAGCATTTCATTTTATTTGAGATCTATCGCAGCATTAGGAGATTTTATACTTCTCTCCTTCACATCATTATTGTTTATCTTTCTTACCCCTCGCAGCCTGCTTCATACTCTAGCAATTTTTATACCAGCAATTTTAATACCAATTTCTCCACCTTTTACTTCCTTCGCTTCACTTTACCAAAGTTTCACCAGCATTTTACATCTATCTGTAGCTGCTTTTTCTCATTTCGCTGCTTTTTCCAGCTTCCCAGCCTTCTTTTCATCTTTTTTTTCTTTCAAAACATTTTTACTATTTTTAAATATGATTTTTCTATTGTATTAAAATGTTTTAATGATAACATTGATTCATGTTTCTTAATTCTTCTGCCAAAATGTTTTTTTAATAAAAATGTTGATACACGTTGATAACTTGTAGCCTTCTTAGCATAGGATAATATCAGATTTTTGCCACTCCTAACGTCTCTATTTTCTGTTGACAGGCGGTGCTCACCCTTGGCACACTTCTTCCATTATCCCTGCATGGAGGATTCTCTGGACTTTTAATCATTCTCTGGACTTTTATTCATTTATCTGTGGTTTTTCTAACTTTTTTTACCTTCTTTAAAAAAAAATTTAACATCTACATATTAGATAAGTCGGGAAGAAATCATTTCTGCTCTAAGTCTGTTAGTATAACATTTTTTTTCATCATTATTTTTAATCATTTTTAGTATAGAAGTTTCATCTTTGATCTAGTCTAAGTGATAGTCTCCCATTCTCTCCTTGGCAGCATATTCATAGCAGCACGCCATATGTATCTTAGTGTGTCATTTGCAGGGATTCTCTGACTCTTGTGGTCTGATAAATTTTTTTGTATTACTTTCGTTGCAGGTAATCATTATTTCATTATTTTTTAATAATTAGTTTGAACGTATCTATTATGTACGTAGCAAGTATTGGTTTGTTTAATTACTTTGAAAGTTTTGAAATTAGTTTGACTTTTATATTTTTTAAATAACATTGTTAATAGTTTAATTCATTTGGTTTTAAATAGTTTTTAAATTAATCATTTTAATTTAGCTTCAAACGATATCATTTCAATAGTAAAACTACTTGTTTTTCAAAACATTTTCTTTTATTTATCATATTTGCTTAATATTTTTACTATCAAAGTTTATTTTTATCAAAATACATTAATCTTTAAAATTAACTTTAATTTTTTTTAACAAAAAAATTAAACAGTTATACATTTGGGCTCACTTTATCTTTCTCACAATCATTTTAAACCCATTTCTAGTTTATCATTATAAACTCAATTCAATTGTTAATTTATTATTTAATTGTCATTAAAATTTGTTTCATCACTTTAATGAAAATTTAAATTTATTTGAACATTTAATATTTCTGGCATACTGATATTTACTAATCGTGTTAAATTAGTTTTTTGGATTCTTCATTATATCTTGCTTCTTGTATTTAGCCTTATTTCCGTTAAATTTGATATTTAATCATGTCTACTTTAATGTCAGATTTTAAACTTACGCATTCAAATTATTCTGTTTGGAGGCTGCACATGTTTGATTTTCTAAAATCTCAACACCTCTCAGATATTGTGACTTCACCAATTTTCCTCAGGCTGACCAGGATGCCTGGCAGTTTAAAGATGAGGAAGCATTTGTCCTAATTGGATTCTCATTAAATCCAGACTTATATTACCTTATCTCTGATTGTACTAAGGCTCATCAGGTTTGGCATACCTTGGAGAACACACTTCAAACTCACCCTAACTCTACACCAAACTATGAAACTATCGCTAACATGTTACAGGTTGATGATGTTTCTTATACCTATCCTACCTTGGATGATATTTTAGATCACGAAGATGAAATTATTGATACGTTTTTCATTGTCACTTTGCCCTCATGTCTTACAAGAGATGATGTTCCTATTTGCTCCAATGTGGATTATGAATTTCCTGACACTCAAATGGTTATTTTGGAGGACCAACCTCCTTCTCTAAACCCTAATCTTCCTCCTTATGATAATGGTAATATTATTGATAGTGATCATACTAGCTCTACTTTTGATTCTGCATCTAGTGATGATTTCATTTGGTTTACAAAATCTCTTTATGAAATGAACGATGTATTTAATGTTTCTCAATCTATTTTTACTTTACCAGATTTTACTAACTCGTATCTAAAGGGAGATCCCAATTATGGGAGATCCACTTGTGGTTATTATCTTTTTTCAGGTGATATTTTTTGGAGAAGAAACTATGATCAATCTCAAAGTGTACTTGAACATTTGGGCCTATCTCCTCAAACACCCAAACCTATGTATTGCAACACTCAAAGGACTCCTATTTAAAGATTGAAACATATATCTATTCACCATCACCTCATATTAACACAAAGTGAAGACAAGCAAATTTACCTCCTCTACTACGAGAAAATCAAGTTGCAGATTTTTGTAAAACCCCAAGTAAAGATTAAA
>MU225516.1:1223207-1250680 GCA_018584345.1 Thuja plicata | reverse complement strand
TAAACCAAGGTATCCCTTAGATTCCTCCCTAAGAGGAAATATCACAAGTGGCACACACTTTATGAATGTGGCTCACATGCACATGGGAGTTACACTTCAACTCCTTCTTCCATCTCTACTTAAGAGAGTTTTTCTTCTCATTTCTTTAGTTCAAGCACTAGCTGTCACACTTCATCACTTCAAGTGACTCATTTGTATGAGCTTGGCTCTCTCTCTCTCTCTCTCTCTTCGAAATTTTCCCATTCATACTTATTCACGAGGGTTTTTTCATGCTTTTCCCCCTTCCAAAATCTTGTCTCCTTGTTATTTTTTTCTTTGGTGAATGCTCCTCATTTTGTGCTAATTCATGGTAAATCTCCTATCTCCTGCTCATTGAATTAAATACTTCATGTTTCTCTCTATATTTCTGTTATTATTTTTAACACAATCAAGTGCCTTGGACAAGTATGTATGGTGACAACCTCGAAATCAGGCATCACACATAGTGGACCGTGTCATTATCTCTCAAAATATCATCTCAAATTTGTCCCATCCATCCACCCAAAATCCATCCACCATCACTAAGCCTATGTTCCCTAGGTGTTCCACATATCACTTGCATCGATTACAAGATCAACCTCATCCCACTCCCTAAGCTTTTGTACATATGACTTGTATCTAACCACCTGTTCTGACCCCATTTAGCTATGCATCATATCCTATCCCAATTCTTGATCATTGCCATCGTTCATGTATATTGTTGCCATAATAATCCCTTTGTACATCCAAAATGCCTGAAAATTCTAAAAAATTAAAAAAATCATAAAAATCCTAAACATTCAAAAATCACACAAAAACTATAATAAACCCATCCACCGGCCTCTCACCTCACCCATTCACTCTGTATCACCCACTATCCCACGCTTCACTACAATTCATATTTCCCCCCTGTCATCACCTTGCACTTCGCCCCACCCTTCTCCACGTCGCTTGGACACAGTGACTGCAATAACATATTTCACTAAATCAATTTTGTGACAAAATATCCTCATTCTGATTATGTTCATAGCTTTTTCCAGTGAATATCCATTTTCACAAACAATCCAATCCTGGCTCATTAGGGTGTATCCTCCCTACATCAATTATCAAATCCTCCATCACACAATCATGTTCATGGCAAGAACTTTGGACTGAATGATTTCTTGGTCATGCGGCCTTTTTGTTGATTTTATCTTTTTGTGTCAATCAAAACCTTCCCATTACCACCCTGATCTTCTATATCTTGGTGTGTTGTGACTGGTGACTATTGGTACATGTATCTTTTGTAGTATAATTTGTTTGTCGATATCTTTAGCATATTTTTGTTAATCACACCAGTTGGATAATGCCTGACTTCCTAGGGGTAGGGTATAGTACATCTCCATCAAGTCCTTCAACAATACTTGGGTGTATGTAGTCTCCTTTTGACCGTCATCGTATTGGTTCCCTCCTCTCTACATGATCTCCATCTATGCTCCTAAACTTTACCTCGTTTGTCTAAGCATCTAGTCCACGCAAAGGAACCATGTCATATGTATTTTCTAACACCTATAATGACCTAAAAGTGGTCACCTAAATCCTAGACCCCTAATCTCAGTCTCATATCAAGAAACCCTAATCTTGATAATTCTAAGTCCTAAACCAAATAGGCAACTCATCATTTTCAAGCTAATCTGACCTGAATCCTAGGTCCTAATTAATCATCATACTTGGCTAATTAATTAATTCCTAAAAATACAATATATTGGCAAATAAACCTTAAGTTAATTATTTAATTGATATTTTAATATATTAATTAATAAAATTACTAAATTGTCAATAAAATTCAAAAATGAATTAAATTAATTAATAAAAAGAAAATGTGCATTTAAAATCAATTAAACCTTTAAAAATGCATATGATGTCATCAACTGATTTTTGAATTGGAAATAAAAAAAATTATTCAGTTGATTTATTATTATATTTTCTCATTTTGGAAACAAATCTATTTTATTCAATTAACTTTATCTTATCTATTTATAATTTTGGAAACAAATTTGTTAACTGAAAATCAATTTGGAAGTTTCCAAGAAGACTGAATCTTTCGACCAATCAAATTTCTTGCACATGGATTGTGCTTCCTCAAATTCAATCTGAGCCATTCGTTTCCTCTAATCTTGAACGTCGATTTGGGAGAGATTTTCTATAAAAGAGACCCTCATTTCCTTCACAAAGGATCTCATTTTTTAGCTAATGTTATTATGCAGTTTTCATTTCTTAATCTTTCAAGCATTTTAGCATTTCATAGCTTTTTGATTGAATAATTGTTAGTTTACTTTCAATCATGCAAACCATAATCTAGAGTACATTTCAATTTGGTGCTTTAAAAAGAATAAAAACATTTCAAATTGGTGTCATAAATCAATCTAATTATCTTGGGATCAATCTTATATTTGTATATTCATTCTAATTTCACCATTTAGCTTTCTTCAAAATCCTTCGTTTAGAATAGGTGTAGTCATTATTTCTTGCGATGACCTAAGAGAAAGATTCAAACTCCTGCCTACTACAAGGAAATAGATATATTTAGGTTAGTCATTTGTTTATTGTATTCAATTTAAGATAACCATGCATACCTCCTCTTGCAATATCAAACTAGGGTGTGCTCTCCAACATTGACACAAATGGATCCCCAAGTCCCATTAGCTGCAATTATATTCATGCTTGCATCTTTCATTTCAGAAGACTTCTATTTATTCATTTCTCCCCCATTCTCCCTTCCTCCTCCTTCCTGTTGTGTCCTTGTGTCCTTTTTCGAGAAAATTACACAATGCTTCCCTTGTTGTGTTCTTTTCTCAAGGGGGCACAACCTCATACCCGTTGTCGCTTCAACACGACTCCCAAACACCTTCCTTCTTATGGGGAAACTTTATTTTCTTTTCTTTGACACAATACCACTTGTGGCACCGCATCAAAGAGGGGAAAAATGTAGACACCTAAATCAAATTACACAAATTTGTAATCTAATTTAGTTCCCTCTTAGCGTATTATTGATTAAATATTAAATATTTAATTAATTTATGTCATCCCACTAGTTAATTAATTTAATTAATTTACTATAGTCTAAATTAATTATCTAATGGCAACCCTATTGACGGGGTTTTGCTGACCGGGTCCGCCAATAGTCATAAGTTGTCACCGGGTTCCGGGGATACCGGCCAACTCTACCTACAAAGGTTGTCTGGAGAAATTATATTCCCCAGGCCTTCAAGCACCTGGGTGTCAGGTCACAATGGTGCAGGGCTTGGTTGGGAGGAGTGACTATTTTCGAGGGGGATAGCTGGTTTCTTCAACTCATTACCTCCAGAGATTCAATAAAGTAAGGTTTCCCCTAGCATTCTACACTTAGCAAATAAAATGAAAAAAAAAGATCCTGCAAGGTTAGAAATATTTCATCTAACTATAGTCATGTTTAAACATTCAGAACATCAATAATACTCTGACATACTACACTAAATACCAAAGAAATACATAACCATCAATTAGAACTTCATCAGTAGCGAGGAAAAAGAGGTCATTAATTTATTTTAACATGTCAAAGTAGAAGACATAAAGAACATAAAGCATGAAATACCATTAACTCAGAAGCAGGAATGTCAACAACATCATTGAAAAGAATTCTTCCTTCTTCATTAACATCTCTTCCAACAAGCACTGGTGCGTGATACAATGGTGGCCCCAGGGGAGCATCTAACTATTGAAAACCAGAACAATGGAGCATTGAGCTCTACAACCAAAATGAGAAATCACTTTGCTATTACTGTGGACAACAAAATCATAAATTTTTCCGACACTAGGAAATGGGCCGGTCTGGCTATTTATACAATTTGCTTCTAACCCTAACCCTATTTTACATCATGTTTCAATAAAATACAATATTTGGGGGCCGGTACTACCTGCGCCACCCTACAAAAGACCTTAAGACAGAATAGTTCTGACATGTCAGAAGAACAAGACAAGAATATATAGCAGAAGGATCAGCCTCGAGAAGAGAGCCAGGAAGGAGAAGGAAGAAAGTGGGTCCCTTGGGGATCGAGGCTACATGCCTCATAAATGGGAAATGCGGCGCCCTGTCTCCAATGCACCAAGTGTACCTCTGAGTGGCGCCTTAGGAAGACCATCTTGTCAGAAGACCAATTTTTGAGTTGACGTCCCCTTGATGTAGCCAACCACCTTCTGACAGCCTTTATTAACCGCTTCTGAAAGTGACCGGTCGGCCTTGGAGACCGGGACATGGATCACTTGAAAGAATACAAAACTTTGGGACTCGGGGCTCCGGGATCTGGGAACTTACATCCCCAAAAGAATAAATAATACCCAACACTTTGAGTTTTCCCCAGCCTCCGGAGAAAGCTCAAGGTTGCTTATTATCATTGAAAGCCTGGAGGAGGCAGGAAATGCCATCTTCATCTATATCTTTCAGGCTGGCCCTTCGGTACTTGGCCACTTCAATTTGTTCTCCCAATTCCAGAACATTCTCTTTAAACTCATTGGCCATTCTTGCTGCGTCATGACCACTAAGTATCATGCGAGTTAACTTTGCCATCTGGGCCCCATCTATCCCCTCTGGGGATTGATACCGGGACTTCATTATTTCATCAAAACTCCCAAAAACTGAATCTTTGGGGGTACATGTATCTGTGCTAAGGGGATCAGCCCCGGAAGTCTTTATTACAAAAGACTTATAAAAATTGAAAGAATATTTCACAACGTTAACCTTATCTTGCAAAGACCCTACCAGTTGCTTGATTACATCCAATGTGAGGTCAAGTCTGGAGTGTTGGATTCTCACAAAATCAAATGATTCATCCCCCAGAATTCTAGATTCAGAAATCATATCCTCTCCCAGGGTAAGGAGTTCTTCTAGCTCCACCTTCCATGCCTGGTAATTCTCGGCATCACCCTCCCACAGTTCAATAAGAATTTCTACCTGGTGTACAACCTGTCGGGCCGTATATAAATCTGGGAGGATGGATGCCAGAAAATGTCAGGTGTTTCCTATCTGCAGGGTGACCTACTCATCCACTTCCTGGGCCTTCTTCTTCATTACTCGCAAGGAGTCTATGTCACTCTACGGTAGATCTTCAGAGGTGGAGGCCTCCAGAGGAGCGGCATTGATAGGTCGAGCCATCTCAGTGAGCAACCCCATAAGGTTTGCGTTCTTTGCCTTTTCTGCTTTGAACCTCTGGGCTTCTTTCTCATAATGGGCCTCTACTCCCTAGCTACCTCCTTCAGCAAATCCACTTCACCCTACTTTCCTCTTTTACCCAGTGATACCTTTGCAACGTTATAATCTCTGGGGTCCGTGGTTTCTTCATCGGCGCCTGGGGGAGGTGTTTCCACAACGGAAACTATTTCTCCGCCCGGCCCAGTTCGAAGGGTATGAACTGTCTGGGCTTTCTTATCCTTTGGCGGGGCCTGGACTTGGGCCATCATTTTAGCCAGGGAGAGAGGAGTCACGGGAGTGGACTAAGCTTTTCTTTTTATACTCTCTATCAACCACTAAGGTGGTAGGGGTGGCCTTCCTGCTAGAATTTGTTCCCTTGATTCTTCCCCGGTGTCCTGCGGTTGTTGCTCCTCAGTGGCGTGGACTTCATCTGTCCCTCTCCCTACATCTACTTCTTCTGTAGCAACGTCCTCTTCAACCTCCATCTCCTCAAGCTTTTCCTTTGTATCTACTACTTGGTCTAGACTTTGGTAGGCTTCTTCAGGGATTTCTTCTTCAAGTTGCTCTTCCTGTTTCTCTTCTTCTACTGTCGGGGCTTCTTCCTTTGTTGGCACTTCCTTTGGCAGTAGGGGAGGTCTTGGGTTGATATTTAGAGTTTGGTCCATGGTGATCACCTACCTAAAGTTTTCCCCCGGGAGTGGCCCTTGGAATGTAGCGGCTGGGGTTACGGTTATTCTCAAAGGTCCGCTTCCCCCAGCGGATTCCATTTGTTCACCTTGCTTTTGTTGGTCCACTCCCGGACCTTGCATCACTTGAGCCCCAGAGGCAATCTCTGGCTTTGGCTCTTTTTCTTCTACCTATTTTTCTTGTTCTTGTGCAAGCTCTTGTTCAGTAGCTTCTTGCTCCGCAGCTCCCTGTTCTGCCCCGGGGGCTTCTGTTTCTATTTGTCTATTGTCCCCCTGCAAGTTTCTGAACTCGTCGACTGCAAATACATCATCAAATTCCTCTTGTGTAGGGGGGCTGGATGGGACCTCAGCAGGCTCTACTTCCTTCTCCGGCTCCGGGGAACTAGAAGAGAGGACTTTCACTTGTTGGGCTTGGGGCGTTCCCAACCCCGGCTCTGCCTTAGGCTTCTTGCTAAGCTTCTTTCTCTGGGTAACCAGAGGTGGCCCCACATATCTTATTGTTGTTTCCTCCATGGGATCCACCCCCATTTCCTTCACCATTAAGGCTGCCAGTGATGGGGAGGAAGAGCGACGAATTGGCCCAGCCATGAGCAGTGGAGTGGCCAGCCGCGTTATTAATTGCTCCCTCATCTGTTGGAATGCTGCCACTAATTGTTTTATCTATACTGTGATGGGGACTTCTTACGCAGGAGGGGTCGTGTCTATTCTTTTTTCTTTATCTACTCCCTACAAAGAAGTCTCGGCCCCCGGAGTCAACTTAGGTGTTGGCGGCAGAGTTAATTTTGGTGTCGGCTGGGCTGCTCGGCGGGTACTTCCAGGGCATACCTTATTGAAATAGGTGTGACTTCACTCAACCACATCTCGAGTGAAGTCCTTAATTATGGGCCCCTCCTAGGAGTCCCAGTTCACTGGTGGAAGAGTCCTTGTATCGATCCTCTTTGCCTTGTACTCAGGATCGATAGTGGGGGCGGCATCTGAGAAGTCCGTAAGGAACCTCTGGAGCTTCAACTTTTGCATCATGTCAACCATCATTCTGACATAGTGCCTGCTCCACACCTCCACATCATCTTGGAAATCTTCCCAGAAGTCCTCCATATGGATATGATGGGGCTCTGAAGCCCGGGGCAGTGTCGTTGCTATCCTTCCGTGCGGATCAAAATTTTTATGCGCCAAATAAAACTCTCCCAAGTTGTAACTTTTTAATTCATTGTCCGCCTCCTTTGCGGCGGCCAAGCTGCATTTGTAATTCTTGTAGGTGATTGGGAATGGAATTTTGGGTATCTTTTTGAGGCCAAAGAGGGCATGCACCTCCATTATTTGCCTGCAATACTCCAAGAGCACGATCTTGTCCCCACAGTGCTTGGGCAACAAGTAGGGTTTCCCAGAGAAGCCGGTGACCCTAATGTAAGTGTACTATTGAAACTAGATATAATCATGTCCATAACTATGGACCAAGTTCATCACCTCTGAGGACAGGCGGTATCCGGTGTCCCAGGTGGGTGTAAGCAGATGATAATAAATGAACGTGTCGTTCACCCGACAAAAACTAGGGAAGCTGGCCCCCCATTGAACTTGTGGGAAATGGTCCCACGGTGCCTTTTATCCCAGGCCAATCCTAAGCATGCTGTCTATAAGTAGGCCATGGGTGTGGGGCCTCTGCTGCGCCAGGGCCCAGAAAACATAGGAAGACATGTAGAATTTCTTCTTCCTGTTTAGCTACTGAAACTGGGAGTCAACATGGTTGGAGATTATTGTCTCCCAGTCGAAGTATCCTCCCTTGGTGGAGATGCCAAGGAGGAAGTAATACATCCATCTATCAAATTCTTGGGCGGAGGGCTGCCCAAAGACCCAGGCCAATGCTATCATTCCCATCTGAATGCTCTCTTTGAATTCAGAGCGGGGAATCTCAATCTTCATTCTTTTAGGGTCCCTCTTTGGGGCCTTGAGCCAATGGGTATTCATATATACCTGAGCAGCATCCTCTAGCTATGTAAATTGGGCCAAGGCATCAGTACTTGTAACCACCGAGGCCTTATCGAATTGTGGGATTCCCAGTCTGGCCTGGAATGTGACTGGGTCAAGGGATACCAGAGGAGTAGGGTATCCAGTCGGTTCTGCGGCCACGAGCATAACGGCCTGAATGAAAGAGTTGTAGTTGGTGGCCAATGTCAAGATAAGCTCTGGAGATTGCATGGAGCACAGAAAATAAGCCACCTTAAGGATTCTGGAGTTCCCGGCGTTGATTCCCAGTTGATCTCCAGTCTGTCGCTGGATGTGCATTATTTTCACCAAGGCCTGCATCTCCGGCCATGTTCTGACGCTGGTGTCGGTGATAAGTTTGACCTTGGACTCAATCTTTGAGCCCATAATGACATTCTCTTGCATGAATTTCATAGTCAGGGGCATCTTCTCCAAGGCCTTCTCCATTTTAGACTTTACTGCTGCCCTGGTGGCTGCTGCGGAAGGTAGCTCTAGACTTCCGGGTGGAGAAGATGCGGATGCTTCAGACATGTTTGGGAAATGAACTCCAGGAACCTACGAGAAAAAGTGACCGTCAGAATTCATTAATCAAAATAAATATTCTAGGGTCCGGAGATCTTACCACCGTGATGTCTACTTTTCCTGAAAAGTTAGTTTCATTCAAAAATAACCGAAAAGCAAACGCATCACAAACTTAAGATTTTATTAAACATTCGGGTCTGGGGATTTTATCACACTTGGTAAAGATATGGGATAGGTGATGGTAGGAGACCTGGAGCCCAGAGATCTAACCATTGGTGAGGACGTGTAAAAAGGCAAGTCATCACGCCCACGTGGGCGCCACGTGCGTAGGTATTAAATGGAATTTATGGCAATGACGACGGAGCCAATTGTCTGAACGCACGAAAAGTGAAGGCCACTTGGCTAGAATTGATCGTGTGCATGGGACATAAATGAGGGTCTGACTGGTTTCACAGAAGAGAGAGAAAATTGCCTGTTTGAAACCGGTCGAGAGCCGAGTTTCAAACAGGTGGTTTTCTGCCCCAAAGTGAGTTCATGGGCAGAAAACCAGCAACACAGGCGACTCGACCACCTTGTCAAGCCACCTGGAAGGATATACATGAAGGCTGAGGGATATATACATAGAAATGGAGGGATACATAAAGACTACACAAATATACATATATACACAGATATACAACGCAGAATGACATCCACGGGAAACTAGGCAAGGTAGAGTATATACATCTATCTACAAACTAACCACTTCTGTGCAGAGGGCGGACAACCCTCTAGCAGAGCTGACCCACCAACGGGTGGCAAAACCAAAAAATAGAAGACAGATGAAACAAAAATATGACAAACAAAAGCAAGACAAACAAAGACCAAACAAACTAGAAGAAAATAGAAATGCGGGAATGGAAATGCCAACCTGAGAATGCCAAAAGGTGGAGGAAAGGAGTTACCGCGGGAGCTCTGCAATAGCTTTAGTTCTCAAATGGTCACAATCACCACCACGAAGCACTCGCAATCACCTAAAAATGACTGGAAGTGTTAAGCGCTGATTATCACTAACTCTCTGCAAATTGCTCTGTTAATCACTTTGAAATCGCTCTGTTAATCGCTCTGAGTGCTTGAAAGTTTTAATCGCGGTAAATGTGAAAATGAAAGATAAGTTCTATTTATACTCGTGGTAAAAAGGTTATTCCACCTCCTTCCGGAAATCTCTGGATAAGCAAACCTCCGGACCCCAGGCCCGGGGATTCTCTGCGATGATATCCTTAAGAACATCGTGGCAAAGAATCCCAGAGTCCGGAGTCCAGTTCCCAATGAAGGACAACCTCCAGGACCAGAGTCCCGAAGATGAAAACCAAACAAAAAAAACACAGCAACGGGGAATAAAACCCCGGAGAAAGAAAACAAAAAAGGGAAAAAGGGACAAGGCAAAGCTGCAAGCAAAAAATAAACAAAAGAAAGAAGAAAAAAAAAGGGGGGGGGACCCAACATTTTGCACACAAAATGTAGGGACAGGGATGCAGGGCATAACAAACCCATAGCCAGATAATTAATTAAATCTCCCATTTTCTTCTATTAATTTAAATGAAATAATTTCCCCATTTAAATTAATTCCCAATTTTCCCTTTTGATTAAATAAAACCTATTTAATCAATTTGAGCACATGGTTCCTAACTTTAACCCCTAACTTAACCTATCTCAACCACCAAACCCATAATTCTAACTAAACCCAACCCCTTGACACATACTAACCTCTCTTAATTTAGTAAATACCATTACTTATTTAATTTATCTCTCCACTCATTCTCTCTCCTCCCACCACATCCTCCTAATTCTCTCACTTTCCCTATAATCCAAGCCTAAATTACCCCTTAAGCATTTGCACAATCATAATCGATAGATTAATAATCCTAAGCCAATCCTCAAGTCAAACTCATGTCACTTCCTCTTAACTCCCAACTCCCTCTCCACTTGTCAGGCTTAAATTCCCTTAACCCCAACCACATTCTTATACCTTTGTTCCCCACTTGCAAATCTTGAGCCTCACAAAACATTTAATGCTAAATTTGACCTCTTTTCCAAACCCATGAGTCCCTTATGTGGATCCTATGTAGATTCCACATAGGTGCCACCTCATCCAATCCCTTATCTTCCCTCCAAAAATCTATAAATAGAGGCCTTCTCCTCTTGCATTTTATCTATCATTTATGCATTGTTATCGTGTTATTTTAGCTCTATAATCTCATAGTTTTCTTTCATGGTCTTAGTTATTTTGTTAAAGCACTTAGAAATCATATGCTAGGATAAATTAGTGAATTAATCTTAGTTTCTTTACTGTCTTGCATCTCATTTCATAGTTTTAGATCATCTCCAAGGTGGATTTGAGATTAGTTTCTTCATACTAGTTCTTGAATTCCTCCTTATCTTCCAATCTTGCATTCACATTTGCATTGTATTTGGGATCCTTATTTATTTTTATTTGAGAGAGCACATCCACACTCCCTATTTTGAGAAAATCAAAAAAGTTAAATAGGGTGCTTACTTGTTTCATCCTTAATCTGATGTTATTTGATTTTATTTGTTGTTTGCATGCTATTTCATGATTTCAATCAATTTTATATGCTGACCCACTAACTTTTCATGTTTGATCTTGCTCCTAACGAGTTTTATGCATTAAGAATTTCTCATAAACACTAATAAACATTGCATAATTTACAAAGGAGGCCATATATTCCCCCATCCTTATGATGGAAACATAAGACTATGGTGGAATCATAAGGAAAAGAGAACAAGGATATCTACTTCCAACAATGAGGAAATATCCTTAAAACAATAATGTATTCTTGTAACCTTAGCAAAGAGTGCAAACTCTTGTTAGAAAAGGAATATATAATTGTGAAATGATATCCACAAGTGGGAAGAGAACCTTGAAAGGAAAATGTATTGGTTAGAATACATCTACCTTCAAGAGGATTTCTTGAACAAAGATAATATCTTCAAGACAAAGAGGAAAGGAGAACAAGAATGCACCCTTTTTAATCCTTCTATTACTAGGAAAAAAAGAGATTATTGATGAAGGATGAAACACTTTAATCCCACAAGTAAGAATATTTATTTAGGATCAATATAATTTTACAAATAAGGAATAGTTTCTGATCAAAGATACACACCTCTTGCATACGAGAGAATCCTGAATCAAAAGAAATAATTTCGTAGGTGAAAAGAATGTCACATGATAATAAAAAATTCCACTACACTAAGGAAAGTGGATCCTTAGAAATGGAAAGAAGAGAAAAATACCTTTCCCTTCAAAAATATAATTCATTATAGATCCTAAGTGATAGATCTGTTATAATAGACACACACTTTCAAGCAAGAATAAGTTGCAACAAGGATGTAGATATCCTGGAAAAAAAAAGATCCTAATTTAAGACAAACAAATTCATGCAAGAGAGGAAATAATGTTATAAAATAAACAATTAAACATAGGGATAATGGATATTTTGAAAGGAAGAAACACCATAAACTCCCTAACAGGAAGATCATTTATAATAGACATGCTTTTTGAGGCACGAAAAAATATTGTTAACAAATATGATGAATCCTTGCATGAAAGAAAGAATATCTTGTGACAAAGAATTTACTATAAATGATGCAAACATACAAAGAGAGGGAAACAATATCACATGAAAGGAGGAGGACACAGAATGTCACATTATACAGACTTAGTGGAAAAATCAATTACAAGTTATATACACTTCCAAACAAGGAAGAGGTTGTAAAGAAGGATATCAATCTCCTAAAGAAAAATATTCTTAACAAACAAGTCCATTCATGGAAGGACATAATAATAAAAATTATTTTACCCACAAGAAGATAATGGATCGTCTAGAAAGAGAGATGAATAAGATAGAGAGAGAGACCTTTTCCCCCAAGTGAAAGGACAAGGGAAAGGACCTATTATGTTGCTAAAAATAAACATCATGCAAACAAAAATCCCTCAATGATGTAAGTTATTAAGATTAAATGATGGAGAACAACATAATAGGAAAGGTGGATGATAAGGTATGTTTTTTATATCAAGAAAAATTATAAGATGTTAAGAAAATAAGAGATCTATCTACTAAATATTGAACAATTTGTCAAAATTCAATACAATCAGAAAGAGAATTTTTATTGCTATGATGAAAAGGATATATAAATTCACCATTTATATGTCTTTGATTCTTTGGAAATTTTCAAAAAGGAAAGTGGATCTTAGGATCATATTAAATTCTCCAAAACATTTTTCTAGCCAAAGCATAACGATCACCAAAATGAGGTGTAACAACACATGAGGTTGGTAAAATAATGTTGTATCATCAGAAAATGGAAGCACTTCCATTTAGGACTGGTTTTTCCCTCTGAGTAAGTGGTTTGGGGTCATTTCAAATGCCTTGAATGGGTCTTTGACTTGGATCTAGTTTTTCCCCTGTCCTGCCCTATTTTCCACTTCTCTCCTACCTGTTTATGGTGTCCTTCTCTAAGATTTTGAGGTTCTTGACCTCAGGGTCAAGGTCAACCTTGACCCTGACCTAGGTGAGGGTTGACCTCAACCCTAACCTAGGGTCTACATTTCAAATTTCAAAGATTTCCAGATGTTGGGGTTTCGAAAGAATTATTTCTCACTTTCGGATCTGCTGTTTCGGGATCCGAAGTGGTGAATCTTAAAAAAGATATTTAATATAGGTCAACTTTTAGGGGTATGAGCCTAATTGGAATTTAATTCTCATATGTCAGCCTCTCTAGAATTTTGTGCCCTAGACTAGTATATAAGGAAGCTTTCTCCAATCATTTTCTAAGCATGCAACAAGGATAAAATGACAAGAATGATAATCTATGCATAATCTATTGAAGTGATCGTCTACTTTCAAGAATTCCAGAATTCAATCATTCAAGATTCAATTCATCAAGGAGATCCATTAGTAGCCATTGAAGGATTCAACCTCTATGGAGCCCTCTTGTTGAAGATTTATCCATCCATATCCATTCACGCTTCTTCCTATTCCAAGATACATTCAAGATTGGTGTTGAAGATCTAAAGGAAATTGATTTGAGACATCCTACATCCTACATCCTACATTCTACATCCATTTGGTGCATCCATACTTGTGGATCCAAGGATTTGAATTGTCCACAAGGGTTTCAACATAAGCAAGGTGAATTGTTCTATTTACTTTGTTTATTACTGCAATTTCAATTCCATTTTAAGGTTAATTCCAAAACATGGGTTTGACCAAGGCAAACCCCTCCCCCAACAAACAAAATGCTTTTTTCCTGTAGGTACATGTACGGAACAGTGAATTACATAGCAGATTTGGATACCCTTTTCAGAAAAATTTCAAGATCCACAAATAGATTTTCCATTGGAGAAGTGCAGGTCAAGGTCAACATAAAGGGGTACAATTGTGCCCCCATATTTGGGTCAAGGTCAACCTGGCTTAGAAAAGAAAATAATTTCTTGGTTTTCTCTATCTCTGTGTTTCCAAACTAGGGCAGGTTGCAGAATTTCCAGAAACTTAGTACAAATACCAAAAAAAAGCAATTTCCAGATATACTATAATTTGAGATTAGTATTTGTCTTCAATTCATTTCAATTAATATTTTAATATTTACAGATCTATTACACACTCTCCTCCAAAAATGGCATGTAAGGTTTTCCTCTTTCTTCTTATTTCTAATCGATTGATTCATTTGTGCATTAACCATTTTCTTGTGGTTAATCAAATTGGATCTTTCCTTTGTGAATTTGGGGCTAAGAGGATAATGTTACCTTCCAGAAAAACATTTATATGTAAAGGGGTATTATTTAGATGTGCAAGTCTCTTGTACCCATTACCCCTTCATCATTTAACATTTTATATTTTTATTCTTTACATTTTGGTGAACCCTCTTATGACAACTCTTTCATTTGTGGTGTTAGATTTACATTTCATGGTAGATATTGCATGCATATTAGATTAGCCTTCTTTTATGTTCTTGCATTTATATTTCAAAAAATTTAAAAAAAAATCATATAAAGCAAAAATACAAAAACATTTACATTTTTATGCTTGTAGTGCTACTTTGTGTTCAACATGTACGATTTTTGTTTTGAATACTTTGATGAGGATTTTATTGAAAAAACATCTCTTCCATATTCCAATCCTCTAGCTTCGAATCTTTCACTTCCACCTCTTCCTATGAGTGTTCTACTGGTGTCTCCACCTACCTCACAGCCTTCTTACCATAGTGTTCCTTTTACCTACTCCAACCCTCTTCCAACTGTGGTTCCAAGTGTTTTACCAATTGTGTCTTTCATTCCCACCACTTCCTACACTTTTCCTAGTGTTCCTAATGTTTCTATGCCTCATATTTCTTCTAATGATTCCACAATCATTAGTCTGGCTCAAACTGTGTCCTCTTTACAACAACAACTTGCATCCTTAACTCAATCCAGGTTTAGTATTCCTACATGTGACATGGGTAGTCCTTTATCCCTAGACATTATTCATGCTCATGTCCCTCAGCAAGCCGCTATGCCTCGTATTGATAATTACCTTGGTAAGGGAGACCATGTCACTCATGTTAAAACATTTCAAATCCTTTGTAGTGACTATGCTCATGACCATAGGATTTTAGCCAAGTTGTTTTCTAGAATGTTTCATGATAAGGCCTTGCAATGGTATTGTTCCTTTCCTCCTTATTCTATTGATTATTTTCCAAAACTTGCTAATGCCTTTATCCAACAGTTCCAAAATAACATTGGTCTGCAAGTGTCCTTAACTGATTTGATGCATTGTAAAAAAAATACTAAAGAAAAATTAACTAAATTTATTGGTAGATTTAAGCATTTGTATGCTCAATTTTCTTATCATGTTCCCGATATTAATATTCAACATATGTTTATTTCAAATTTTCAAAAGGATATTAGAGATAAGATTTTGCTTACTAAATTTACCTCTTTTCAACAACTTTGAGCAGTGCTTCATAATTATCAATTACAAGTGAGTCAATTTAAGAGCAACACTCCAATGGATCCTGTTTCATTTGATAAGAGTGATGCTACTCCTAATCCAAACAAGTTTCAAAAACGTAACAACTATGTCAAGATAAATTAGCAAGAAAATGCAGTTGCTGATCAAGTTGTTGTTGCATCCAACAATGCCACTTCTGCATCCACTGCTTTTCATTTGAATTGTATGTTTACTCCTCTTTCTAAATCTTTGCATTCTATTATGAGTAAGTTTTTGAATTCTAATATGATTACTTTGCCTCATATTTGACCTCTTCTTCCTACTATGATGGAATCCAAATCCTTTGATCCCAAAGCCTTTTGTCAATACCATCGTCATAATGGCCATGATATTGACAAGTGTTATTCTCTAAAACATAAGGTTCAAGACTTAATTGATTCTAATGCTTTATCTATTGATAATTTTGATGGTAGTGGGAAAAAATCTATCTCTCCTCCTAATCAAAACCTCCAAATCTATACGAATCCTTTGCCTACACATGATACTAATACCATTATTTAGCCATCTTCTGTGGATATTGTTTATGATTTGAAGATGGATGATCTTAATCATATTGTTAACCATGTAGAGCATGTTGTTTTGTCTCAACCTATATCTCCACCCTAGCTTCAATCTCAACCTCTTTTTCAAGTTCCTCCACCTCAACCGAAGCCTAAACCGAAACCTCAACCTAAACCTCAAAAACAACCTAAGAATAAAAGACCTAGGGAACTCTCGATCACCTTCAATGATTCTAAGAATATTAAAGCTCCTAATGGTCCCCTCTACATTTATGCTAGGATATCTAAGATACCTATGTGTGGTTTTCTTGTTGATCCTACATCCTTAGTCAATGTCATTGTTGAAGAAAACTTTTTTTTGAAGAACTTACAACGTGATTGTTATAATACATCTAATGTGTGGATCCAAACTTGTAATGGTTTTCTCTATCCATCATTTGGATCTATTAACTTTCATGTTGAACTTTGTGGTAAAGTTTTGGACACTACCTTCATTGTTGTCCCTACTTCTGATCAGTTTCAAGTTAAGCTTGGTTTGCCTTGGTTGACTTCCATGCATGCCATTGCTTCTCCTTTTCATAAGTGTATTAAGTTCATTCATGATGAAGAAGTGAAAACAATTAATCATAGTTTATATCAACCTTCTAGGCCTAGGGATTGTGCTACCCTTGACTTTGTTTTGCCTTCATTACCTAATTCATGTTCTTCTCGACTTGATAACCTTTTTCACTCATATCAATCCTATAAACATCATGAGATTCTTGAGTTAAGCATGCCTCAGATGGATCTTAACTGTGGTCTTTTGCCTATGCCTTCCATACCTCCATTATCCATTGCTTCTAGTTTTTTTAATCAAGCACCTAGTGTTTCTTTTCAGCCTACTGAGAATCCTGCTAAACCTCCTATAGAACCTGTGAAGGAACCAGTTGTTGTTCCTCCTAGTTCTCAACATATTTAAAACAAGACAAAATGTAACTGATCTGCCAATGAACATTGTAAGAAGCGTCTGGCTCAATATAAGGCTCATGCCTCTGTTCTTCAAATTTCTTTACCTTCTTTTGACCAGCCTATGCCTAATGTGTTGGAAGAAGTTAATGTTAATAATGATGTTAAGATGAATGATTATGATGATTCTATTCATATATTAGATTCTATTTTGATTAATCTTGATGAAGAAGATACTCTTGATGATCCTATTGATGCTAATGATGAACATGAGACTATTGATATTGATATGGATTTACCTAATATGCTTTCAACACAATTTATAACTACACCTAGTATCGAACATCTCAATTCTCAAGAGGATCCTTGTTGGGAACTGGCTATTATTCCTATTGTATTGGATATAGTCCCTCTTGCAATTTTACCACCTTCCCTAAATGATATAGACCGAGATGGGGAGATTAGGTGATGCGCTTGATTGGCTTGTCCTCCATGGTAGCCTTTTATGTGTTTGCATGTTATATTGTGCTTCTCCCATAATGTGTTTTCTAAATGTTTGTTAGATTCTTTTATACGACCCTTGTTACTTTCTTGGTGCAAAGTGATAAAGGAATCAAACATGTTGTACTATTCCTCTATATGTATCTCTATTCTTCTATAAGTTGTTTTCATGTTATGTTGTACCTATGCTATTATTCGTAAATGTTTTCCTTGTCTAGTCCGCTTGGATTTGCGACATGGTAGCATTGATTCTTTTTGGTCTCCATGTTGTGGTCCAAAAAGACTCTTCTTCGTAACTCTTGCATCTTCTTTCCTCCATTTTGATTGTAGTTCTACTTTCTTTGGGGAATGATGTCAATTCATTTGCAATAATATATATATATATATATATAATCTTATGATCATACTGACCCCACGGTAGGTTGATCCCTTTTGTGTTCTATGTATGTTTATGTGGTATTTCCCTTCATTTGTCTTCACTTGGGGGCATCTCGTAGTGGAAACGTAATCATTGGAGTTGTTTATATTTTTGTTAAAGCCATTGCTCCTATTAAAGTGTTAGCAATGACTTTAACGTGGAGGCATATGCTCTGCTCACTTTTTACACACGCACTTTCAAAATATTTTCAAACCTAAAAAAATATTCTCCCTTTATGGATTAGAGACTAATCCTTAAAGCATGGATTTTTACCTTATAGGATATCTTGATCCTTCCAGTTTCAATTTACAAAGTTTTGATCCCTTAAGGTCAGAAGGTGTCCTTAAGAATGGATCTCTCTAGTTTTGGATTTGCTCTTTTAGAATAGAATATTCTTGAGGGTGAATACTTGATGGGTTGACTAGTGAGTAGCCACATTCACTACGTGGTTCAGCTCCATATTTCTAGTTGCACTGTTTCCTTGTGTGATTCATAATGGGACATAGGTTCTCATTGGGCAAGGTAATCACACCCTCTCTATCTCTCTTTTTCTTTGACTGGTGATGTCTCTCTTATTGTAATCATAGGGTTGACAAAGACTTGAGTCCCTGGGGGCTTGAGGATTGCTTTGTCCCTTTGATTTCAATAAGAGTATCTTTTCTTCCTGATCTCCTTTACCAAGAGTTTGCATCGAGTCCATACTCTTGCTAAAGTGGGGGCTAAATGTATCATTGGAAAATGGAAGCACTTCCATTTAGGACTAGTTTATCCCTCCGAGTATGTGGTTTGGAGTCATTTAAAACACCTTGAATGGTTCTTTGACTTGGATCTAGTTTTTTGCCTGTCCTGCCCTATTTTCCACTTCTCTCCTACCTATTTCTAGTATCCTACTCTGAGATTTTGAATTTCTTGACCTTAGGGTAAAGGTTGACCTTCTCGGTCAAGTTCAGCCTTGACCCTGACCTAGATCAAGGTCGACCTCGACCCTAACCCAGGGTCTAAATTTAAAATTTCAAATATTTCTAGATGTTAGGGTTTGGAAAGAATTATTTCCGGCTTTTGGGTCTGTTGTTTCGGGCTCCAAAGTGGCGACTCTTAAAAAGATATTTAATACAGGTCCACTTCTAGGGGTATGAGACTAATTGCAATTTAATTCTCATATGTCAGCCTCTCTAGAAGGCTTTTCCCTAGACTAGTATATAAGGAAGCCTTCTCTCATTTTCTAAGCATGCAACAAGGATAAAAGGACAAGAATGATAATCTACGCATAATCTATCGAAGTGATCATCTACTTTCAAGCATTCAAGAATTCAAGATTCAATTTATCAAGGAGATCCATTGGTAGCCATTGAAGGATTCAAGCTCTATGGAGCCCTCTTGTTGAATATTTCTCCATCCATAGCCATTCAAGATTCTTCCTATTCCAAGATCCATCAGGATTGGTGTTAAAGATCTAAAGGCAATTGATTTGAGACATCCTACATCCTACATCCTACATTGAATTGTTCTATTTACTTTGTTTATTACTGCAATTTCAATTCTATTTTAAGGTTAATTCCAAAACAAGGGTTTGACCAAGGTAAACCCCTCTCCCAACAAATAAAACCCTTTTTTTCTTGCAGGTATAGGTACAGAAAAATGAATTACATAGAATATTTGGATACCATTTTTGGCAAACTTTCAGGATCCGCAAACAGATTTTCCATTGGAGCAGTGTAGGTTAAGGTCGACATAAAGGGGTACAATTATGCCCCCATATTTGGGTCAAGGTCGACCTGGCTCATAAAATAAAATGATTTCTAGGTTTTCTCCATCTCTGTGTTTACAGACCAAGGAAGGTTGCAAAATTTCTAGAAACTCAGTACAGACACCAGAAAATAACAATTTCCAGATCTGCTATACTTTGAGGTTGGTATTTATCTTCAATTCATTTTAATTAATATTTTAATCTTTACAGGTCTATTAGACACTCCCCTCCAAAAATATAATATAAGGTTTTCCTCTTTCTTCTTATTTCTAATCGATTGATTTATTTGTGCATTGACCATTTTCTTGTGGTTAATCAAATTGGATCTTTCCTTTGTGAATTTGGGGCTAAGAGGAGAATCTTACCTTCCCCAAAACTTTTTATATGTAAAGGGGTATTATTTATATGTGCAAGTCTCTTTTACCCATTGCCCCTTCATCATTTCACATTTATATTTTTATTCTTTACAAATGTCAAGAGGAGGTTTGTGTTGGGATGAAGGAGGATTAGAAGAAGGAAAAGTGGTGGCTTGAGGTATAAATCCTAGACCACATCTAGTAACTTGTGTAGGAGGATCTATAGGGGGTTGTATACCTTGTTCATTAATACCAATACCTTTTCCACTATATCCTTTTTGAGAATTAATTTCATAACCCACATTATAATTAGATTTTAATCTAGAGGGTAAATTACATTAATCTTCATCTTTATGAAAGTGTGTGCTATAAAGAGGAATAGGAAGGAAAATATTCTCTAAGGAGATTAGGATTCCTATCATTATTCTTAGCTTCTTTAGGTGGAGAATAAGATGAAGGTTTATCAAGATCTTTATGTCTACTTAATGTTATTCTTGAAGAGAAATCATCAGTAAAATTCTTAACATTAGGATTATGAAGAATTATTTGATAAAAGGAGAAATGCTTAAGGTCATCTAAAGAAGTGCATAAACTATCTTCCTTAAGACTATCTATTAAGGTTGGTTGAGAAGTAGAGGATCTAGATCTCACTAATATGGTATCATTAGGAAATTGGTCTTTTTTCTCATCATTAATAGGCACCATAGGAGAAGGATTAACGTGGCTTATGCAATCAATGGTAATGCAGAGGGCATGATAATTAAAATATGGACACATGGAAAGAATTGTCTTCTTAGTCATCTATACATAAGATATTGCATTGAATCATTGTGTGTGTGTGTGCAAAATGTGAAACAAAGAGCTTGATTGCATTTATTTTCTTGATTTTTTAGCATCGAAATATGTGTGCTAACTTTTTAGGATGGTACATTTGTCCCCCACTTTATCAGGAGTATGAGACAAAATCATGCTCATGGTAAAGTAGATCAATGCATTGGAAAATTTTCATCAAGGTAAAGGAGACAAGAAAACACAAGGAAAGCATTATGTATTGATCAATCAAGGTGGTTTATACAATCAATCACGTTGGACTCACCAAAATATATAGTCAAAAATGGGAACAAGGTATATGAAGGAATTGTCCACCTTTTCCTAATGCACAATCAGAAGGAAGATGATTCAATAGGCTCAAGTAGGACTTAAATGCTAACTGAGCGCAATGACCCTTCACTAATAATGATTAAGAATGAAATGGATTTAGGGAAATAATCTAATGATGCTAGAAAGATGACTAAATGAGAAAAATTTAAAAAATTACGAAAATCCAAACCGACAAAAATAGACAAAAAGATACAGCGCCCTGAAATAGAATCTCATAAGTCGTACTAACCTGTAAACTGAATATGAAGGTGTTTTACCAAGAACAAAATTCCCTAGTTATTTTATTCTTAGGAACAAGAAGCCTGGGGTGTTCTATTCTTGGGAGTTGTTCCCAAAAATTTAACAGTTGATCCCAAATATATGCATCTTTCAGAAAATCTCTGACAGTTGCACCATATGTACCTACACACATAAAAATAAGGAAGAACTTCGGATAGAGTGGTTTACCTCAATCGAACCCCTATCAGGAATTAGCCCTAAAATTAAATTAAATAAATGAAAGTGTGTTATCATATAGCAAATATAAGATAGATCTAAAAAATAGAATGTATCATACCTTGATAATGCAAATGCTTCTTTGAATGTGTTTTGACTTAACACAAAAACCTAGAAGGAAATCATGAAATACAAAACCTCATTTGATGGAGAATGTAGTTTTCTAAAATTCTTGATTGAGAAGAAGAAAGGTGTAAATGTGGGTGTGTCTCCTTCCTTGATTTATAACTCCTTTAATTGGCCTTCAATGAGGGCAAGAAGCTTGATCCATAGAGAAGAACACCTTGAATTCTTGAGAAGAATTCTAGATCTTAAATGCTTGAATGTTTTCCTTGATTTCTTGAACATATATTTTTTTATCATGAATGTGAATTCTTGATAATATTGATTATGGATACCAAAATGAGGAGAGATAGGGTGTTTATATACCGCTCGCAATATCTCAGGGGTTTAAAACACAATTTAGTTTACTGTAGATCCAAATATCCAACTAAACCACCAAGTCATGACCCCAAACCCAATTCGGACCTAATCTTCAAGGAAAAAAATTGTCCTAGGATTATGTTCTTAAGAAAACAATTCCCTAAGGTATTATGTTCCACCCAATCAGAGATAACATGAGGACCACATGTCCCAAATAAATAAGGAATGTCATATTATAGGCTACAATTGATGTTGAGATCATGGCAGAACACAAAGGCCACAAATGGTAACATGCAGCCTAATAGATGAAATAAATTGTGTGATTGGAGATCAAATAGAGGAGAACACTTATAAATAATTCCTTCTTCTATTTAAGAAATATTGAAATAAAAGAGGACTCATATTTGAATTTAGGTGTCCATTAAGTGTCGTATGAAGTCCTACAATGAAAATACACTAAGGTGGGTGCTAAATAAATCCTAAATTATACACTAATTGAGTTCTTATAATTTAGGATGGTACAATTCTAAATAACATTTAATTTCCCATTATGTTGCTCCTCACTATGTGGCATTGCTAGCTTATCCTTTGGGGGCTCATTGTTATTCATGGTTGTGCAATTTTAGGTGCAATCATACATTGTGAGAAATAGAATAGTATTTATAATTCCTTGCCTCCATACATGGAGGTGCAATGGCATTATTTACATCTCCTATCTATCCCAAGGACCCATTTCCTCCCTATATTTTTTTGTGTCTTTTATAACATGATATCCTTTCTTTCATAAAATATTTGTTTGTTTCTACATGAGGATTCTTTCTCTTTTTTACAATTTTCACGTCCTTGATACAACCTATTTTTTCTTGAAAGCACATATCTCTTATAAATTACCTTTTCACTTGGGGTGCATAATGTGTTTTCATTTTCAATAGGAAGGTGTTTATACCCGATCCTCCTTCCCCATTTTCTCTTCCTTTCCAAACGATCCATTATCCCTTTGTTTACTTTTTCTTTTATAAAATGGTATCCTTTCTTGCATGGATTTGTTTATTTTACATGAGGATATCCTCTTTTCTAGGAGATTTACATCCTAGTTTAAAACCTTATCATTTCTTGAAAGTGCATGTCTATTATAAAAGATCTATCACGTAGGGTATCTAATGTGTTATCTTTTCCCTTGCTTTCACCCTTTTGGGGAAAGGTTTCATTTTCTCAATCTTTTGTTCCTTTCTAATGATCCACTTTCTCTTGGATATGTGGTATTTGTTTGTCACATGATATACTTTCTTGCATGGAGTTGTTTTTTTATGTAAGGATCCTCTCATTTTTAGGAGAATTACATGCTAGTTTAAAACCTTTTACTTACTTAAAAGTGTGTCTATATCATAGAAAATAAACCTTACTAGGGGGATTAAAGTGTGTCATACTTCATCAAGAATCCCTTTTTCACCTAGCAATAGGGTGACTAAAAGGGTACGTTCTTGTTCTCCTCCCCCTCTTTGTCTTGAAGATGTTTATCTTTGTTCAGGAACTCCTCTTGAAGGTAAATGTCTTAAATCCAATATCTCTTAATTTCAAGGTCTCTTCCCACTTGTTGATATTCCCACACAAATATATTTTCCTTGGCTAACAAGAGTCTCCACTCTTTTTTAAGGTTATTGTATTTATTATAGAAGTATATTTCCTTGTTGTTAGAATTAAATGTATCTGTGTTCTCTTTTCCTTATGATGCCACCATATTCCTATGTTTTCATCATAAGGAGGGGTAATATATGTGGCTCCTTATATATTATGTAGCCTCATAGATCCCTAAGGATACTATGCTTTCCTTAGGACTGATCACTCTCATAGATCCATACGGATAATATGCTTTCCTTAGGACTAACTTCTCTCATAGATCCCTGAGTAGATTATGTTTTCCTTATGATTTATTTCTCCCATAGATCCCTAAGGAGACTATGATTTCCTTAGGATTGGTCGCTCTCATAGATATCTAAGGAGACTACACTTTCCTTAGGACTGATCACTTTCATGGATCTCTACGGAGAATATGCTTTCTATAGGACTGACCCCATTTTTTAAAATTCCCCAAGGAGGATATGATTTCCTTAGGATAAGCCACCCTATGTGAAAATCATTTTTCATGGTAGAGTTAACTAGAATAACATATATTATTTCCTCTTCCCTCTTTTGGATCACTTAGCATAACACAACTTCCTAGACTCTCTCTCTCTCTCTCTCTCTCTCTCTCTCTCTCTCTCTCTCTCTCTCTCTCTCTCTCTAAATAGTGGGTTAGATCATGGGGTGTTGTCTTTTCCTTGGCGTATTATCTTTCCCTTTCCATGCAATCTTTTGCGTTCTTGCAATAGATTTCTGAGCATGATATTAGCAGTTGAGACATTAGTTTCATGAAGGTATCTTCAACTAGTTGACTTGGAGATTTATTAATATTTAGTCTTTCATATTTTATTTTTGTGTCCTTGCATATGGATGTATGAGATAAGATCCTTTGTTTGGGGGCTAGTGTCCTTAAAATTAGTGATGTCTTATCTCTTCATAGTTTTTTCATAATCATAAATCTCTCTCTCTCTCTCTCTCTCTCTCTCTCTCTCTCTCTCTCTCTCTCTCTCTACTNCTCTCTCTCTCTCTCTCTCTCTCTCTCTCTCTCTCTCTCTCTCTCTCTCTCTCTACTTTACCATGAGCATGATGTGGACTCATACTCTCATGAAAGTACAAGCTAAAAGTACCATCATAAATTTTAAGCACCTTATAGGTGTGTACAATTTCATGATTGTTTAGCACCCACCTTAGTGTATTTTCATTTTAGTGTGCATAATAGGACTTTGTGTTGCACTAAATGAACACCTAAATTCAAATATGAGTCTATTTTTAATTAAATTTCACAAAAAATCAATGTGATCCCTTATTTATAGGTGTGCTCCTTTATTATTTTATCAATTCTTTGATTTATTTAATCACATAGGCCATATGTTACCATTTGTGGCCTTTGCAATTTATCTCGACCCTATAATCAGTTGTGCTTCGGCTTCTGAAATCCCCTCATTATGTGGGACCTATGGTCCTGATTTCAAGAATAATTGGTGTGAAGAGGATGCACATGCCCTCCTCTTCTTGAGAAGAGAATTCTCAATTCATCCCCTTCCCTAGTTTTTCACCCAAAATTCAAATCAGTGGCTCATCTTGTTGGATAAGCAGGATTTCCACATTCCCATTGGCCTCCTTCAAGTTATGGGCCCCAAAATTTTGTTAGAGGTATAAAAGTAACCTATCTCTCCTCATTTTGACATAATACAAGTTTGAATTCAAGAGATAAATTTCACTTCCAAGCATTCTCAAGAAAGATCTCAAGCATTCTAAGGTGTTTTCAAGGCATTATTCTCCATGGATCAAGATTATTTCCCTCATTGAAGGCTAATAAAATGATTACACCGTAAAGGAAGAAGATCATAGTGAAAGCATTCATCTACATACATTCAAGCATTCACATTCCTTCAAGCATTCAATTCTTCAAGTCATTCTTCTCTCTCAATAAAGCATTGTGGAAAATTACAACATCCATTAGACAAGGTTGTGTCTTTCATGATTTCCTTTTGGGTTTTTATGTGAAGTCAAAGCTATTGCATCAACATAATTGATCACATTCAAAGAAGCATCTTCATTTCCAAGGTATAATAATCTCCATTTTTCAGATCTAACCTCTACTATATCACAACATGCCTTCATTTATTTTATTTCATTTCAAAGGTTGATTCCAAACCAAGGTTTGACTAAGGAAAAACCCTCTCTACACAAAAAAAAAACTGTATTTTCTATGTGCAATTGCAGGTGGAATTCACACCATATCTAATCTAGGAAGTATAGGACCTGACAAGCAATATACAACTGATTTCAAGAAAAATAGCAAAGAACGGGATGCCTCAGGCGACCTCTTCCCTCTAAAATTGTATCAAAATGCAACCACGGGTTAGTAACATCTTCTGGTTACTATTTATGGTGTTTGTATGGAGTTGTATGATTACTATCAGTCTATGTGCACAAAAATTCAATCATTTCCTCCATCTCAGCCTAGTTCTCACATTGCTCTATCAATTTTCTATATTAGCAAAGGAACCTTGATACCCATTTTATATATATATAACCAATGAATATATATGTGTATGAATATATTTGTATGTATATAAGTATATGTATGTGTGAGTGTCTATACATGTGTAGATGACTATATGTGCATAAATATATTTATATGTATATAAGAATATGCATATGGGAGTGTGTTTGTGTGTATACACACGTTTAGATATAAATATATCTATACATATAAGGAAATAAATGCATATATATACATATACATATACAGATGCAAATAAACTATGAGTAGTACAAGGAGGCGAGAATAAAACTAAGAAAATTTCTTGATGAAAGAAAGATTATGGCAACCAGGATGAATTAGAAAGACTACAAAGAATTGGATATAATAGATTACTTTGAAACAGCTGAACCATCAATGAGCAAAGCTTCAGACGCATCAGATGAAGAAATTAAAAGTCTACAAGAGATCAATCTACATCTAACAAATCAAATCAAGATGCTGAAAATTAGTCAAGAGACTCAAATGGTGAAAATGATTGATGTCATGAATGATGCAAGAAAAGCTAAAAATGAAAGAACACTAGCCATTGATGATAGGAGGAAAATTATAGAGAAGCTACAAGTGAAAGAATCAGAAATTCAAAGACTCACTGAGCATCACCATGAGGTTACAAACCAGATAATTCTTATGAGTCAAGAAGCAAACAGATTAAATACAGAACTCATTGAAAGAATATAGATCATAGGTGAGCTAAGAGAAGAGAATGATAAATTGAAGAATGAAATCAAAGTCCAGAATCAACACAACGAATTGATTAAAAAGGCTGAGGATAGCAACAAAAGGATGGATGATTTTCTTGATGGACAAAGAAGAGTCAAAAACTACACAGGATTAGGGTACAACGAGAATGGTGAATCCTGTAATCAACCAGATCAGAGGAATGTTTTCACAACCCCAAGATCCAAGAAGCTATCATGCAATAACTGTGGAAAACCAGGCCACACCTCAAACATCTGCAGAAGAAAAATGAAAGGTATTTCTCAAGCACAATCTACTTTTATTGGTAATTGTTATAAATATCAAAAGAAAGGACACAAGGCACATGAGTGCAGATCCAAAGTGACAAATCCAAAGAGGAAAACCTATATGGACAAATACTATCCTACATGCAATATGAATGGGCATACTCATAAGGAATGCTGGAAAAAGAACAACAAGGCATGGACAACAAAGGAAACTAATAAAAGCTACAAACCAACAAGAGTAGGTAACTCATATGTTTGGGACTATAACACATGGGTAAACTACACAGCATGTGGAAGGTATGGTCATATTGCTGCCAACTGTATGAGAAA
>MU225516.1:1177821-1217229 GCA_018584345.1 Thuja plicata | reverse complement strand
ATGTGTTATCTATTTTCATGAATGTTTCTGTTATGGTTACATACTAAAAGAACTTATGATATGATTGCATATACATAAAGAAAGATGAACAGTTAGATAAGATAATTTACAAACTGATGATTATGGGTTAATGGGCTAACCAAGAAAAGTTTTAGAGGTACTGATTCACCCCTCCCCTCTTAGTACATCATCTCAATATAATTCCAAAATTTGTGTGTGTGTGTGTGTGTGTGTGTGTGTGTGTGTGTGTGTGTGTGTGTGTGTGTGTGTGTGTGTGTGTGTGTGTGTGTGTGTGTGTGTGTGTGTGTGTGTGTGTGTGTGTGTGTGTGTGTGTGTGTGTGTGTGTGTGTGTGTGTGTGTGTGTGTGTGTGTGTGTGTGTGTGTGTGTGTGTGTGTGTGTGTGTGTGTGTGTGTGTGTGTGTCTGTATATATATGTATATATATGTGTATATGTGTGTGTGTATAAGAAAAATAAAAATATAATGGGAGAGAGAGGGAAACTCATGGCCAACCTCTTTATGGAAAATTTTGAAGATTCTGCCCTCTCCTCTTTCCCACTCAAACCTATGTGGTGGAAATGCTATGTAGATGATACAATATCTACTAGCCACATGGACTAGAAAAACTTGAAAAGTTTCATCCCCACCTAAATATCTTGAACCCTTGCATCTCTTTCACCGTAGAGACTGAGTATGATAACCATCTCCCCTTCCTCGATGTTTTTCTCACCAAGTAATTAGACATTTCCTTAGCTCACTCAGTTTATTGCAAATCTACCCACAACAAACTTTACCTCCATTCTTCTTCCCACTACTACCTATCCTGAAAATAAATCATCCTTAGAACCTTAACCACTAGAGCCTTGCGCATTTGTGATGAAGACAATTTTTTCCATGAGTTGCCCTATCTTTTCTATTTCTCCCTTTTGAGTGGCTGAAATAACAAGAAAATCACCAAGGCTTTCAACCAAGCCAAAAATACCTTCTTCTCCAATCCCAAACCTACCTCTTCTTCCATTCCTCCCACTATCACTCTTCCCTTCATAAAAGGTATCTCCCACAAGATCTCAAAGATCCTCTTGAAAAAAGACATTAGATGTGCCTTTAAACCTTTTTCTACCTTAAGAAACCATATACCTTCGCTCAAATATCCCAAGGACAATTGAATTGATTTTGAAGTCTACAAAATTGTTTACTTGTGTAGCATCCCTTATATTGGCAAAATTGGTTGATCTTTCAAAACCAAAATAAAAGAACATGATGCAAACATTAAGCATGATTGTGCTCTCAAATCAGCCCTAGCTAACCATTCCTCCTCTACCAAGCACCATATTTGTCTTGATAAGACTCAAATCCTTTCTAAAGAAGACATTTTTTTCGAAAGGAAGCTTAAGGAAGTCAGTAAAATATTTAACTATCCCTCCAATCTCAATTGTGATAAAGGTTTGAACTTAAGAACTTCTTGGCATCTGCTTCTGTCAAACCTTAGAACTCTCCACCTCTCCCCTCCTTAGTCTCTTTTTTTCTCCCATCTTGTCCCCCCCGCCCTCTACCCCCATTTTTTCTCCAGCCTTTGTTATCCTCTCCTTTCCCTCTATTCTCTCTCTCCCCCTTTCCAATCCTTTATTGTCCTCCATCTTGTCGATTCCTTGATTCCTTTACCCTTTCTCTCTCTTCCCTCATTTTTCTCTTCCCTCTCCCCCTTTTCTTTTCTTTTCACTTTGTTTTCCCTTTCTCTTCCTTAGCACCTCCTTTCACTTTTCTTGTCTTCTTCTTTTCCCTGTCTTTGTCTTTTTCTTCTCTCTTTTTTATTTTAATTATCTCTTTTTTCCTTCTCTTTCTTCTTTTGGTTGGTTTTTCATTTCATATTTTTGTCTCTTTTGTCTTAAGTTTTTCTTTTTGTTAATTTTTTGCTATCTTTTCTTTTTCATAATTTTTCTTTAATTTTGTTAAAGTTTGTTTTTCTTTTTCCCTTATTTTATTTTTATATTCATATTCATATATTTTTCCCACATACACACATCTATGTATGTATGTATGTATGTATGTATGTATGTATGTATGTATGTATGTATATGTGTGTATTTATATGTATATATACATACATGTATGTATGTGTATGTGCATGTGCATGTGCATGTGCATGTGTATGTGTATGTGTATGTGTATGTGTATGTGTATGTGTATGTGTATGTGTATGTGTATGTGTATGTGTATGTGTATGTGTATGTGTATGTGTATGTGTATGTGTGTGTGTGTATTATTTATGTATATATATGTGTGTGTGTGTATACATGTATATGTATATTTATGTATATACAAGTACAAGTATATCTATGTATAGATACATGTACATGTATCTATATATAGACACATGTACATGTACACACACACATATACTCATTATTTTCTTTATATTCATATGCATGATCTCTTTCCTATTCATGTTCTTATATTTTTTCTTTTCTTTTATTCATTTAGTTGTATTCTTACGTATTTGATTGCATGATCTCTTTCCTATTCATGTTCTTATATTTTTTCTTTTCTTTTATTCATTTAGTTGTATTCTTACGTATTTGATTGCTCTCTCTCTCTCTCTCTCTTTAAAGGACATAATCTATTTTTCTATTTTTCTCTTTTAATAAAATCCATTTAAATGTTAACATTTAGTTATAATTTTTATTATCTTAAATTTGTACATTTCTTTATTTTTATTTAATGTGCTCTTTGTTGTTTTATTTAAAACGTTAAAAAATATTAAACTTAAAATTATTGTATTTTATTTTTAAATTATTTTTTCTATTATTATGTTTTTAAATTATTTATTTTTAATTTCTAAATTTTTCTATTTTATTTATCTGTATCATATTCTTATAATATGATTAGAAATAGATGATGTAATTTTTACATAATAACTTATCAAATTTTAATGATTTATCTATATATTTAGAATTTTTTTGGTTTTTTAATATTTTTTTAGTTTTTATTTTTCTTAATTCTTAGTCTCTTTTGTTTTCATCTTTTGACTCCGACTTTTTTTGGATCTTTCTCATTTTTTCTTTTTTTATTTTTGTTTTTTTATTCGCAAATTTTTTGAATTGTGTACCCTTTCTCTTCCACCTTCATATTTTTAAACCTATCTTGGTCTACAATCTACTCATATTTCTCTCTTACAACTCTTTCATCTTGATGAAGGATCAGTATTCTATTCTCTACAATATTTAGATTATTACATCTCATGTATCTCATTCATTTTGCTTGGGTAGTTTCATTCTTTATTCTCTCATGCATAACACAGGTGTTTTGGGACTATCCTAAACCCAAATCACTATCTTTATTAGTTCCTACCAAGAGAACTATTGGAAATGTTAAGTTTTTAACTAGTTATTAGTTAAAACAAAATTGATAAATCAAAATTGAGAATTTTTTTCTATCAAAAAAATATCAATCTTTACTAAAATATAGATGCAAATTATTTTAATTAAAAATGATAAAAAAAAATAGATATTGACAAACTTTTTGCTTTAATTTTTTTTAAAGCTTGCAAAATTTGTATGCTTTCTTCCTTAAAAGCATTTTTTACATATTAATAATGCATGTTGATTTGATTAATGCCTTTTTCCTCTAAAATATATTTATGTTTTGTACAATTAAATTTATTTTTATTTATTTTTAAATAGTATATAAAGACAAAAGGTTTCTATATAAATATTTTTTTAAAAATAGGTCATTTCTTAAACTTTGTTAAATGTTAAAAGCTCATTAATATTGAAATTAATTATTATCGATAATTTAAAAGTACCTTTATTTAAATATTAGGTAAATTAGAGTGATAAACAATAACTTGAAGTAATTGGTTTGAATGGAGAAGAGCTCGGGTGGGAAAAACCCTTGTCCATGGAGACCTAGTTACTGGGGATTTGTAAATGGTTTTTAAAGAGACCGTGGAGGTGATGGACTCTTGAACTCATTTGTAAACTCATTTCTGGCATCCTATCCAAATAAGATTCCTCTCTGGTGTCCACCATTGATCTCAACATTATCATATTTCCACAATCCATTTGAATTCAATTATTCAGTTTTGGATTTGATTGTGTATGTATTTTTAGCATCAGCATTTTGGATCACACTCTTTGATTCATCATCGGTGAGAGATTATTTTACACATCCTACACTCTCTCTCATCATGATGATGGATCATGGAGTGTGATCTGAAATGTTGATGCTAAAGATACATACATAATCAAAGCCAGAAATGAATAATTGCACCACTGACCTCATTCCCAAATAGTGTACCCATGGGTTTTCAGGGAAAGCAACACTCTACCTTCCTCAGTCAAGGGCATCGCATGTCTTTCCAGCACCATAATAGCCCTCTAAAGAATAAGTGATTTTCACACAAGAGGCACCCTCATTTAAACAAAAAAACATTCTAGAAAAGCTCATGGGAGGAGATCCTAGAAATATCATTTTTGAAGTCCTATCTCAGAACCTAAACCCTCCAAAACAATCTTCCTTGGGCAATGGACTCACAAGCCTATTCAACAACCATTGTAATATGAGTGTACTCCTACACTACCAAACATTGGTAGAGCTACAAAATATGGTGTTCTTAAAGTCACATTTCCAGCAGAACATTGATGTCACAAGTTGCAGTACTCCAAAAAAAGGCTCTCATAGGTAAGTTTTGGAACTCAATACCTTATTTTGACATACTTTCTTCTTTGTCATGCCTCTTGGGGGTTTATTCTTTAAGTGTTTTATATTGACCATGGAGAAGGTTTTTTCATTGTGGTAATCTCAAATAAACAAGACAGAGACATGGATCATAGAACCAAAACATGGTTTATGGATGGTTTTGGCCTCCACACACTGCCTTGGAGACCTCATTTCAATTTGTCATCGTCCCCCATCAAATATGATTTTTTCTAGATTACTCTCCCTTCTCTTCCACTTAAATACAGAAACACTAAAATCATCAAAACTATGGAAAACCAATTGGGGATAATCCTCAAACATGATCTCAGACCCTTTGAATTCATTGACCTCCCCTTGCATATCTTCCTATTGTTAGATTTGAGCAAAATTCTTCCTCATAGTTTGGAGATTTTATCCCCTTGTGTACTATAGATTCAAAAAGCAATTATTAATTACCCTACTACGATACAAGATTGTATCAATTTTCTAGGTCATTTCTCCTTGGATTTACACCAAGAAATCAATGAATACATTCATGTTTGTGTGGATCTATCCTCGATTCCAAACTTTTGTTCCTATGCTAGGAACTAGGATGCTCCTCTTTCTAGATACCTCCCCTTGTCTAGGTGTTGGGTTTTCCTCCCCTATGCTGAAGTCATCCATCACCACTTGCTCTTCCTCTTAGCTAGTCCCCTTAATTTTTCCTCTATCCTTTTCTTCCATTGTTAACTCTCATACTACTCCCCATCAGCCCCAATAAAATCACAACCTATTCTCATTTTTGCATCAACTGTAGGAAAAATACATGTCTTCGGCCCAACATCCTTTCTTCCCTCATAATTGAGTTTCTCTCAATCAAGTTCAATGGAATTCAAGCTTCCATATTCTTGACAGAAACACATCTGTCAAAGACACTTTAGGATGCTTAGTAGCCCCTCATAAGATAATCCTTCATATACAAATAGTGACTAACAATCATGGCAAAGCACATATTCTCCAATAGTAAATGAATATACTCATCATGGAGTACTTGAAAACAATATACGACCCCCACTATGACAAAATAATTGGATCATTATTTCAGAGTTGATTCAAAATTTGAATGGCCTAGTAGTGAGGCTATAGGGTCAGGCAAAGCTCTTAGCCTGGAAGGATCTCTGGCCAATGCACAGTCTCATGTTCAAGATCTTCTTTTATTCACAAAATAAATTCGTCAATATGAATCAGAAGATATCCCTCTTCATGTGAGCTCCATTTCAGAAAAACCACTACCAAGTGCTATCCTCCAAATACCTATGGTAGACCCTATACTTTGCACTCCAAAAAATGGAAAGGGAAAAGGTGGAATACAATCTGAGAACTAAAAAAAAAAGGAAGAATCTCAGTTGGAATTCAATCCACGCTAGATGACAAACTTAGTATGTGGAGAGATTTTCGCTCTCCATGAAAAGTATGAAGATCATAACCTGGAATGTTAGGGGCCTCAATGCCCCTAAAA
The DNA here is from genome assembly GCA_018584345.1 of Thuja plicata. Classification (NCBI taxonomy): domain Eukaryota; kingdom Viridiplantae; phylum Streptophyta; class Pinopsida; order Cupressales; family Cupressaceae; genus Thuja; species Thuja plicata. The sequence continues at coordinate 1,211,034 of MU225516.1, read as the reverse complement.
AGAATCACATCATAAAATCACATATTGAGGCTAGTGGTGCAAACATAATTCTACTTCATTAAAAAACTTCACAAAAGAAGAGTGAGAACAACCCTTTCCAAATTTGATAAAGTGGAAACATATTGCCTCACCATCTATTGGAGCATTAGGTGGTCTTTCTATCCTATAGAAGGATAAATTTATATGAATCCACAAAGTAGAAGCCATGGCAAACTAGATTCGGATCCAAGTAAAACAGTTCAACGCATATTTCCAATTGTTCAATGTTTATGGTCTGAACTCTACAATGAAAAAGAAAAACCTTTGCAAATCCATATTAGTGCCATGTGAAAACATCCTAGATGAGACAATCATTTTAGGTGGGGACTTTAATGTTATTCTGTCACTTCAAGAGAAAGTGGGTGGCATTATCGCCCCCGTTAAAAATATTATATGACTTTAGAGATTTTGTATCCAATAATGGGCTTAAAGATTGTACCACATCAAATGGGACATTTACATGGAAAATTTTCCTCCACGTTGCTAAGTGATTAGAAAAATTCCTCATCATGTCTTCATTCATCATATACATCAAAAAAGCTTCTTCTAAGCTCTCATGTCTTCATTCATCATATACAGTGTTCACTGCCCAAAAATGTACTCATGTACCTTGTAAACTTCTTTCTAGACTTCGTCATTTTGCAAGCTCCCTAACTCCAAAATTTGTGTTCCACTCCAAGCGATCACTCATAACTGATGTTTTTCCATAAATGACAACCCTGATGTATTTTGGAACACTCCTGAATGAGCCACTTGCCAACAATCTCTCCCTTTGGAATTGATGGCAACACTTAGTGAAAAATGACTAAGTGTTAATACCAAAAGAAATATACATTACACTTCGTTATCTCCTTTAAATATTTACTATTCTAGGTTATCTTCTCTATCTTTCCTCTGTACATTCTTCATATCTTCTCTTCTCCCACTTTGACATCAATGGCAAAGGTATACAAAAATGTAGAATACATAACAAAATTTATACAACTTCTTACCAAAAATTTAGACCATCTTAAGCACATCTTGGAAAATGGAAAGAGATTTCCAAGATCTTTACTTATTTAGTCCAAGTCTTTACCAATATCTGACTCACATGAATCAGTTCATTCAGTGCAAAAGAAGATGTCTATGCTTCCTTTAACTCAGTAGGCATGTTCCCAGTGAGAGCATGCATTGTCTTCTCCATGTCTGAAAGGTGTATCTCAAGAATTGATAAGTTAGGAGTAATCAAAATCTTCAGCATACCAAATCTTCCCATAACTCTCCCTTTATTTGTCTCCAAAATGCTCAATTTGTCTAATAGTCTGGACACTTTTTTGTCTAACTCTAATACAGTGTGTGAGGAGGTCTCGAAATTGTGCATCAACTTGTCTAGGGTCTATCTATCCTTTGTTATAATGTTCACAATGTTCTAAAGGTGTCTGATAGGGTTTACACAGTAACTGCATAGATTCCTTCCATGTGTCACACAACTCTTTGCTTCAGACATTGTTTTTCCCAGCATGCACAAGTCCCATGCAATAGACTTGCATACTTCCTTTAACTTCTTTGCTAAGTATTTATGTTCTGCTTTTTCTTTTGAAATCTTCTCTAAGGACTCATAGTGACTGTCAAATTCATCCAATGCCTTGTTCAAGTTCTCTACAGTGTCCTTTCCTTGGAAAGTAAGAGGTATAGGTAGGAGTTTGTTGACGGTATCAACTGCCCTATCCAATACCCTTGACTTCTTATTTGTTTTCTTCTCTAATCTCTCCTTATCTTTTGCAAATGTGGTGTAGGATAGCTTCATCAGATCATCCTCATCCATACTCTCCACATTTGTACTCAAATTTCTCTCTCCACTTGCCAATAATAAGGTTGAAGAAATAGGTGTCATTATTTCTTGTTTCACTTCATCCTTAATATATGGTTCCTTCACAACCTCAGCAATGTTTACTTTATTTTGACTCTTAGAGGGCTCTCCCTCAGTAGATTTTACTTTTTCTTTATCAAGCTCAGTGTTGCAGAGGCACCCTCCAAAAGAATTAATCTGCCATCATTATGGTTTAAAATTATGCACAAATGTAAGCATGAAATAATAAATGGTTGAAGGACCATGAAAGAGTTAAATATCCTATCATTATTGTCCAAATTTATGCACAAGTTTAAGTGTGTGGGTGAAGAATCATTAAAACCGATGTAACTGATGTAAAATGTGTAACCAAACTAGGCAAGAAAACGGTTTGTAACCGTCGAGAGTTGGTCTTTAAATAGACAGCCATGTAATCGAATACAATCAATATTGGGAAGAATTAGTTACAGGTGAATATAGAGGAAAGATTAGAGGAAAATCAAAATGGCTCTCTGTCGGTAGCCAGAGAGCCATTCATTTGTAATTGCTAAGAGTATGTTAATGGATTTGTGGTTTAAGAAAATCAGTTTTATGGATTCTGTTTGGTCATTGGATGTTTCTTGGTTTCAGTTTGATTAAAGAGTTTATTATTGTTCATGAATCAGATTGTGAGATTTCATTGTTATTAGAGTTCTATATGCTTCTATGTTTTCAGGATTTGAATATATTGTGTTTCAGTCAATGGTGCTCCCGAATTCTATCGAGTTATCTCTTTCAGCTATAATATTATCGGTTTATGTCGATCGGTTTTGTAGACTTTTGTATTAATGGAGTATTTTGATTCCTTGTTTTTCTTTTATGGAAGCACATAACAGTTTAATGTATCAGCTTTGTAAGTTGTAATAACCGATGTTAAAAGAATATGCTTTTGGTTATGATGTATCAGGCTTTCATTAACAGTCTTGTATTATAGTAATCAATTGGTGGAGCACAGAACTAGTTCGACACCCGCCTGTAACTGCTTGAGGGCATTAAATACAAAAACGGTTGGCCAAGAACCATTACACCTTGTGGTGGTTCCTTGCATGCAACGACACCGTGGGAAGGATGGTGGAGTTGGATATGCCGCATGGAAGAAGCGAGAAACAGTTTTAATAGTCACCTTTGGAAGGGACCCACGAAAGAGGATGAGTTGATGTTGCAAAGCTGGGACCCGCGAAAGAGGATGAGTTGATGTTGCAAAGCTGGGACCCGTGAAAGAGGATGAGTTGATGTTGCAAAGCTCTTGCATTTGGAATGAGACGAAGTAAGTTATGTCTTGCACTCGACCTTTGTAAAGAAAGTAAAAGGTGGCGGACTTTTATCGTGAAAGATCTTGTGGAGAGATCATCGAGTTGCTATATTGATTTGGTGAGTTAGATTAAACGATAGTTCATGGAGCAAGATTGTAAGTTGAAATTGTCATATCGACATTATCATGATTGGGTTGGGGTTGTGATTATAATGGTGAGTTTGAGATGTGGTTTTGATTATAATGGTGACAAGATTATTCAATCATGTGGAGACCGTAGGCACACAATACTCATCAAATATCGATGAATTGACATAGTGAAGGATTATGAAAAGTTTGGAAGCCTCTAAAAATGAAGTTTAAAATGGGAGAGAAGATGTAATTTGAAGAGATTTGGGCATCTTCGAAGCAGATTAAAGAAAGATAATGGAGAATATGCAGATTTGAAGACCATCATGATTTCCTTTGCATCAGAATGGTATCAGAGCTTAGAAGGTTGTGAGCGTGTAGATTGGATCTGCACCAGGCGGTATTATCATTATTGTTTTGGCTCTTGTTACAAAGTTTTATGGTTGCAGTTTTGGTGCCAGTTTATTCAGCTGCAAATGGGTGGACAGGGAGGTCTACCAAAGGCCATGGGATGGTCTTGTGTGTCGCCGATAGACTAGGGAGAGAGGCATGAAGGACTCCCAGGTGAGGGACAAAGGTTGTTGTAGCAGCTTGGAGGAGTGGACTATGAAATGGGAAGCACCATGGAGGCAGCAATATAAACTCCATTGATAGGAGTCAGAGTGGAAGGAAAAATATAACGCAGAGGAGATGATGATGCTATGATGGAGACAATGAGGCCAATGAGTCATTTTCAGTCTCAACAAGGCATTTCCATGGGACTTGGAAATATTTCAAAAATAGGAGTATGTTGCAAAGGCACCCCCCGAAAGAATTAATTTTCCATCATTATGGTTTAAAATTATGCACAAATGTAAGCATGAAATGCTAAATGGTTGAAGGACTATGAAAGAGTTAAATATCCTATCATTATTGTCCAAATTTATGCACAAGTTTAAGTGTATGGGTGAAGAATCATTAAAACCGATGTAACCGTTGTAAAATGTGTAACTAAACTAGGCAAGAAAATAATTTGTAACCGTCGAGAGTTGGTCTTTAAATAGACAGCCATGTACTCGAATAGAATCAATCTTGGGAAGAATTAGTTACAGGTGAATAGAGAGGAAAGATAAGAGGAAAATCAAAATGGCTCTCTGGCGGCAGCTAGAGAGCCATTCATTTGTAATTGCTGAGAGTATGTTAATGGATTTGTGGTTTAAGCAAATCAATTTTATGGATTATGTTTGGTCATTGGATGTTTCTTGGTTTCAGTTTGATTAAAGAGTTTATTATTGTTCATGAATCGGGTTATGAGATTTCATTGCTATTAGAGTTCTATATGCTTCTATATTTTTGGGGATTTTAATAAATTGTGTTTCAGTCAATGGTGCTCCCGAATTCTATCAAGTTATCTCTTTCAGCTATAATATTATCGGTTTATGTCGATCAGTTTCGTAGACTTATGTATCAATGGAGTATTTTGATTCCTTGTTTTTCTTTTATGGAAGCACATAATAGTTTAATGTATCAGCTTTGGAAGTCGTAGTAACTGAAGTTAAAAGAATATGTTTTTGGTTATGATGTATCGGGCTTTCATTAATAGTCACGTATTATAGTAATCAATCGGTGGAGCACAGAACTGGTTCAACACTCAACTGTAACTGCTCGAGGGCATTAAATACAAAAATGGTTGGCCAAGAACCGTTACACCAACTTTTGGTGGTTCCTTGCATGCAACGACATCACGGGAAGGATGGTGGAGTTGGATATGCCACGTGGAAGAAGCGAGAAACAGTTTCAACAGTCACCTTTGGAAGGGACCCGCGAAAGAGGATGAGTTGATGTTGCAAAGCTCTTGCATTTGGAACGAGCCGAAGTAAGTTATGTCTTGCACTTGGCCTTTGTAAAGAAAGTAAAAGGTGGCAGACTTGTATCGTGGAAGATCTTGTGGAGAGATCATCAAGTTTCTATATTGATTTGGTGAGCTATATTAAACGATAGTTCATGGAGCAAGATTGTAAGTTGATATTGTCATATCAACATTATCATGATTGGGTTGGGGGTGTGATTATAATGGTGAGTTTGAGCTGTGGTTGCGATTATAATGGTGACAATATTATTCGGTCATGTGGAGACCGTAGGCATACAATACTCATCAAATATCGATGAATTGACATAGTGAAGGATAATGAAATGTTTGGAAGCCTCTAAAAATGAAGTTTAAAATGGGAGAGAAGATGTAATTTGAAGAGATTTGGGCATATTCGAAGCAGATTAAAGAAATCTTATAGAGAATATGCAGATTTGAAGACCATCATGATTTCCTTTGCATCACTCAGGCACAGTGTCATTATTTCCTTCAAAGGGATCATCTGTATCCAGCTAGGTGTCCAAAACCACACGCACACCAGCAACAAAGAAATCTAGTTGTTTTACTGTACTAACAAACTGAATATTATCTTTCCAAGATCTAGGGTGCATACCCAAAAACTTATGCACAATCTATATATACATGTGTCAAAAGTGATCCAAATTTGAATGCTTTAGTTTTGTCTCTCTTTACTCGTCTCATATTCTCCATGAACTGTTGTGCAAGAACTTTGCATAAGTTATACTTCACATTTTATTTTACCATCTTATATGTCATTAATATAACACTAGCAGCAAGAGAGTTAGGTAAGCTTCTATAATGAAGTTTGTATCCAAGAATTATCGCAACCAATCTAACATCTTGCTGGAAGATCTCAACCACTATCATTGCCTACTTATCCCATCTCGAGTGAGTTAGGGTTCCTACCTACTTCTTGGTGTTTTTCTCATCAACAGGAATGAATCCAAATTTATCCAGACCAGTAATGTCATGGATTAACTCACTACAAATCTTTCTAGGCAGCGCACCAATCCAAATGAATTGTTTGTGCACTATTCTTTGTCAAACTCATGTAATTTTGTCATCTTCATTATGCTCAGATTCTCAAGATGAGAAAACTCATCTTTCCACTTTCCATCCTCAATCATATCATTCATTTCCTTGAAGATCTCAAAATCTCCTAAGGATTCATACATGCAATGGATATAAGCCCTAATATCCTCTACGTGAAGAACTTCATAAGGCATTTGCAAAAACGCGCCTTTTGAATCATCCTTGGTGGATTTTCAAGGATGTATTTTAAATTTGTATATAGGTCTCTTAGTAACATCAAATATCATTGGTGTATCCATATTCACAAGTTCACAAGTGATCTAAATACCCTTTAATTGTTGATTTTGTTAATTTCTGCTTCGTCCAATCGCACAATGCACTGGCTTCTTTGTTCTTCTTTCTCAAATCTTTGTTCGTCTTCATTTTTGCTCTTCGAATGATGATTAGATAAGTTCCTTTGTATGTCGTTATACTTCATTGTGTAAATAAATGACACAGTTCCCCATAAACTCATCTTTGCACGTGATCCAGTCAACTAATAATTTGGCAATCACATGATAGAGAATGTAAATCTATGTGATCACAGATGCATGTTCCATAACATCTATACATACTCTCCCTAAGATCGCAAGAGCTTAATCTTTGTAATCATGGGTTGGATAGATTTCTGATGTTTCTTTCCAATGCTCCCCCTAAGGCCATGCTTGGTCATCTACGTTGATGTAGCAATGTTAGCATCAAGCAAAGACTCAGTAGCATCTACTGACTCTCCCTGAACATTTTCCTCACTTGGTTCTTTTACCTTTCATACCTTATCACTGTTCATATGTCCTGCTTTCCTAAAATGATTGTTAAATTCATCTTCAATACTCTTAACTTCACCAATATTCTTCTTTACATCAATAGGAAGAGGTCCACTTATGTTCTCAGTTCTATTTTATCTACAAAATTTTACTATGTGTCCTGAATTATGACATTTGTAGCATGTAGGAGGTGGTATGTTCTGATTAATCTGCAACTTACGATACTTTGTGATGTGCCCAAAGTTATTTCATTTGTAACATGTGATCTTAGTTGATGTTCCTTCTCTAGTGTAATCTTGCTTGGTTCTAGATTGATCAGGCTTCCTGCATTCTACCTTCTTGTGTCTATATGCATGACAATTGAAACAAAAGCCAGAAAAGGATTTATAAGGAATTTCACCTCTACAGTCTCTCTTCATGTGTCCAATCTTGTTGCATCCAAAGCATCTACCTCTGAAAGGTTTGATCTGTTCTCTAGGTTCTTCAAGAGTAGGTCTTTCTTCATCAGTATTCACTTCAAATTTTTCTTCCTGAGTCTTTGAATATTCAGCTTCATTGAAGCCAACTCCAATCATGTCTCCTTTAGGTTTCTGTATATCTCTCTTCTCGTCAATCTTATCACTGCTCATATAATTTTTTTCAATATGTTTCTTAGCCTCAACAAGTTATCCCTTTATGATTTGATTGTATTTCTCTAATTCGATATATTTTTTCTTATAGTCATCCAGTTCAATCTGCATCTGTCCCATCTGAATATTAGCACCTTGCAAGGTTTCTTCAAATTTGTTTCTATCATTCTTAACCTATTTAATCCCTTTATCAATTTGAAAATTAGCTTCACAATCAAGCTTCAAAGTATCTTTCTCTTGTTCAAGTTATTTTATCTGATCTGAAGTATCACTGTCTGAATCCTCTTTTATCTTATCCATAAGATCTTGCCTCTGACTCCTGGATAGTTCAAGTTTTTTCTTCATTTTATTGATGAAACCTTATGCTCTTCTCATTTTGAATTTCAAATCAACATTTTCTATTTTATCCTTATCAAGGTCTTCAAGTGCTACTTCAACATTTTCTTCCAAACTTTCAAAATCTATCTTGATCTCTCTTAAGTTGTTAGACTTTCTCTCCAAGGGCCAATAGCTCTAATACCAATTGTTAGGATTAAGTAATACTAAGACAGGGGTGAATCAGTATTACAGTACTTTAAACTTAAACTTATCAAATTCCAACTTAACTAGATAATTACTGAAATGAAAATAACATAAACACAAAACACACAACTCATAACACCATGAATTTGTTCTCGAGGAAACCCTGGTGGGGATGGTACCCACAAATATGCACTAAAATTATTGTGTCCATGTTAGGAGTTGAATATTACATTAGTACATTTCCCTATTAAAGGTATACAAAACCCTATTAAAGGTAACACTGAGCTCACTGCTCATACAATCAGAAATATGTTAGGGTGTAGGGTTTAGGGTTTAGGGTTACAATATTTTATCAAAATAAACATAAACAAGCATCTTATATGCTTAGGTAGTTCCAGTTGTAGCTCGCATCACCATCTGTCTTATTTTGACATCATAATGCACTATTCATCCATTCGCATACATACCATACTTTGATTTTGATTCTCAAAAGCTCTTCACATATATATATATATACCTAGTCGGCTCCCAAATACATCACAAAATGGAACCAACACTTATACAAAAATAAAATACAAAGTCGACGATCATACACTATCGAAATATAGGTAATACACTATCCAAATTCAACAAAAGCACATTTGGATTCCATGTTACACTCCCTCAATCATCGTTCAACTGTTATGTCTCGTTGTATCACTATCTTTGCATGTCTTCAAACATCGGTATCTTTCATCTGTGAACTCCAAAACTCAAGCGACCTTAACTAAAGGTCTAGCATACCCCAAAATAGCTTCCTCTAAGCTCACATGTCTTCATTCATCATATATAGTGTTCACTGCCCAAATCTGTACTCCTGTACACTGTAAACTGCTTTCTGGACTTAGTCATTTTGCAAGCCTTAACTCCAAAACTGTGTTCCACTCCAAGCAATCATTCATAACTGATGTGTTGTCATAAATGATAACCCTAATGTGTTCCTGAACACTCCTGAATGAGCCACTTGCCAACAGATAATGCAGATTTACTAAAATGATTCTCTGTGGAAGAAGTGGGATCAATAGTTTTCTCCATGGCACCTAGTCTTGATGAATTAACAACCTTGTTCTTTCAAAAATGTTGGGACTTCTTGAGTTCAGAGATCTGGTTAGCCATGGAAGAGGCTAGAAAAAATGGTAAAATTCTCAAATAGCTCAATACAATTGTTTTAGCCTTTGCAGATTTCAAACCAATCTCCCTTTGCAACACAATATACAACATTTTTACTGAATCTATTTCAATTAAACTACCAAAGTTTATTCCCAAAATTATTTCAAAAGAACAAAGAGGTTCTGTCACAGGAAAAGAGACTTTAGAGGGTTCCTTACTTGCACATGAGCTTCTCCACTCCATCAAACAACATAATATAGAAATCCTGATTATAAAACTATATTTGATCAAGGCTTATGACAAAGTCAGCTGGTAGGTCTTAGAACAAGTACTCGTCAAATTTGGGCTCTCTAATAAATGGAGTAAGTGGATCATCTCGTGTGTTTCAATTGCCAAGTTGGTTGTTCTAGTGAATGGCCATCCATGTGGTTGCTTGTCTCCTTCCCAAGGTATTTAGCAAAGAGACCCACTTTCACCATATTTATTCATCATATTGGTCAAAGCTCTCAGTAGATCTATCTCAACTAAACATGGTCTCCATTTGTTGAAGGGTATCAGCATCCCAAGATCAGAAGTGGTAATTACATATACTTTTTGTTGATCAAAAAAGTTTTAGATAAATATTGTGATGTAGTGGGTCATAAATTCAATGTAACCAAATCTAAAATATTCTTCCACAAGTGTTCCCCACACATCTCTTAGAGACAATCTAAACTCCTCGATTTCAAGCAGGAATCACTTCCAAGCAAATATCTTGACATCCCACTCTTTGTGAGAAAAAAATGTTTTTGGGACAACACTTTAGTCTCCATTCAAAAAAAAAATCCTCATGGAAAAACACTTGGCTCCCATTACCTGGAAGACACCTCATGATCAAAACTATCCTGGCTACCATTGCAAATTATATCATGTTAGTTCTCCCCATTCCCAAGGGTGTGTTGGCTCACATAGAATCTAAACTTGAGAAATTTCTCTGGAAAGATAACAAAGAGCCTAGAGAAAAACTTCATCTCATTGCTTGGGACAAAGTATGTACACCCAAATCAACAAGTGGATCTGGTATACACAATTTGGAAAGCAGAATTTTTGCCTTAGTAGCAATTTTGATATGGAAAATGTTTGCCAACCATTACTCAAAATGGGTTGCACTATTGAGATCAAAATATTTGGATTCTAATGAACCAAAAAGAATCTTCATGGTCTTAAATCCTCCATTTGGTTCTTAAATGTGGAATTTTATAATAAGTTGTAGGCAGACCTTCCTTCCCTTTCTTACTTGGGTTATTGATAATGGGATGAAAGCCTTGTTTTGATAACATTTTTGGAATGGCTTTCCTCCTCTCTCTAACATGGATGTGTTAAATCAAACAAAAGCTCCTTAAAAAAATTTGGGGTGTTAATGTGTGTGATTATTTCTACATGAAGGTTGATAATGGAATAAAATATGTGCATTGGATAGATCTCTCCTCAATTCCACTTCCTGTTAAAAGATATTCTTGCACTAAAAAGACAATATGGATTGCCTCATTTGGTCCCCTTCAGTCAAGAAACGATAGAACCTCATAGAGAATCCTAGAGAGGCTATAAAGAAGAGATGCTACTCTTTCTGCTAGTCTGATGTAGGACTGCCAAAAGTGGAGTCATTTGCTTGGTTGGCTCTAAAGGGTAAAATTTTAACTAGTGATAGACTTTCTCGTATGGTCATTGCCCCTCCTTTTAATTGTGTTTTTTATGATGGAGAACATGAAACTAAAAACCACTTACTCTTGAACTGCCCATTCTCGAGATCATGTATGTTATGACTGCGAGGAAAGTTACATTGGAGTGCTCCGCTACAATCAGATTTTGAAATTTTTGAATTTTGGCCTCTCCACCAAAACTCATTCTCTGCTATCATTTGAAAAGTTGTGCCCATTATCGTATTCTGGAACATCTCGTGGGAGAGAAACAAAGGAATTTTTAGGAATGAAGAAAATAATCTAGAGGGGGTCCTCGTGAATATTGAGAAAGCAATACCAAAATCAGTAAATGCCTACACCATAAAACATAGAAGATTTGACTCTTGTTTCACTTTGGTGGATGATAGAATCTTATCAGAATGAAAATCCATAGCCCTTCCGTTCAAAGGGAGTTTGTTGAACAACACTCCTAAAAACATCAATAGAAAATAAATCGAAAAGGAAACCCTCCGACAATAACTTTGCCAAACTAAATTTTGATGGGGCATCTAAAAGTAACCCAAATATCTCTGGTGTGGGTTGCATTATTAGTGACTCCAAGGCAGTGGCCATAACAGCATTGGTTGCCAAAACACTCAATGATATGAACAACATCACTGAACCAAGGCCTTTGGTTGAGGGTCGTAAGTTACCAGTGAAGGCTGAAGTGAAACATGTAATTGTAGAAAGATATTCTTAGATTATCATAACAACAATGATAAGTAGGTCAACTCCAAACTGGAAAATTCATTATATATTACAAGAAGCATTAGGATACTTGTTATTTGACTGCTACCACCTCCTCCACTGCTTCAAAGAAGCTAACAGGGTTTCAAATATGTTGGCAGACAGGGTCTGCTCTCTAGAAATGGAGGAGAAATATTACAACAATCTTGAAATCATGACAGATCCATGTCTTTCCTCCTTGGTCATAGAAGATGCTACTATAAGCTAACATTTTCTTGTTTGTTTCTTTACAGGTTTTGTCTTCATTCCTATCTGAAGAAGCCTTCTATTGGCTACTTGGTTGGATAATCATTCTTGCCTTGTATAGCCTTGAGGCTATTTACAATTTGTGCCCATTTCAAATCTAATCCCTCCCCCTCCCCTTCTTGGTAATCAATGTATTGCTCGTGGTCAGCTTCTAGTTTGGGTTTTACTTTCTCCTTTCTATGTTCGGTGGTGATCATGTTTTGTATCTTTTCTCAACTTGTTTTTCATGCTCCTTGTCTTGCTGCCCCTGTTTGACCTCCTCATGTTGACGCCTTTGTCCCCTACCAAGATTCCTTCACATGTCTTTGACTAAAATTAGATTTCTTTGGCTTTTCATAACTAATAGTACTTGTTACTACAATGCTTTGTAACTAGGCTGAGCTGGTGGAGTGTTTCTTGTGAGTGTAGATCGATCATTCACTAACAAATTGATGACAAATTTTAGGATCTAATCTTCTTTCATTTCAGGTGGATTCGTAGAGTTTTTCAAGCATCTTGTGACCCTTGTTCACATGTTTTCACTGTGCAACTTGTGATCTGCGTTCATGTCTTTTAATTACCCCTATATATGGTCTCAAGTATAGCTGGTTTTCGTCACAGATCTAGTTCAATCTGCATTTCTTCATGCTACATTATTGACTTCTTCTCTACTATTCTAAGTCCATTTCTAGAGCCTAGGTTCAACAAAGTTTCTTGGCTTTCAACTTGATATGGCTCTCCATTTTGGTGTGAACTATATGTGTTTGAACGAGACTCTCCTGTAACAATGTCAGTCTCTTTCAATCAGAGGATGATGTTTGGAAAGCTATTACTCAAATCCTTCAATACCATACTAGTGGTGGAGACAGACACCCTCATGATGATTCGATTTATGATTTTTTAATACCTTTATTGTAGACAGTAGCATTCCCCTAATTGGTTATGTATGGTCGAAAACGAGCTAGTCCCCAAGCAATATTGGCCAACCAGTGCTCAAGTCTTTGAAGGAATTGATGTTGGTGTAATCTCAAGCCCTTTAGGAGAGGTGTTTGACCTAGCTAGGGACGGTAAGGCTGAGAAAATGCAAGAGGCATGGACCCTCTTCAAGGCATGCGTCACATACGTTAACTTTGCAACAATGAATATGTTCTTTGCAAACAATAAGGACCTCTTTTTGAGGCTCATAAAAAAGTGTGATTCAAGACTTCTTTGGCCAAGCAACTATGGTGAACAAATTCAATCCAAGGCCACTATTGAAGTTCACTGAGCAGTGATCTATCCTCTCTCAATTAGTATGTTGCTCCTTGTTTTCTTTTCCTATCTAGTTCCTTTGTTGTCTCAATGATCAAACTCGACTCCCATATTTTGTGCAACCCTTCCATATTAGTTTGCTTTGCTTTTAGTCTATATTGTTCTTTTGTTGGTTGAACCTTGCTCCCACTTTGTTCGCAACTCTTTCTTTTTGTCATGCCATTTATATATTTATCTATTATTGTATGTTTCTCTTATCCAATATAATTCATACTTAATGCTTTTTACTCAAATAAATAAATAAATAAATAAAATTGAAACAATTAGTTATATAATTTCAATATAGATGGGGAAATATTTTGAAGTAGTTAAAACTTATTTTAACTAATGAATTAAACTTGGCATAAAAATGCAAAGGTAAATTGTCTTGTGAAAATGAAAAGTAAACTTAAGTGTGCAAAAGTAAATCCAAACCTCCATTTTTTAATTTTTTAAAAACAACTCAATTGCTTGGTTTCTTCTTTACAGAAAGAAATATATGATATGTAAAATTTGTTTTGCAACAATCCATAACAAAACCTTTTGGATCAATGAATATCTCTTTTTTTTTTTTTCCTTCAGGCTTGATTTCTCTAGAATAACTATGTTAATGTGGACCTCTTTTGCCAGCTTAAATATATGCTAAGCTTAAAGATATGCTATGTTTATGCAGTGTATTGATAAAAAAAAATCTACTTTTTCAACCCCTTTAATACCACCATAACTATAACAACGTTTTTTCCGTCCTTCTACAAGCTATTGCATTTTAAAACCAATGCATTGATACACAAAGGCACTAACAACTTACAAAAATGTCTTAAACTTTACCCAAATCCCTATTTGACAGATTACTTTAAACTTTCACCACTCTTTATCAACGTCTTTTTTATTATAAGTACCCTTCAATTATTAGATATCTTATACTATTATAACAAAACAACTAGCATTCGAGGGCAACATCACAAAACTGCAGCCTTGTTTTGATAAAGAGGCTCATTAAATATTAGTTAATGATGTTTGAAAATGTATTCTACAATAATTCAAAGAATCTCATTAAATATTAAGAGTTAAATTCTTCCAAGATAAAATTGTTTATTATTCCAGCGATAACCTATTCAAATAGCTTCCAGTTGTTATGATCTTTGTTGTTTGTTTACATATGCAATATTTTAATTATCAGAATGCAATATTTTAATTATCAGAAGACATTCATTCCTTTAAAAAAATATGAGACATCAATTTTATGAGTAAATGGAAAGCTAAAGCAGTTTTGATTTTTTTTCCAACGACTTCCCTCCTACTTTACTCCTAAATTCTCTCTGCAGACCATGGGACCACAACGTTAATTTTAAATTATAACCATCTTCCTTAATCATTCGTTCCTTCCTTGACTCCATAAACAATAACCTTGAAAAATAGCATAATCCTCAAATTTTTACGTATGGTTTTTAAATTGCTTTATTTTTCCTCACAAATCTCACACTCAACAGAACCAGTTCAACAATTTTGACTTGTTCCCACTACTTAAACCAAATCTTGCTGTGTAGAAATTACTGCCAATAAGAAAGATCCAAAAGGTAAGAGTCAAACTTCCGACCTCATAATTGGGCCACTGATTTAACTTTATACTGCAAATGGAATTGATAAAAATAAGCGTCCATTCGATGCCTTGACCAAAGCGTAAAAGAGAAGAAAATCATTGATAAGCTTTTTCTATTAAAGCGAACCAATAAAACTTTTTGCTCTCGTCATGCAAAATACAGATTTAAACTTTTGCCCAAAAAACTTTAAGAAAACCAAGTTCAAAATATCTGCCATAGATATGCCCCAAGCATGTGAAGGGGCATGCGTGTCAGAGAGCCAGCTGAGTATCACTGGCAAATTACACGACACCGGGCAGCATTTAAGTTGTTTGCAGGCATGCAACTTCCAAAGGATGGCATTTATCATCCAGAAAACAGCATCGTAGTCTCCATTGTTTCTTTTTTAAATATTTTAAACACCATGGCTACTACTATTTCTCCACTCCATGAATCCATGAAAAATGAAGGGTGGATTTCTGAGAACTCCCAAGAAAGCTGTAACACTGCTCCCAATAAATTGATTGGTGATCATTAATGCAGTGGCATATGCAGTGTTCATGATCTACTTTTCTTCAATAACTATTTTGCAGGTTGAAGATCCTAAAACAAATATGGGAAAGAAGGTAAGCAGTCTAAAATGAGAAAATGGTATTTAGTCACATGCTCACATGCTAAGCACAAAAAAGTATTACATATAGTAAATGGAGTGTCAATATTGATTTCTAGGCCCACGTAATAGTTTCTTTTCAATGTCTTAATGAGTACCATGGTGGAGTCTTGCAAGCTGAAAAATACGAAAATCAAATTGGAACATAAAAACATCCATTCTTGCAGGCATTATCGGAAGGCAGACAACAACTAGAAACCATGCTGACATAAAATTCAACACCAAATCCATTCTAGTGTAAACAGTAAAATATAAAGTCGTTGAAAAAGCCAACACTGCCTAGGCCATTTGATGTTTATCTTTAATAATTCAGTCCCATCTAATAGTTCCATTAAAACTGTTTTTGATTATTTGCAAGATGTTCATGTTTTCTAAGTTGAATCTCAAGGTCTCTGATTGCATGCCAACCCTGAATGGGCTCTCATGTTTGTGCTATGGAATACAAACTGCAAATTGAATTGCCAATTCCATACAGACGAAGTTTCTGTAGGCATTCCATGACCCTTTCATCTATTGTACCTAAGTCATATAGCTCTACTAACATAAACCAAAAATACTAACATCACTTTGTATCGCAAATTCACTGTGTTCAGAACAATGACAAGCCACTCTGCCAGTGTTTTACAAGAAAACAGCATAGGGACAAGAAGACTGCCTGTGTACAAGTTGTGGCTTCAAGCACTGCCAAAAACTATGTTCGTGTTATTCTCTGTTATGTAAAATCGTGCACGACCTCAGCATACTGACACCCATAGATTGGAATCAAACAGATTATATAATCATATATGCATTTCTATGATCCATTTCTAAATACTAAAAAGCGCACAGCAAGCAGTGCTAGAACAAACATGTCAAAAGGCATAGTGTACAGAATAAAAAAAATTTAATTAACAAAAAGAAATTTATCATCATATTTGTGTATGGGATTAACTCTATAATATTAAGAACACAGATAAGGATACGAAAAGCCTGGATACCTGATAAATAGTTTTTTGTTTCAACATTGCTCGAGTACTTGCTCAGAAGTTCGGAACATACAAAACAATACGCGCAAATCTACAAACATCATGTTGTCTCACGCAAAAGGATACACGAACTTCGAACATCAAAATGTCCATTACTGTGTTCTTGCACAATTTCTTAACTATACTGACGTGTCCCCTAGATCCAGACACAAGTGGAAATGAGGAAAATAATTGCTAACTATGATCACATAGTCAAAATTACATAAAATGCACGTGCGGTTTGAAGTCAGAACAATGTCTGAAATTATAGTGTTTTTACTGCAGAAGTTAAGACATTGAATCCATTGATATTCATGTGAAAATACCTGATAAGTAGAATAAATGCCACTGACCTAAAATCAAAAATAAATTAAAATATACTCTAGTGCCCAGGGAGTATATAAACAGAAAAAAATCAAATATTACATACAGGAATTTCTTCTTATTTATGAATGCATACCAAGGAGCAGACTTATCTCTGGAAAAATATAGAGAGGGGGGTTCTCTTCGGTTAAATCATTTGGGCAGCATCCATTCATGTATGTGGGCACACACACAGAATTGTGGAATTCAAATTTAAAACACGGAAAAAAATTGTTAACATTCAGATTTCCCTACTATCTTGCTTCGGGCTGCCCTTGTAATTAACTAAAGGAGAACTTCTCGGAAGCACAAAACCATAACCTAAGCAAATATGTCTTGCATTTCTGAGAGAGATAAGCTTGCACAATGGTATTATAATTTTTTTCATATATAAGCAGAAATGCTTGTGCTCAATATCTCTGTTGTGACTTCCTCTGTTTTTCTTACTTTGTACCCCCTTTGATCAATCTACCTTCTCTACCCTCCTTCCACCATTTACAAGTTATCTAATCGTCATTTCTCAAAGATGCCTACCAATGTCAGACATCAGACTGGTGTTTACGTAGGTCATTTTTTACTGCTGTTGTTTGTTTATCTGTGAATACATTTTCTGTAGCTTTCATTAGAGCTCACTCAAACATTTAAAGGTGGAAGCAGCCCATCGGAAAAGATATAAGTTACACTAAGTGTAAGTCCTGTAAGTGCATGTCACAAAATACCTAGAAAGGAATAGAGACAACAAACCAAACAAGAAACAGAAACCAGATAAACAAGAATTTACAGGGTGGAGAAGAAAGTGTATATACTGAAAATCTTCTGTAGTCTGTTGACACTCAGCAAGAGAATCTCTAGACATCAAAATTATACCTGCTAATTAAAAAAGGGGCCAAAAGTAAATGAAAATGAAAAAACACGTGCTTAGAGCCTTAGACCAGAATATCCTGCGTCTCAAAGATCATCTACATGATATGACATTACAGATCCTATAAAGTCCAGTAAGTTATTTTCAAGTTCAGTTGCTAAGATAAGAAATCACAAAAATGAATCCTAAATTACATTACAGAATTACATAGCCTCCATGAAAAGTTCAGTCACCATGCATGTAAGCGCACAATTAGAGTTGAAGGCTGAAGGTAAACAAAAACTTTAAAAGGGCAATATGACATGACTGGCCACTTACCTTGAATTGGCTAGAGAAAAAATGTTACCATACATATAAACACAAGAAATAATAGTGCAGTGTCCACCATAGTTTCATATTTCCAGAACATATGCCAAATCGCATCATGCATCTGACCTGATGCCAAAATCCACTTGCTTATGACTTGAGGTCAAAATATGCACACATGACCAGAAAGAAAAATCAACCTTATCAAAGATTGCAGCCATACTCATGGTAACATTTGAACCTCAAACCCATTCAAAAAGCCATGGAGTCAGAAATGAGAAAAAAAAAGCATCATGCTGCATTTTATCAACAAAGCCATCTCCAGTATGGATTGGTTTCTGGCATGGGCATTTAACCACACTATGTACAACGAGCTATCAAAATGATTGCCTCCCCAATCAAAAGCTCCAATATTTTTTGGTTCCTCCAAACCCATTTAGAATATTTCTAAAGGTCCAAGCTGTGAGAGCTTTGAAGGCAATGTTGGTAAGCAATATTTGTATTAGCAAATACACATCTAGTCCACCTATGTTAAAGATGTTACAAGTTAACCGTGGTTACTCCATTGTTAGATGTCATGAAAGTACATATGATACACTCCAGCTCCTGAAACTAGCAAATAAAAGTCTACAGAATGATGTTTCTGCAAGACCCTTCCTTTGCCAAGGCAAGGACTTAATTACAAACTGTCTTGAGTCGCTTTGCAGCCTGCACGAATCCAGATATAACCTGCACCTCATCCAATTGCTTTGCAGAACAAAGCAACAGAATTTTAATTATGTTAGAAGTGTAAAGTTAGGTCTCATATCTTGGTCAGAAATGTTAACACGCAAACAAACATTAGTTGATTAAAGCTATAATACATATGGCAATTGCCCCATGTCTACAAACTAATATCCATGACCTGTTCAGAATACATCAAATTACTCTCAAAGAAATTGGAAATAAAAAGTGAATTGTAAAGATGTTTTTGCCTCTTAAGCTACCTAAAAAGAACATAACAGGTTGAAAGGGCTCTTCAGAGTCCTTAGATGTCTTTCGTTGCAAGTGGGGCAACCAAGTTTAAAGCTACTACCAGAAAAGGGACATTGCACAGACCACTGAAGATAAAACAAGGTCCAAACAAATTGCAAATTATAGATTATTTATGTTACCCTATACTTGCCAAGATAAAGTGAGATTGCCAGTGGCATGCAACATAAGAATAAATAAACAGTTAAATCTGTCATAGGTTTTCCAAATCATAACCCCAGCAATCAACATTTAACAATTATATAGGGGCTTAGAGAGTAGAGTTTGTAATGGCATGGAACAAGAATACCCTGCGACATAAGAATAAATAAACAGTTGATTCTGTCAAAGAGTTTCCAAATCATAACCCCAGCCATTGATGTTTAACTATGATATTGGGGCTTAGAGAGTAGAGTTTGAAATGGCATGGCACAAGAAGAATACCATGCGACATAAGAATAAATAAACAGTTGATTCTGTCAAGGATTTTCCTAATCATAACCCCAGCCATTGAGGCGGTTTAACTATGATACTGGGGATTAGAGAGTAGAGTTTGAAATGGCATGCCACAAGAATAATACTGCAAGAAAATGAAAAATAAATAAATATAGAATGAATATGCCTGCATAGTAAGCTTATCAAATAGAGGAAAGATATCCTGTTACTAATCTTATCAATTTTTAAATCACGAAAACTCTCTTAAATGTTCGGAAAAATAATAAACCACAAGTGGTCTTTGGAAATAGAAAAGTAGATTAGATGGAAAATAAAAAAGCAACCCATAGAAGAATTTAGCTACTACTATAGCCAGCCAATTTGACTTTAAGAAACAAGATTAGTATCAAATACCTGAGCCACGAAGTGCTTTTGAACAATGTCAATCAACTTCTCCTTAGATGGGTTTGAATATTCATCAATTGGAATTTCATCAACCTATTTTATAAGCATGATTTTTCAGGTAAATCAGCTAACCCATTGGTCAGTACACATTAATTCCATTAAAAAACACAGGTTTGTGATAAATAATCAGCAGAAAAATGAATAAGTTATAATCCAAGGGATAAGCCTGAACGTACAAGATTAAAGTGCCAACAATATCTCCATAATGCTGTTGTTTCCAATTTGCTCAAGTCCACTTTCTGTATCATTCGGCATTTACACGGTTGAAGTCAACAATAAAGTATCTAGATGCAGATATCAGTATTATAATGGACCAGCACTAGATTAATTAGGTATCATTTTTTGTACCTATTTATCAATGTGAAAAAAAGACACCTGTTTAAAGAAGGTCCAAGATTTACCAGTATTCCATGAGATAATTGCCTCAACCCAGCAGATTGCACTTCACTAATCTGATTTTTGCTGGGACCTTTGGAGACAGCAGCAACTGTCTTGTGTGGCCTCTGTTTTGTCTTGTGGGGCTTTTGAAAATCATCACAAGCTGCTATATTAAAAAAATACAGATAAATTAATATGTTTGCAATACAATCAATCTCACAAGGTGAAATTTGGCTTAAAAAATGATTAAAAGTAGGTTCATCGTCCAACATTAAATATACATTAAAGGACTTGGAAAATATTGTTGAATTTTGGCTCACCTAATTCTGAGCTACTTGACAGGAAATTTTGACCCTCATTTCTGTCATCTTCCTCATGCCCAGTTGGTCCTTCAATAACACTAAGAGCATTCCTTTGCAACTTGACTTCTATGCCATTTGTGAGTACCTGAAAGAAAAAATATTTGTAAGTGTTATTCGATATTGTAGAAGCATTTTCAAGGCTAGACCCCCACAAATTTTTGCAATAAATTTTTGTTGCGTGAAGAAAATGTGCAGTTTTCCCTGTTACTACCCCACAAAAAAGAAATGCATGCTCCTAAAGAAAACTTCACAAAGTAATCAGAAGCCAGAACACAGCTGGAGATTTGAAATGACTTCCAGCTATATAAATTGTAGTTTTTAATTAAAAGAATCACTCTGTTTGCCTACTTTCAGCAGCAGTCGAGTCTCACAAGGCTTCTGGCTCTTAACTGTGTTTTTTCTTTTTGAATCAAAAAGAAAAAACACAGTTATGAAAAATGAAAAAACACGCTAAAGATCCGGAAGCCTTAAAAAATACTAACATGGACTGTGAAATATAATGTCTCTGAGCAATTGAGTTTGTTATTTACAGCTAGCATGTACAAAAATGAACAATGTAATATTCTCACCAGAAATTTACCCACTCTGCAGGCTTTGACCTTGCAACCAAGCTGGCAAAGCTAGCTATTATTTAGTACAAAAAACATTGCCACTTCTTTTGCAGCCCTCTACAATATGACCAGTCACCAAACTATCTTAAAATATGGCTGCAAGACCAATGGATTGCATGACGCTCCGCAGAAAAATATTTCTGCATTTAAACTACATTCACAGAAATCATATAACCAGAAACTATCATTTCCTTGCGAAACCCTTCATATAACTTTGAAACGTTCCACTAAAAGTCTAAAACAATTAATTTGAAATGTTTACAATTCAGACCCATATTAACCAATTACAACCGTGAAACAGAAATCCAATTCACCACAAAAACACGATGACTACTCCTTGTACCCTTGAAAAATTCTACATGATTCATAAACATGATCAAATCCACAAATTTTCAGATTTTTTTGGCAAACTAGAATACCCACATGAATACCGCAGTTTATCAGCTTCTTGACAAAAACAGAATGTATCATGCTCAGAAAGTTTGAAAAAGACACTCGCCCTAAGATACTGATGCAACCATAAGTTCTCCCTCAGCTACAAAATTATTTTTAAGACTTGCTAACAGAGAACAAAAACATAAATGATAGAAAGACAGTAAATTTTCTTGCCAGATACCGTAACTTAACGAACTCGGAATCAAGAAAAGATCCTATAACACCACTGAAGGCATTGTAGGAAATAAGTCGCAAGAATAGTAACTAATATAAACATAAACTCAATCACCTAGAACATTAGTACCTAGTGGGCCCTGTAAGCATGAGACGACTCACATTAAAAACAATAATTAGAACCTATTTAATCTAAACCGTGTGAACCACAAAGTGGATATGCTCTTGATTGTAATGCTCAATCTCAGATCTCGAGTTTATCCCTTTAAAGGTGAAATGGTTGAGTATAGGTGGTTGCTATTATTAGTTAATTACCTCATTTATTTATTCAATATAATTATTAATTATTTTGATCAAATCAGAACTGTTTTTCCCTTTTCAAAGATTGAGTTAACTTCAATTTTTTAATTGAATTATTTTTAGATTATGTATTTAAATAGATTTATTTTATTATTTTAATATTTATGAAAAATGATTTACTTTAATTAATTAAAGAACAAAGATTATTGAATCAACCTATGTTACTAAAGTGGATTAATTAATGTAAGATGAATTATTTTAATGAATTCATGTTGTTAGGTGTTGAGATAGGGGTGATGGTATGAAAATGAGCGTTGGCAAGATTTCAATGTCTACAGCCCCATGCAGCTTTCGCAAGATTTCATTGCCTACAGCCCCATGCTGCTTCATGATGAAAATTTTCAACAGATGCTCTTGAGAGATTATTCTGAGGCACATTTGCTGTTGATGTGTCCCATGAATTTCAACATTTGATAGTCAATGAAGCAGAGAAAATTTAGGAGATTTAAGTGAAAATTGAAAGAAAAAATTTACATAATTTATCGATTAGCTGGAATTACATTTTTAGAACCTAAAATCATTTTAAATTCTCTACACTTGCTGCAAAATCATAGTCTCAACCGCTATATCTCTGAAAATTCTTCCCCAAGCAGCTGCTGATCCTGATCTTCTCCGAAGTAGACAAAGATATTTTTATTTATGAATTTTTCTATTAAATAATTGAATGGGACCACCTGAAGAAGAAATTCTGGAGCAGCAGCCCCAGAGGACCACTGCAACAGTAGGATTTACAGAAAACACACAACTTTTCTTGTACACTGAGTAAGACTTACTGAAAATGATCGACCCAAGTGACTGGCATGATTTAAGAACAACAGCATGCACACCAAACTCAAAGTAGTCAGCTGCTAAAAAGAAAATAAGAGCTCTGAAACGCAAAATTCATTCTAGAATGGCTATTTCAAAAATCCCGCGGAAAGTTCTGTAATGCATTAACACATTCCAAATCAATTTTAAATTTATTGACAAACACTATATCTCTTTTAACTCAAAATGAATAACAAACATAGGTCCTTGAAACCCATTATCATCAAAAGCCATTGTAAGAACATAAGAGTATTCTCTAGGCACATACAAACAACTATCCTCTTGAAAGGTCAACTTAAATTGGCCTAATGGTGGAGAACTTGTACTCTTGAAAGAGAGGTCACAAGTTCAAATCCTTCTGAGAGTAAGGTATGTACACCTTGTTTGTAGCACAGCTAGGTGCCTCCTCTTTGGAATATGGGGCAGTCCCATTTTAAGCCATTTGTAAACCCAAAAACAGATTGTCCGATATTGTGGACTGTGAAAGAATCCATTTCCATTTCCAGTCAACTGGCATGTTAGAAATATTCACCTAAAAACCCAGTATATGATTATAACTCAAAAAGTACTAAGACAGTTTAATATTCAGAACTTGAAAACAGAAACACTCATGTACCAAAATTTTTAACGCTAAAACACAAAACCCCATTCCACAAAATTAAATGACCACCTACTTATGGAAGCACACAAAGTATCCTGTACTACACAAACATACTCATGGGTTCACTCATTTCAAAACACTTGATAAATATCATAACATTTTATAATGTTAATTCAAAAAAATTGGAGAGAAAAAAAAACTAATTTCTCTTACATTATCGATCTGCAAGACATTCTACAGAAAAAAAGAACAATATCCCTTTAAGTGCGCGAAAATTCAATTCGCCTTGCATAGCTTCTCAGTAAAGTTTACCAAATCAGTAAGATTGAAAACTACAAACTGAGAGAACGATAGGCTGCAAAAATTACAAAAAAAGAATGTATCAGTTAACTCACACATTGATAGTAAGTTTTTTGGGGAAAAAAAAGGCTTTTAGACAAAGATGAACATGATTAAATTTCTTTCAGGGAGAAAATAAGCACTAAATGATGAGAATTGTTGATATATTACTAGCATAAATTATCGGATAGCACTTAACAATTCAAACAATCCAAAAAATTAAACCATACTCCTATAAAAAAATTTATAAATTAATTTCAAAAAATTAATAAATTAATTTCAAAAAATTCTTTAACAAAAAAACACAGTTTACAGAACGCATAACCCAAAAAAAAAACCGAAATCCTTTAAAGTGTTAATAAGTTTTCGTCGTTTTGCAAGGGCCACCTGCTACTTGAGCTTGGGACCTCCCATTTGCAGGGTGCATACCACCAAGCTGCTGGCTACTTATAGTCATTCATTTTTTTACCGAGTTTCTTCGAGCTATTTTCTCTTCAATCAGAAAACAATGAAAACGTTCTCATTATAGAATCAATTTATGAGCAAGATTCATTATAAAATCTAGCTAACAACTGCAGCTAGTTATATTTGCAGAAGAAAGGAGACTACCGCACACACCAAGTGAATGATTAGCCAGATTTACTGGAAAACGAAAACCAGAAAATCCACACAAACTTAGGGCAATTTTTTTCGCATTTACTCTAGAAAAAGAAAACACCCACTAACTTTGCCCATTACCAGTGAGATTTATTATACCAGAACAAAAATTCCCCGTGCGCTCTAAAATTAAAAAAAAATATTACTAACTTTGCACATTACAAGCCACATTTATCAAAAAAGAATAAAACCCTGGATCATCCGGTGTACACCTTGGGATACCCTATCGCTGGGTTACTGTCTAGCACTACGCAGTTTCCTCTTTCCAGTCTAGTGCGGCTACTCCCTTTCTGTCAATGTCTGAAGATTACCCACTAAGAACTAAAATTCTCCTTCTAGTGACTCTTACTGTAAGAAAAAAAATTCCGCACTCAACTCACTATTCATTTCACCTACATAAACCCAAAAAATCGCACTCACCTAGAAAATTACTAGTTAGCTTTAGCAAATTCTATAAACCAGAAAACATTCCGCACTCAACTAACTTTCCACTTCACCTCAATAAACCGAAAAAATCGCACTCACCTCGCAAATTACTAGTCAGATTTAGTAAATTCTACATTGACGGAACTGATCATGAGTAAGTGAACAAAATAAATAAAGCCTCACTCCTTAGAAAAGTATTGATAAGATTGATCAAAAATAACAAAACACAGCAGTCACCTTGCGAGTTATTGGTACCATATACCCGCAAAAACCGAGAATTCTCACTCTTCTTGCAAATTATTTGTAAAACTTACGGCCAAAAAACAAAACCCGCACTCGCATAGTACAACAATATTATTTAGATTTGCTCTAAAGAAGGAAAAACTCACATACAAAACACATTCCCACCGTTAAAACCTCACTAACCTTGCAAATCACCAGCACAATTTATCACAAAAGACAAAAATTCTCAGAGAACTCCACAACACTCGCAAACTTCAACCAAAAAACCTCTCTAATCTTTTAAATTCCAAGCAGATTCATCCTAAAACCCGAAAATTCCCCGCGACCTCTCAACTCAACGGAAAACAGAATGCCGTAATTATTTAAAAAAACAAACCCTGAAATCCTCAAAAAAAAATCCAGCCCACAATTCAGCAAGAAATTGGTGAAATTACCAGCCAATGCCATCCGCCGAGTCCAACAGCCTTCTTAACAACACCGTGAAGTCCAACCAGAACAGACTTCGTCCTATTATTCCCCGTCACAACAACCTTCGTATGTCTGGGCAACACGGAGAGCTCCTCGTCGCCGCTGTACTCATCAAGGTCACATGGAGACGACGACGATATGACCCCCTGCTGAGGGCAACACCCCTCCACTTCCTGCATTTAATTCCCTCCGCAGAAGAGCAAACAAGAAGAGAATAGAAATGCAGCCAAAGCACGCCAAAATTCAGCAGATCCGCCTGCTCCTGCTCCTGCTCCTATCCGAAAACATCACAATACCGATATTTTTTCATGGCGGACTGTAACCCCGCTAAAACAAGCGCTCGTACTTCTTTCTGAAAGTCACACAGAAATCATTCTTTTTTCAGTTGCCACTGCTTTTCTTCCCATTTCACAGTTCTCACACAACACCTACTACACTGCTCTGCAGCATTTGCCAAATTTTTTCCTTTTTTCTTTTTCTCTTCCAACGGGTCTACCCAATCATGGGCCGCCAATTTGCTGAGCTGTCGGTTCCCCTGACGCAAGTCAGATTTTTCAACGCTTTTGCCACCGGTTTAAACCGTTTGCCTCTGTCCGGATTGCTTTATTCGGTCTCCCTCGGTTTCTTTCAATCCCAGGTGCTGACCGCCACGTGGCGGGGCCGGCGCGGTTCTGCACTACCGGTGCATGCATTGGTACGGAGTTTTTAGGGAAAATTAAAAGTTATGAATTTCGCTTTGGCGTCCGGGGCAGACAGCCCCCTATACGGATGCTAAAGATAAGTCGCCGTGTCCCCTACTTCATCTTTTGGTCTTTTGAATTGTTATTTTCACCCTTAATCCGTATCATCCTTTATTTTTTATTTTATTTTTATTTAACTAGGCTCCCGAATGTCAGGTTGTGGGGTAGGGTCCCATGGAGGGGATGTTTTATTTGTAAATAAATGCCATTTGTATTAGGACAGGGTCCCATGGAGGGGATGTTTGTTTTAAACATTATTCGGGTGTTAGGATAGGAACGTGTGGAAAGGATGTTTGCTCTCCCACCATCATTATGGGTGAAGTTCTTTTTAGTTTTTTAATCATTCACTTACACTTGAATATCAATAATAAATTAAGAGGATTGTTTCTTTTTCACTTTAAAAAACAATTAGGGGTAGGGGAAAATCTATTAGTTGATCACTCCAAGTTTGAGTTTCTCATAATCTTATATGGAAATTCAACTCTTAATTTTTTAAAACAACTTATTTGGCAAGTTATGGTTTGAAGGCCACATCATCAAATATGATGTCACATTAGCATGTTTTTTTGTAAGGTGTCCAAAAAGATTCAAAAAAAAATGAGACCTCCACATAATTATGTTTTATTGGAGTGTTGATGTGGCATTACACTATGTGGTGATTTTTAGATCTAAAGAATACATCTATTCAATTAAGGGTAGTCATGGTAACACCAACAACTTTAAAGTCACAACTATTGGTGCAATATTGTTAAAAATATTGGGCATCAAATCAATAAGTGCTATAACAATTATTGGAACATGCTCAACGCTTAGGTCATTTCCCCTGGGGTAAAGGATGAGGAAACAAGGGTGGGGGGAGAAAGTACTTGAAAGGTTTGCCAATAAGTTAAGTGGAGGAGTAGGCAATAATGAAGTGAGTGTTCATTCTTTGGACATTATCAATTTTATGCTTTCAATTATGTCATGGAGGTTTCTTCTCTTTTGTGGGGGTTAGAAGCCAAACCTCTAAAGATTGATTAGATAATTTTGGTGACTTTGGCATGGAAAGGTATTTAAGGTTCTAAACCAAGTAATCAAATGAAATAATATGGATAATGAGAGTCAACTAAATTGTTTACATAACCTTACTCAAATTGAATAGCAATAGTTATTCCAATTTTTATGTCACATATGCAAGAGGAGGGCAATTCAAATATAGTCGTCTTACTCTTAGCTTTCTATAAGATGTCTCTAAAATTAGAACAAGAAAAAGTCGTTTGGGTATATAAATGAACTAGAGAAATAATTGTGAAGAAAAAAGTCATGAAAACAATCTAGCACTTCTATTATAGTAAAACATGTGTTCTTGAAGCATTTCAATATAAGATCAATCATAATTCAACCACAAATATGTTGGCAAAATGGTCAGTGCTCCTTGTTAGTTTCCAAATCAACGGATTGGAAAGCACTAAAAGGATGTCAGGCTTTATCTGTGAACTATCTAATTTACTTGGCCAACTGACAGAATTAAACCAAGATGTGGTTATAATCCTCTGTTTTTTAGGCTCTGCAGAACCTGGGCAGGTAAACCCCTTCTTGAATTTCTTCCTAAATTAGAGCTTTTTATAGCAGATTCCAATTCAAAGCCCTTTGACAATCTCTAATTCCAAAGTGGCACTACTTAGACTATGAAAGCAAGAACTCCTTACTACCTATTGAAGTAATCTTATTTGGTTATTCCTCCAATATACTCCTACCAAACAAAAATAAAGTAAAAAGACTTATCAGTTTTGGACATTACTTACTCCTTTCAATAAGTGCAGACCAGTCCCTTATCTGATTTGGGCACATAGTCAATTTTGTTGAACCCTTCACGTACTTCTCCGATAGACAACACTACAAAGGCTAAGTAGTATCATCAATCACTCAATCTTATTAATGTGAATGAATTGAACTCATGATATTAATAAATCTGATTGTATTTAATCCTCACAAAGAACCAACCAGATAGGAAGCAACGGGACAACACTTCGCAATTGATTTCTAGTTCCTAAATCAATATTATAGAATTGCAATCTAATCACACAAGTTTTAAAGGCGACAATCAATCTTTGAACTGATTATAACAAAGAGACTGAATTCAGAAAATAGATAGTATCCTATTTGGGCAAGAAAATAGGGTATATTTTATTGATATGAAAAAAGTAAGTACAATCCAGAGAGTTTGCTTTCAGTCAAATCTAAATTTATATCCTAGACGGTTGTGGTTTTCCCTCCAAAATTAGGGGAAGCAAGAAGCTTCCAACCGTTTACATTCTTTGACGCTTCACCTAGCCAAAATCCTAATCAACCAAAAGCAAACACAAACAAACAAAACAAACAAAAGACAAAAAGAAGGTTGCACATAGAATAATCTATCAATATATTTTCTCATCTCATGACTTTGTTGCAGATCCCAAATACTCTTTAACCCATTCCAAAATTTGTACCAGTGAAGGCCATTGGAAATGTAAGATGTCCGGTGGGCTAAGGAGATGATCTCTCCATCTTTTCCCAGAAATAGCTCGAGCCTCATTAATGAACTTTGAAAACCTATCATCAAGGACGATAACTTTATCGAGGAAAATATTGAATTTGTCTATAGAGAAGTTTATGTCTTCTTTTAAGTGCTCAATATGTTAGCAAAAATAGGTCACCAATACAACTGGGGGGGTCAGTTGTATGTCATAAACTTTTTACTTTATAAACCAAATGATAAATGCAATATTGAACACAATAATAAAAACACCATAACACAACCAATTTTTGTTGAGGAAACCATGTTAAGGGAAAAACCCCGGTGGGAATTAGCACCCACAAATAATCAACTGAAAGTATAGTATCCTTGTCAGGAGATTTAGCCATGTTAGGAGCTATTTATTACATATAGTACACAGTCCTTGTTAAAGAATAGACCCTAGTAGGAGTTAAGAGAAACAACAGGCTCACTGCCTAAAGAAGTTTAAATCCACCTTCAAGACTCACTGTCTGAGATACAGATATACAAAGATATAATATCCAATGAACTAACTGATAGTAACTAGCTTTTCTTAAAAAGTTCCAATTAAGTTCATTAATCACTATCTTTGCTCTACATCCAGCAGACTTCTCAAATACAAGCTCACAACTTCCACATTTCATTGTCCACATCCTTATCAAGAAAACAACTTTCCTTTATACAAGTTTACAATAAGCAAATATGTCGTCCAATTAAGACTTCCTCAATGCACAAACAATTACATAACCCCTTGCTAAGATACACACGGTACCTTGAATAAGTAAACATCAAATAAAAATCATCAAATATAATCCAAGATCCACAATTCACGCTCGCCATCCATAATACACGCTACATCTCTGAAGTCGGCCCCAAATAGGTCTTCTCTAGAACACACGCCATAGCTGACATCACCAAGAGTCTTGCAACCCAAGAATCATAAAAAAACATTCCTCAATATGTCTCCTAACATTTCCCAAGCTCACATAACATGAAACGTGCTCGCATCCATACTATCCACAAAACTCATAGATTAACACTGTTATAATTCATTGTCACTGTTCTACAAACAGTCTTCACCAAAACTGATGTAACTCAAACAAGAAGAAACATAAACTCAAGAGACCTTAGATATAAGATCTCAGCTTGTTCCTTAATACATATTTGTCCTCGCATCCTTTGAGAGTTTGTACAGTGTCTGTACACGACTGTCAGTCTTGCATGTGCCTGAGACAACTAGTCTAACTGAGACTTCAACTAAACATATGTTGACATCAATGACAAAACATGAATGCCAACAACTCCAATAGAAGCCAATTCCAACACAATGATCCTGGGAACCATGCTCTGATATTCGATCTTCCATTCCTCTAAAATTTTGACACGTCCCTCCTTATCAACAAATTCAAAAATTGTCCAATGCCTGATAGTGTTGAAAGATGACAATTTTTCCTTGATCTTGTCTTCCTCATATGTAATGTACTCTATCTCCTCAAAACAAAGAATTCATAATTTCCTTGGTTTCCTTGATGCTAGCAGGAGCATCAAGATCTCGATGTATCACTTCACAAACACAGGTTATCTCAAAAGAAGATGATCTCCATCTCCAGGCCAGATCTTGCAGCAATGGTTTTTTTTTTTTTGAAACTATCAGATATTTCATTTAATGAGAAATAACCTTCATAAACATCCGAACACTTGCCAATAATGAGCTTCACCCAAAAATAAATAATTTTTTCCAGGGTAGCAAACAAGTGCATCAGGATCTCTTGCTTAACTCTGTTAGATACTATCTCATCCATGTTCCCCTAAGACTTAGCCTGGCAATCATCATAGGATGCACCTGATGCAGGAGCATCATGGGAATGAAAATAATTTGAAGGTTCCCAAATACACTTGACTCTTAAGTTCATTTGATATTTTAATACGGCTTGTTAAGACATTTAGAAGCAAGTTTTATGTAATCGGTTCATATTAGGTTGAGTCTGAGATTAGCACATTACGTGTTATTTTGTAATTAAAAGCTTTGTAACCGTCATGAAATCCATGACACATGATTGCTATAGTTAACAGGAAGAAGAAATTACATTACCCGGTCATTTAGGGATGGATATAGAAGTTCGTTAGAGTCGATTGTGAGTTAGTTATTGAGTCTTGGAATGATCCTTATAATGTAACCACCCAACGATCATAAAGTGTGGGTGGAAAATTGATAAAAGGGTAATAGGGAATCGGTGGAAAAAGAAAGGGAATCAATGTAATGAAACATTGGAATATAATAATTAAAAAAGTTTCTGTTATGTCCCATTTTTAGATCTGTGTATTCCATTCAAATGTAATTCTTGGTTGTGTTGAGTAGATAGACTGTCTCAGAAATTCAATCTCGGTGTGAAGGCCATTTCTCATAATGGAACTGTTGGATTGTTCCCAAATTTTTATATGTTGTATAAAACCTAATTATGACCATCCTCACCAGAGGGATCGAGGATATTTTATCTGGTTCAAAATATATTTGTCTCTGTGTGTGGGTCTATGGAGAGGGCAGTGACAGTGTAGATTTTCCTCTGAGAAGTATTTAGAAATTGAAATTACCTCCGCATCAAATTGCTATCAAAGCCAAAAGATATGGTGCTTGGTGGGTATGGCGATACCATTGTCAGAGAGCAAGATGTTGGAAGCATATAAATCCTATAAAGAATTCATGAGTGGTAGAAGGTAGAAAAGAGAGGATGAGGAAAAGAAAATAAAGCAGGAAGAAAGAAGAAAGATAATAGATGAAGCGAGGAAGGAATTAGCGCAAATGAAGATGGAATTAGAAGAGAGGAAGCAAAGAACTCAAGACATACTAGAATTGATTGAAGCCCAGACAACACGTGAAGCGGGAGATAGGACAAAGATCCTAGTTGAAGGTTGTCCATTTGAGGGACAAGAGAAACAAGTTGATGTTGGTAACGAGAGTGAGCTGCCAGAACCTGTAGAGGAACCTTGCGCTGAGAAGGTTCTTGTTCATGCAAGAAATGTTGAGTTAGTTGTTGATGTGGGTAGTGAAAAATCAATTCGAGAAGAGTTTGTGGGTGATGAAGTCATTCAAGAAAGGAAAATATTGTGTCCAATTGAGACTGGACAACAAGATGCCATTGTGATAGCAAAATTTGATATAATGAATACAGAACAACAGATAGATGAATGCTTGGATCAACATCTTTCTAATCTGATATTTCACGGAGAGGATCACATTGGCCCGGTAAGTCATGAGAAGGCTATGTGGACGTTCTGCCCTCCAGATAGGAAGGCCCAATGTTTTGACATTGTCAAAGAAGAAGAGTGTTTTTGGGGAGCACGTATAATCAGTTTGTTAGTGTATGCAACTTCGAAGGTGATGCACATCATGATGGAGAATTTTTGAAATGATGAATAACAACCATTTCATATTTTTCAAAAAAGAAGCCAACCTAAAGTGCCAATCAAGCCCTTTCCAACCTTCTCTATTTTACTTATAGGCATGATACACTGGAATTGGAAGACAAGAAAGAAGCTAATGGAAATTCATCGGGACTTGAATTATTTTGTCCCGGAGAGTATGATGTGGGAGCATCATGGGAATGAAAATAATTTGAAGGTTCCCAAATACACTTGACTCTTAAGTTCATTTGATATTTTAATACTGTTGTATGTTGAATGCGGACCTCTGAATTCAACACAAACACAACATAGTACTTACACAATCGTTGAATTCAAAAAGGCAAACATGAATTGTTTTCTCTGCAAATGCGATTGAAGCGACATGTTGCCTCCTAATTAGATGTGGATATTGAACTTTACCCTCAGAACGAGAGCCAACAACCTGACCATTGCTAACATGGAGGATTTAAGAATGCAAGAAAATGAGAAATGCCATTATTCTATGAGAAATATGCAACTAGTCTATGTAAAGAAATGCAATTAAATTAAGAACTGAATTGCACTAATCTAAGAATGATTTGCAACTATTATATGGAAGTTAAGATGCAATTAAACTAGCAAAGGAAAGTAAATTCTCTTAGTCTAGAATTGAAAGCTTGTAATCTATGAAAACTTGAGAACATCAAATTGAAATGTTAGATATGAGAATGAATATCAAATAAAAGCA
>MU225516.1:1082342-1111421 GCA_018584345.1 Thuja plicata | reverse complement strand
GCAAATACATGCATTGAGTTGGCATATTCTTCCTTTTCTTCTATGTAGAAGTGTCAATCTTCCTTATCAATCAATTAGTTACATTATTGAAATAGTTAATTTCATATTTACTGATTTTAAAATAACAGATTTTACCATTAGAAATACATATATTTCTCTAGAAACAAATAAATAAATGCAATAATTATTTATTAAATATCTTCAAAATTCTAATATTTTAATTTTTTTGGAAAAGAGTTTTATATTCTTTTAAAAAATGTAAATTATTAAAAAATAAAAATTAAATCAAACATTGGCCAAACTCCAATTAGTCGATGAATCAGAAAATGCGTCCGTTGTTTCCATGGAGACCACTAGGCACAGATTCTCCATTATCCTCCTGTGAAAAATGAGCCCCACCACGAACAAATCTGAGGTGTAATAGCCGTTGTGATTTGCTATTGTGCTTTCGAAGCCGTCATTTTGGGCGTGTGGGCAAAAATTG
This sequence comes from Thuja plicata, assembly GCA_018584345.1. Taxonomy (NCBI): domain Eukaryota; kingdom Viridiplantae; phylum Streptophyta; class Pinopsida; order Cupressales; family Cupressaceae; genus Thuja; species Thuja plicata. Next base: position 1,110,937 of record MU225516.1, on the reverse strand, counting down.
AGCCACATAACGATCTGCCTGCTGCAGAGAACGCAAATAGGACTTTAAAGATAAAGATGAAAAGGGATACTACTGGCACGGTCATGTTTACCCTCCTGAAATTTTTAGAGGGCTCAAAACCATCTCCATTTATTTAATTAATTTTTGGCCTGGTTTTTGACAGGAAGCCCAACACTTATTAAATATCATCAATATTTTGTATTTAAAATAATTGATTTGCCATTACGAGGCATTCGTAGAATTTCAATCAAATAAAACTATGCATAATGGCGTGACTGGAGTCTGGGCCCATCTTATGCATGTTTTCATCCTCGTTCGTAATAACTCCATATGTAAAATAATGAAAAATCTTTGACTGTGCGACCTGTTTACTCTGACAAAAGACAGTGCATACGTTTCCTGGCTGTAAAACCATTATCTCAAAACCATAAACTATACTCTGCAAACCATTTACTGACAGGCTGTTTTCAGACGTGAGACAACTTTTGGTTGCAAGCAACCCCACAAGGAAAGCCTATTGGCTAATAACTCCTATAAGAACGTGGTTCCATATTGTTCATATGTATCTTTTATGCCACCACCCTTAAACATCATAGATTAAGGAAAAAATTAAGTTTGGAAAAAGTATGTCAACTTTGACTATTTAACAATTTTTTTAAAATCTTAGAGTCAATCCTTAGTGTATGATGTTTACAGCTGGAACTTCCATGCTACCAAGTTCAAAGAAGGATGATATGGTTGTACTTCCACATCATAAATAAAATTGTGAGATCTTGGAGGAGCAAAACATCAATAATTTTTGAACTGTTAAGCCTTCTTTTCTGTGAAATTTTGTCAGGATGACCAGAACACAATATTGAGTAGAAACCTACCATTGCAAATGATTGAAAATAACTTCAACTATAGGGTTCCCATTTCAAGGACTTTGATGTGAAAATTTTAAAATTGGTCAAGTTGAAAAATGGGGTTAACAAGTCACCTATGCAAGAGAAAGGTAATTCAAATATTGCACTCTTACCTTTAGCTTTTCATAAGATATTTCTAAAATTACAAAAAAATAGGTGTATAAATGAACTAGAAAAAATAAATCTCCCACTTCTATGTTAGTAGATGTGCTCTTTCAAAGCATTGTAATACAAGATCAATCATGATTTATACCACAAAGATTTATGTACCAATGTCCACTATCATCTTTTATTTGAACCTCTACTAATATATTTGACATTCTACACAACACAAATTCAAATACATTTTTCTCAAAGCTTGAATCACCATCCACAAGGGTTGCAAAAGGTGACTCATTCTATCAACAACTAGAGTATGTAACTTCATTTATGGTTGGCTTCCCACCTACATCTGTTAAGATGGAAGAGATTTAAACCTTCTAGTAAATTGGTTGCGTAAGATGAGCAACTAATGTTTTAGAACGATTTCTTACTTCTTTGTCACCAATAAATAATTTCCACTAATGGATTACTTATATTGATATTCACCAATCTATTCCCCAAAAGAATAATAATTCCCAAACAAGCACACATTAAAGAGATGAAACTACATGAATACATGCACTTGATTTTATGACACATTTCATGATAATAGATTTTTTAAAAACCTAAGTTTTTGATATTTCATTCTCATTTTATTATGATGTACCACCAAAAAAAGCAATAGATGTAATATTTATAAAAAAGCTTCAATAATAGCCTTCCTACTATATAATGCAATTTATCTCAAAGCTTTGTAGACTATTACCACTTAGGACAAGTGTTGTAGAAAAAATTTGGTAGGATCATCTAAGCAAGTTGTCCAATAACTTTTTCAAATATTGAGCATAGAAAATACCAAGTGGCCAAATTTTATAACATTATTCCAATTACACAACCCCTCAATCCAAATCATGCTCATTGAGATAGAGGATACAAAACACATTTCAAACACCACATTTTATTGCACTATATATGCACTTCATATATTTACAACCTTTCAAGAAGAGGTATTACAAAAGCTTGTAGGTGCACAAAACCATTAATAGGGAGATAAATTCCTAATCCATGTACTTAAAACATATAATACTTTGTTAATTTTGATAGTTCTTTGTTACTTCTATAGAGGTTCTGCACATATTCATAGCTTCCTTTGGCTCTTATAGTCGTGCAACTAAATTTAATTTGGTTCTTGCTCCATCATCCTCTTCCGTTATTTGGGTCAATTACTACTAGTGAAAGATATTACAAAATATATTAAGACATTTTATATAGGATAAAACTTTGGCATAAGTTTCATGTATTAGTTACATTAAATAAAATTGGACATCAACATGGTGAAGAATTAGTATAACTGTAGACATCCAAATCTGCAACGTAATTAATTACTCATCTTCTATAGTCTTAGGTAAATTAATTTATTTAATTTATCTAACATCGTTATCCTATTTAATTAAATAAACATTTATGTTTTATTTAATTAATGATCAAATTCATTTTCGCCTATGGTTACCCTATTAATTAAATAGCCTATCTATTTAATTAATTCCCCCATTTTTACTAATCTCCTTGGATAAATTAATTAAGTTAATTTATCTAAATATCCAAAATCTATTTAATTAAATAAACATATGTATTTAATTAAATACCCCATTCCCCCTGGATAAATTAATTAAGTTAATTTAAATCTAATTTCCAAAATCTATTTAATTAAATAAACCTATGTATTTAATTAAATCCCCCACTTTCCTCTATTTTCAATCAAAAGAAATTCAAAATTCAACCCAAAATATCCTCACCCACTTGCATATTCCTACTCAGCCCACCTGCACCCCTTAATTCTACTTTAATTATGCAAATATCTTATTTGGCTTATTAATCCTTATCCTCTCCTAATCCCCATCCAATTGCATTTTCCTAATAAAGATTTAGGGAAGCAAAGTCACACTTTGTTTCTTTCATCCAAATCATCCTCTATTTTGAATTAAAATAAATTCAAAGTTCGAAATATCCTCACCCACTTTTCTCCATTTTGAATTAAAATAAATTCAAAATTCAACCCAAAATATCCTCACCACTTGTATTTTCCTAAATATCCCACTTGTCCACTAATTAATCATAATCCATTTTCTAATCATTTGCATAATCCTAACCATAAAGATTAGGGAAGCAAAGTGTACACTTTGCTTCCTTCATCCCAATCTTCAACTAAATATCTTGGACACTTGTCACAAGGCTATGAGTTTGAATAAGCACAATCCATGTGCTCTTCCTCAAATGCATCTTGGCCATCCACAAAGTTTCAAATCCTAGCCCTCCATTTTCCCTCCTCTTTGTCTATAAATGGAACCCTCTTCCCTTCACAAATTATCCATTCTTGAAATATTATTATAATGCCATTTTGAGAGCCAAAACATCAAACCATATCATCATAATGCATAAATCATCCCAAATCATGAAGCTTGAACAAAATCTTTGAGCACACATCCAAAATCTTGGACACATCCAAATATTAAGGAAAGCTTATTGGGTGTAGGAGGTTTGCATCCTTTTGGTTTTATGCTTTCCTTATTGTCTAATCATATATACTTGTTTGATTATGTGCTTTGAGTGCTTTTATTTATATTTGCATTTCTTTAATTACATTTTCTCTCATACAATAACAATTTACTTTGTCTAGGTGCTAACATTGCTAGATTAGAATCTTCTAATGTCACATTCTAACTCTTCATTTAGTTGTGATAAGAATGCATCATTTTGAACATTCATTGGTATATTTTTTTTGCAACAAGCGACTTGTTTTGGTTATGTACACGAAGACAGTGAACAAAAAAGTGGTCACTCACCCAAAAAATAAATGAAAAGTGAGTTAAACACATACGTGCTTATAAAAAAATTAAAAAACACATATCCATGTGTAGAGTCAAAAATTGCATACCCCAATTTGCAATTTATACTACACTTCTGTAACCACTTTAGTGTTCATTCCCCTATTATTCGTATAGGTCCATTTTAACCCTTGCATCATCTATTTCCCTCTCACAATGCTTAAATTCCTTGTCAGTAGCTCTATATTCCAGCATCACTTTTGTGTTAACGATGTGTTTCTTTTGCCATCTGTCAATTTTGAGTGTGATTTGCTTGGATACTAGTGCGTCACATGGATATCTGCGTGCCACACATTAGTTCTGTAACATCTTAACATTCAAATGTCAGTGTTGAGCATGCTTTCCACTTGTCACCCACTTTTGTTAGTGGAAACTTGACCTAGATTCTTCTAAGAATGACCCAGAAGCCTCTTTTTACCTTATTTTCTCCCTTTTAAATCCATCCTCTTACTTCATTCAAGCTCTCTAGCTTCTCTCTTGGTGGCTCTCAACTCTCACTTATAATAGTAGTATCCTTTTGGTCTCTCATTTTCTACAACAATATATTATTTTCTACAACACACTTTTACAACGACATCTCTAGCTCTCTTTATATTTTTCAAGCTTTCTAGTAATATCTTCCTATCTCTGTTATGTCTTTGAGCATCTTGGGATTTATTGCGTCCCTTATATATTACTTCATTTCATGTAATAGGTATTTTCCTCCATCAAGTGGGGTGTGTTTCTATTATGTTATCATTTATTTGTCTTTTTGATCTATCTATCTATCTATCTGGTTGTTGTGCGGGTGGAAACACCAAAATAGGGACTTGACTGAGGAAAGTCTCTAAACAAACCCAAACATTTGTCCTCTCTTGTGTGTTTCCAAGCCTATTAGAATTATTCAACTGCAAAGGAGTTAACCAAACAATGGACCTATGATTTTTCCAAATTTTGATCCTCTTCTATTTTGGTTCGTATGAGACTACAATGTGTTGCACTAATGTCCTTGGTCGAGACGCTCAGATTTGGGCTGAAAACTCCCTGTTGTCTGACTTTCCCATTTATGTAACCAGAATATTTATTTCCTTTATCTATAGTAAAATATTTCCACTAGTTTAGCTAGTTATAGATATCTTAATGTGTGCTATAAACCTAGCTCTCTAGGGAATATAGTCTTCCTTTTGTAGGGTCAAATTTACTTCACTATATAGTATGATGGCTCAGAAAGTCCAAGCCAAAATATGTATTGAATTAAAAAAACACATGTGCTTTTAGAAGAATGAACCATGGATGTGTTTTGATGAATAAGCATAATACATACGTGTTATTCTAAACAAGAAAAAATTGTCTGTATTTTTTTGAATATAAGCTAGAGGAAAACATGCTATAGCTTAGTTTTAGTTTCAAAATGCATTTGTATGTCTCAAATGCTAACTAATTTTTCCTCTCCTTAGTGTTTTTTCATTAAGATATATACATAAAAATAAACATTTAAATATAAATATATAGTCCTAAAAACTTAGCACTCATTGTGGGATACTTACTAGGACCAATTAGCCCCTATTTTGGCAATTTCGAGGTTAGAATGCTCATTATACTTGATCCTAGCAACTTGTATTTTTTCCTCCACTCTTTTTCTTTCTTCTTGGCAACCCTTAAAATTTTGGGATCATTTCCCAGGGCACAGGTCAGCACTGGTGACTTGTCCCTAGGATAGGTTGTGAATGGTTTCCTGTCCCAGGCATTCTAGGCCCAACATTTATTCAGAGCCTGATGTCAAGGTTTTAGTAGGATTTATTTATTTGTGGTCGACCTGGATCAAATTTGAATCCTGAAATGAGGGTGTAAAGTATAAAAGGAATTATTTTCTCCTCATTTTTATATTCAAAATCATATGCAAGCTAAGAACCAATAATCATATACAAGCATTTTGACAACCAAGATATCATTTTTTCAATCAAGCAAGAGCAATTGGATTCAAGATTTGAAGGCAAGCATCCCAATTCAAGATTTGAAAGCCTCCATTTTTTCAAGATCATTCAAATTCAATTCAATATTATCCAATTGAAGCAATTTTCTCTCCCATGATATCCAAGTAGAGGAATTCTCAATCAAGCAAGAAGATTCATCCTCCATCTATTTCTTTTCTTCTTCTTTGCAAGTGTTTTTAAGCATATCACCATTCAAGATCTAGGAGAGGCAATCATAGATCTATGTATTTGTGAAGGCATACTTGATTCTACACCACATTCTAAGGTCAACCCTTTGGATTCCAAGCACATTCAATCATCTTCATGGATTTTAGTGAATTCTACATATGTTCATGAGGGTTTATGCAAGGTGAATATGTTAGGATTAAGTAATATTGAGAGCGGGGTGGGGGGGGGGGGGGGGAANGGGTGAATCAGTATTACAACACTTTAAACATGAACTTTGTAAATTCCAACTTAACCAGATAATTGCTGGAATGAAAAGAGCATAAACATAAAACACACAACTCATAACACCATGAAGTTGTTGTCGAGGAAACCCTGGCCAAGGGAAAACCCCGGTGGGGATGGTACAAGCACAAATATGTACTAAAAGTATACTATCCATGTTAGGAAACCTATCCATGTTATGAGGTGATTATTACATTAGCACATTTCCTTGTTAGAGGAATACAAAACCCTGTTAAAGGTATACTGAGCTCACCGCTCATACACTCAGAAATATGATTATGTTATAATGGTTTCTCAACAGTGAACAATACAAGCATCTGCTATGCTTAGGTAGTTCCTGTTGTAGTTCACATCACCATCTGTCTGATTCTGTCATCACAATGTATTCATGTGTTCGCATCCATTTATTCTATCACATGCATACTATCTCACCTATCATCTCACACATCTCATACTTCGCTTCTCAAAAAGCTCTTCTTATAGATACATCATTACATGTCCAGTCAGTTTCCAATTACTCCTAACAGAAAGACTAGATTACTTCTCGACAAATTTCTTCAAGACTTGAAAGGTATCAAAGACTTCAAACTTATACTTGAGAAAATACACCCAAGTACGCTTAGATAAGTAATCAATGAAAGTGAACACATAGTGGGCCCTTGAAAATGAAGGAGTCAGAAATGACATGAGATCATTGTGTACCAAATCCAAGGGTGCCTTAGCATGAGTGGCTCGACCTATAGGGAAAGGATCCCTGTGATGTTTTCCAAGAGCACAACCTCGACATACACCATCAGTACAGGAAATCAAAGGATGCCCACTCACAAGTGCCTATGTACTCATCTGCTGTAAGTATCTGTAATTGACATGGCCGAAATGCTCATGATAAATTTTTCTCACTGTATCTACATGTGCCACAAGAGAGACCCCAGAACCGTCTGAACTCTTGAAGCCATCAAACCTATATAAGTGAGACTGAGGATCGACACTGCCAGTAGCCACAATCAGATTAGGATCATGATGGTCTTGAATAACCACATCATGTGGTGAGAACTCAATTGTCTTACCAGATCCAAAATGAAAAACTTGATAAATAGAGAGGAGGTTTGTCAAAATGTCAGGAACAAGAAGTACATCCTGAAGAAAACTACCTGAGAATGAGATAGTACCAAAACCTATAACTGCAAGCTGTACTGAGTCACCAATGGTAATATGTAAAGTATGACTGGGTGAAAGTGCGGTGACTAGATGCTGAGTGTGTGACATGTGGTGAGAAGCACCTGAATCAATAATCCATGTGGATCTACAAGACAAAGCTCATGTAGAAAGAACATATAATTTTCTTGTGGAAGAGGAAGGTGGCTAAGGTGAGGTGATACGATGCTGCTACATGGCTCCCTCTAAAGCCTTTAACCATTTCCAACACCTATAAATTGGATGTCCTTCCTTGCCAGAGAAACTAAAAGAATCACCTGTGTACTTCATAGTCTTTGAGGAAGACTCACTAGAATTTGAAGATTTCCCTTGCTTGGGATGGGAATGTGGGTTTGAATTAGACTTAGGAGGTGGATTGGAGGAAATCTCACTGCCTACTGAATCTTTCTTTGGCTTTAGTTTTGGCTTCTATTTCTCCTTATATGTTTGGGAAACTTATGCTTGGTTCTTTGATCCTGTGAGAGAATCAAGTTGAGAAAGCTTTGCCTGCTCATGAGTCAAATGATCATAGAAAACATAAAATATAGGCATGGTAAATCATGCACCCAAAGCATCCATGGTAGAATGGAAGGTAGACGAAAATATCTCAAAAGGACCACGAAGCTTAGAAAGAATCAAGTAAATGCTCTGTGAATTTGTCTTATTCTTTCCACAACCTTGTAAGATAGACTTGATATATTTTAATTTCATCAAGAAATCCTGAATAGAAGGAAATGACTTAAGACCCAAAGCTGTCAATTATGCCTCAATATGAAGTGCCTTGAAATCATTGACTGTGCCAAAGACAGTCTAAAAATTCTCCTACATATCAAGAGTATCACAACCATCAAGATGAAAGAGTAAACTATCTGAAACATGCAGAGAAATCACATCCATGGCCTCATCCATCTTGTTCCTATGCTGCATGATCTCGTAAGGACGATTCAATACCGACTGAATGACATCCAAACAAGACCATAACCCTTGTGACTTGAGAAGCTGAGTCATACGGGATTTCCACAATTGGAAATTATGTGGAGTGATAAACTCAACTGATGTTGAATCTGCCATTATTTCACTGCTATGACTATTTAATTATTAGTTATCTTTCAGAACTAGACAGAAGATGTAGAAGGGTTTGTAATTTGTGTTTTTGAGTGTTCTGGTTTTTCTGAGATAAATGACAGAAAACAAGAAAAAAATATCCCCCACAAAGAGAAATACCAAACCCCAATACAAACTGAACAGCTAGAAGTATATACATTGCAAGAAATGCTTCAGATTGAATGGGAAAATACCTGATCAAATTTCTCAGATACAAAAACTTAGATATGAAGGGAGCTTATCAAGATCTTTCCAATGCCTATTCATGAGAAAAAAATAGAGTCTATATACACATTCTGGAGGCCCAGGTATAGAAAAGAAGCCCTCACTTTGACTGGAAAAAGAGGTAATGAGGTAGAAAAGTATGAAAATAAAACTTGCACCAAAGTCTCCATCTTGGAAAGAGCTTTCTGACGATATCTCGTTTGTAAAAAATACCTCTGTTTGCTCAAGTTATAAGTAAAATACTAAACGTGGGTCAAAAAAGGGCCCCAAAGAAAATTTTATAGCCCACAGGGGCTTAAAAACCCAAGCCACAAGTCGTATGGTACCAAGGGGTAGCACAAAGGACTGGTGGTGCGGTGGTGGCCACATGGTGACACGAGGGTGGTCGTAGGGTAGTGCGGGGGTAGAGGAGGCCGCGGGGCGAAGCGGTGGTAGCCGCTGGGCGACGTGATGGCTGTGGGGTGGTGCGGTGGCTGCCTGGCGGCATTGCCGATTTACACTAGCAGTGTAAAAAAAAATGGAAAATCAATTAAAATTTGATTTTTTTTAAATTTTTTTTCTTTCCTCGTAAAACATGCCCAGAACAGGGTCGTACAAACAATTTGTTTTGCCTCAGATTGCAACTGTATCCAAATTGGATGTGCCTTATATGAAAATAGGGGTTTTTGGGCCTTCTGGATGTAACTATGAGGTTATTTTGTGCCCAAAGTGATCCAAAAAACAACTCCCCCATATCCACACAAGAAACCTTTATAAACTTGAAACCCTCAAAGCTCCAAAAATTCTTCAAAAACTTAAGAATGGGCTACAACAAAAAAACTCTGATACCATATTATTATTCATAGAATTCTTTCACCAAGATCCACTATAGCAAAAACCCGTCACAAAAGCAAAGAATGGAGACACAACAAAGAATGATATAAAAGATGAAATATTCATTTAGAAGAGAATAATAAAATACAATGAGATCAAACCTTATAAAGGTGATCAAAACCCTAAAAGGGAGAAATCTAGGTTGCATGATAATAATTAATAAAAGAATTAATTATTACATGCCTAAAGTTTAGCTTAAGTAAACTAGAGATAATAAGTGACTTAATAATTAAATCAAAATGATTTAATTAATAAGAGAAATAACGTATTACTCTAACATATTTATGTACACATATATCAAAATTTGGTAATTTGTTACACATCATTCTTCTTCCTTGATACCCCTGTGACACATTATATTAATTATGTCTTCTATAGAGACTTTGTTCTACTATGTATTTAATTTCCTTCATGTTACTGATTATTACTTGTGAACAAGAAAATATAGAACAAAAATAAAAAAAATATAAACTATTCAAGATTCAAGGTTTTATTCCATGCCTAATTATTATCTCTTAAGTTAGATTGAGCTAAGAGAATGAAACTACAAAATTAAAAAGTATAATATGTTCCTCACCAAAAGAATCTTGTTGCACACAAAGTATAGATGTGCACTAAAGATGATTTTTGATGAAAGGTTGGATGTTGTATCTTAAACTAGACGTATAACATTGCATTCATAAAATGTCTCTAAATTATCTCACGTGATGAGTTATTTATAGATTTGAAGGAGGTTGGATTAAGGGACAAGATTGATTGGAGCTCAATCAAAGAGGAGATTGCTTGCAAGGTTTGGGTCCATGATAGATCTCCAAGTAAAACCTTGCATTTGGTGCATAAAAGGAGTTCCATGATCCAAGGAATCTGGATGGTTAATTTAGTTTCTTGGAAGAGGATGGATGATCAAGATAAAGGACCTTTATAAAAGACTAAATAGTCCTTATTTGGAGTTATACGTGAAGGGCTAGGTTTTTCTAGATTGAATAGATGAACAAGATTTAATGAGAGGACCTTATTGAGAATCGTGAAATATGGGCTAAGTACACACAAAAGTCTTTTTTGGACACTTGTAATCTTGAACACCTTGAGCAAGATTCAACTTGATTAATTGATATTTGACTTGTATAAATAATTAATTAGATTAAATAATTAATTTTATTCAACTAAAAATATGAGGAAAAATTTATGAATTAAATAAATAGTCAATAAATTTGTTTACTTTTTGGAATGGTAATTATGGGATTTAATAGAGGAATGTTGAACATTATAAAATAATTTGTTAATTAAATAAATTATCTTAATTTATTTGATTAATTCTAGAAGAGGGGCCAAATCAACTAATTGAATAGTTAAAATTATTTGATTAATATTGGTAGAAATGCAAGGATAATTATTTAATTAAATATAATTTATTCAATTAATTTAGGGAATGATAATGTTTTTAAAATTAATAATAGCAAAATGTGAAGAGAATTTTAGGTATCTATAGTACTGTTCTATTCCTATTAGACGTCCATATTATTTTACCATGAACACACACATACATTACAATGATTAGTACATACCTAGTGAGAATACATTTCATGATACACCTTTTAGGTAGTGATAGATGATATAATTTTATCTCTCTCATCTTCTCATGAAATTGATATTTTTTCATTATGATCATATTACATCCATATAATCATGCATTCTTGATGAGATAATCTCTTCTCATACATAGCATGATGTGATGCATAGAAATGTTAGTTCTTCTATACTTAAGGGTATGCTTATTAAATTTTAATATTGTATATCTATAATGATTATTGTTGAAATGAGTTTCATGATGATTATAATTATTCTACCACTAATGATACAACTCTTTACACATCCACATGAGGTAATCAGTCTCCATGTAGCTCATGATGATCCCTCTTCTCTTTTTGTTTTCTCATGATCAATTGATGATATGTTAAGGGATGTATGCATAGATGTGAATGGGAACTTCTTGTTTCATGGCGAAATGTTCATGATAATTTTATTCAATGGTAATAAAGATACAAAGTTAAGTTTTAGATCATTAATACCCTCATATTATGCTTCTATATATGAATATTAATACCCTCATATTTGTCAAAGGGGTTGAGCTCAATTGACAACTTTGGGTTTTCATTGTGGAGACCCGAGTTCAAATCCACATAGGGACATCTTGTGTGACTCTTAGTCTTCTTAGTTGGCTTATGCTTTCTAGTGTGTTTGCTTGAAAGGAGATGATATTTGTAAAGAATCTCTAATAAAAAAAAATAAATACCCTCATATTATGCTTCTATATATGAATATTTTATTATTATTACCTTTTGATGATACATTGATTGATAGAGATAAAAACTTGAGTTTTATTATTTCATAATTCTTACACATTCTTCCATAATATGTCAAGTTATTTCATAGTTATTCTACTATTTCCTATCTACCATGTTTTACTCATGATTATCATAATAGCCACATTTATCGATTTAATACCCATACTTGTTGATTTAATGTTCAATTTTTTTGACAACATTGCACCAATAGTTGTGACTTTAAAGTTATCATTTCTATGATGACTACCCATAATAGAATGAAATATACCCTTAGTTATAAAACACAACCAATCATGTGATACCACATCAGCTACACAAGTATGGGTATCCTTTTTGCATGATGATTGGTCTCACCTTTTATTTGGGTTGTTTTGGACACCTTGGCAAAAAGCATGCTAATGTGGCATCATATTTAATGATGTTGCCTTGAAATCTTAGTTATAAGCAGGTGACTTGCCAAATAAGCTCCTGTAAAAAATTGCGAGTGATTTAAAATTTACACTTAAAATTTTAAAAAGTGCGAAATTAAGGTGCTCGACTACTAGATCCTCTCCCCTATACAATTTTTAAAAAACACCTTCCTTTGTACCTATTCGTGATTTACACAATATGTATTTGAATATATATGGAGGACCTCCCCCAACATATTGTCTTGCCAATTATTTAGACATGCCTAAAAAATGAACAATTTTACAAATTAAAATACATATAAATAAAACTACATTTTTCCCCGTCGTTGATAAAATTTTACCATGAACACTCATACACTACAATGATTAGTACATACTTAGTGAGAATATATTTCATGATACACCTTGTAGAATAGTGATAGATGATATAATTTTATCTCTCTCATCTTCTCATGAAATTGATATTTTTTTCATTATGATCACATTACATCCATATAATCATGCATTCTTGATGAGATAATCTCTTCTCATACATAGCATGATGTGATGCACAAAAATTTCAGATCTTCTATACTTAAGGATATGCTTATTAAATTTTAATATTGCATATCTATAATGATTATTGTTGAAATGAGTTCATGATGATTATGATTATTCTACCACTAATGATACAATTTTTTCACATATACATGAAGTAATCACTCTCCATGTAGCTCATGATGATCCCTTTTCTCTTTTTATATTCTCATGATCAATTGATGATATGTTAAGGGATGTATGGATAGATGTGAATGGGAACTTCATGTTTCATGGTGAAATGTTCATGATAGTTTTATTCAATGGTAATAGAGATACAATGTTAAGTTTTAGATCATCAATACCCTCATATTATGCTTCTATATATGAATATTAATACCCTCATACTTGTCCAAGAGGTTGAGCTCAATTGGTTACAACTTTGGGTTTTCATTGTGGAGACCCGAGTTCAAATCCCCATAGGGACATCTTGAGTGACTCTTAGTCTTCTTAGTTGGCTTATGGTTTGGAGCTGGTATTAATATATAAAAAAATACCCTCATATTATGCTTCCATATATGAATATTTTTTGATGATACATTGATTGATAGAGATAAAAAAATTGTTTTTTATTATTTCATAATTATTACACATTCTTCCATAATATGTCAAGTTCTTTCATAGTTATTCTATTAGTTTCCTATCTACCATGTTTTACTCATGATTATCATAATAGTCACATTTGTCAATTTTCGTTCATTTAATTCCCAATTTTTTGACAACATTACACCAATAGTTGTGACTTTAAAGTTATTATTTCTATGATGATTACCCATAATAGAATGAAATGTACCCTTAGTTGTAAAAAAAAACCAATAATGTGATGCCACATCAGCTACACAAGTATGGGTATCTTTTTTGCACGATCATTGGTGTCACCTTTTATTTGGGTTGTTTTGGACACCTTGGCAAAAAACATGCTAATGTGGCATCATATTTAATGATGTTGCCTTGAAACCTTAGTTATAAGCAGACGACTTGCCAAATAAGCTGCTGTAAAAAATTGAGAGTGATTTAAAATTTACACGTAAAATTTTAAAAGTGCGAAATTAGGATGCTCGACTACTAGATCCTCGCCCCTATACAATTTAAAAAAAAAACACCTTCCTTTGCACCTATTTGTGATTTACACAATATGTTATTTGAGTATATATGGAGGACCTCCCCCAACATATTGTCTTGCCAATTATTTAGACATACCTAAAAAATGAACAATTTTGCAACTTAAAAGACATATAAATAAAACTACAGTTTTTCCCCGCCGTTGATAAAATTTGTCCATTGGGACTAAAATTGTAACGAAGTAGTCCATTATGAAGGAATCCGCTAAAGGAAGAACTTTCATGATGATCTTCATGGCGAAGTAACAAGTTACGTAATTGATCGATGAACAATTTTACAACTTAAAATGCATTGCCACATAAGAAAAAGTTTACTCATCTTTCTTAATTTAATTAGATTTTTTTTTGGCACTAAATAGCGAGCATTAAGCAATGGTTACGTCTCTTCAATCTCTAAAAGATAAATGGGTGCAAATCCATCCTTACAAATAGTGGGACGCTCTTCAGGTTTAACATAGATTTATCTCAGTAAAGTTTACCAGAAATCATGTCTTCAAAAAGTATTGTTAAAATCAGCAAAGATGATAATATTGGAAGAGACAGATTATGTACGGAGAATGATAGTCCAGAACCCACAACTGCACAACAATTCAAATGCCCATTCTATGGGTTTGTCCTCAGAAGGACAGATACATTCAACTTAAGAACTTCCATTACACCATACCTAAGAAGAGCAGAATGCATGGAGAACCAGAGCGCCAAGCTCCCAAACATGAACACGTTTAACACAAATAATAACAATAAACAAGTAGAAAATAAACCCTATTTTCAAGAAAGGGTGTCTATGAATAAAGAGATTCTGAATCCCAAAGAAAGAGACAGACCCCATGTGAGTTTTGCACCAGAAGTAGTAGTGGAGCCATGGAATACCACTAACAGAATCAATGTTGCAGTGAAACATTCTACTGACATATATACTGATTTGAGAAACTCCATTCTTAGTACCATTACTTGTGAGCGTTTGGACATAAACAAAGATCTTGATGATGTGTTTCAGTACTATAAGGAAGCCAATCCTCCTGCCTACCATCAAGTTATTGCCAAAGTTATAGAGGATATTCAGAGAGAGTACGAAGGAAAAGAAATAGTTAAAAGTGAAGGAGAAGATCATAAAGAGCAACAGGGGAATGATAATAGTGTTTATGGAGTTTGTCACACTACATTTCATAAAATATTGATTGATATATTAAAGAAAAAATGGATATAATATTTAAAAAGGGAACTGAGCAATGTGAACAACCTCATAATATGCTATAATCTTGAGGTAATGCAAATCATAGACTATCTTAGTGTAAGATTATGGTAAAGTTTGTGAGTAAATTATATATATATATAAATGTTATATTGCTATTTAGAGTATAGATATCTTGTACATGCAACTCTTTGTTTTTATTTATTTATTTATTATTTGTATTATATATTCTATGTTAATATGTTTTTATAATATTATTGTCTATAATTTTTTGGATATATAAACACATAGTATAATTTTGAGTGAAGTTAAGTTCTTTATTCTATATAATCTATTAACCTCATTGCATATTTCGATATAAATTTATAATTTATCTTTTTTTTTTTGTGATTATATATCTTTATACATTCACTTAGTTCATTTGTTTATTACTCTTATGATTATGCTTATTCATATTAAAAAATTATGCATTGTTGTCTAAGCACTTTTCTATCACAATGTTAGTGTGTATTGATAGAATCACCATTTTTATTGTAGATTTATCCATCATTAATTTCAATACTCAAATTCAAATTTAATCATCTTCTCACTTTTACCTTTCTTTTCTAGGCTAACTAAACTTATAATATTGTATGTCATGTTATTTAAAGACATTCAATGCATTCATTCTAGTCATTACAAATAAGTGAGACATGTGAATCAATTTGCAATTACACAATTTAATTAGTTCTTTATAAGATCTAGTAATTTGTAATCATCTTAGGAGAATTCACATGACTAGAGATTATTAAATTTGATTGTTATTACATATTCAAGGAATTAATCAAGGTAAACTACCCTTGTGACTTGTACAAAAACTTATGGGACATTTTTAAATATTGTCAAGGTGTGCAAAGGAAGTAAAGATATAAGAGAACTTTTACTCGTACAAAAACTTATGAGAAATTTTTAAATATTGTCAAGGTGTGTAGAGGAGTTAAGATATATTAGAAAAAATAAACAAAATTAATTAACAATTCACACAAAATATGTTTTTGAGTGCAAAATTAATCCTTAATCAAGGATTCATTCGTACTAGTTAGGCTTGGTCCTACAAGACACAACTAAATATTCTAATCCCAAGATTTTGATTACAAAAGTGGAAAGTGCAGATGATGGGGGCTCTTAGTCTAAATTCTAGTACATCTCAGCCAAGGATGCCAGTGAACACACAAATTTTTGTGTGATGTGTTATAGTCTCATATAATCCTAAATAGAAAATACTTATAATGACAAAAATTTACTCTATATTTTAGCTAACTTGTAAAACCCAAAAGTTAGAAATATAACAACAAATACCAGATAATAAAGATAAAAAGAAATGAAATAAAATAATATAAGAAAACCTTTGTGCATTCAAGCTCATACAATGAACCTGTGCACACACGAGAGATGAAAAATATTAGGGGTTGTTTGGAGACTTTCCTTAGTTAAGTCTATGTTCCTCTATACCATCCCGATAAATAGATAGACCAAAAGATAAATAGATAAATGAATGATAAGTGATTTGATAGATAAGGGATGTAATAAGTCCCAAGATGCTCATAGATATTAGAAATATTTTACCAGATATACTTGAGGAAGCCAAGAGAGATGTAGACACTATTTTGAGATACTGTTGTAGAAAATTAGAAACTAAGAGAGAGAGAGAGAGAGAGAGAGAGAGAGAGAGAGAGAGAGAGAGAGAGAGAGAGAGTTGTGTAAGCCAAGATAATGCAAGAGATTGCAAGAGGATTCAAGAGAGGTGTAGACTCTTGCTACAGGTAGCCAAAGAATCTAACTACCTTTTCATCATAAGCCATCCTGCTCCCTTATTAAGCTTATTCCCTATTATACCTAGGGCCAGTTTCCAAAACCACTACTACTGTGACATGTATTAACACCACACATTTCAAACCCATTTCCAAGTAAAGGAGTCAAATGACATTTCATATTTAAACCTATTTCTAAGTAAAGGATTTCAATGACACCCACCTATGGGACATGTGTCAAGATCATTTCATTGTGCCTTCCAAAGACTGTAGGGATTGCAAACTGGAAATATATGTTTGGTTGTCATCGATGCCAAACATTATGGTCTAGAGGCATTTGTGTTTTCTCAAACACTATGACATGAAAGTATTTTCTGATGACATATTTAGGTTTATCTGAAGAAGGAAATTGATCTAGAAGAAGTAAGGTCATGTGTTCGACATGTTAATGTTACAAAATAGTGGAAGATAGGTATGTATTCAATGCTAAAGAACAATTCAAGACATGTATGCATTCAATGCTATAAAATAGTGGAAGACATGTATGTATTCTAGATATTGTGAGAATGTTGTTTATCATTTCTTCAATGTTATATTAGATTAAGTTTGGAATTCATTGGTTCAGTTCATGAATATATAGTGATATGCAATTGAATATGATAGTTGTTCAGTTATGCTTTCCGAAAGGTTTCCACTCCAGAAATAAAGGTTGAAGATGTGTAGATATATATGCAGATGTTATTTATATTATATTCAGGTATTGGTCTTAGTTGTGATGTTTCTTGGTGATCTAGAAATAGTGTTACCAAGTGTTGCAGTTCTGATGAGTTATTTTTTTTTATCGATAATAGGTGGTTTTATATTAATTTCAAAAAGATTCCATTGCATAGTAATTCCAAACCACTTAATGGCCCATGAAACATTGGCACCCTTCAACCAAAAAATAATAGGCCACTACATGGAAGACATAGTAGTTGAACAACCCAAATCCTAGGACCATTGTTACAAAAAACACCTAAGCATACCATAGAGATGAGTGATCTATGAAGAAACTAGTCCATACTAATGAAAATTGGGTACGCAGAGGCTCTAGAACCATCCCATCCTACTCTCTAAACCATCCCTTTGCTTCTTCCTTGGTGAAGTTCAGGAAGGCAACATCCCCAGGCACCTCAACAGTCGCGCCCCAAACACCAGCCCTCCTACCACTGCAGCTGTGCAACCCTGACCACCTCATCCAAAATCATCACCAACATGCCCTTGACCACGAGCACTGCTATCACCACTTTTCACTACTTTGGTTGGCAGCTTCCTTAAAGGAACATGGTGACAATCCTCCCTCAATGGGGCAGTAGAATTCACCGGTGTCACCTTCCTCCCATGCCTCCACTCGGTCTTCACCTCCAACCTTTCTGCATCCTCCTTTTACAAGTAGGCCACTAGAGCCTACCACCCCTTTTAGACATCCTGCATGTGGCAAGCCATTGGTTGGACTGGCAACCAGATTACCAGCAGATGCAATTCCTCTTTGCCCTCGCCAATGAGTCTCCACGAGCTGTCGTACATGTGCAAACTAAATCCAACCTTTGCCTGACTGATAATGTTTTCCAAACCGCTTGCTTATTTGGTTTCTAGGCACGCCCGAGCCACACTGAGCACCTCCTCCCATGAAGAGCTAGCCATCAAAGCCAAGGCCAGAAAGATGGATGAAATATTGAGGTTGGTCCTTGGCCTGAGATTGGAATTGAAGAACTTCTCCCCCAGCATCAACACCACCACCTCCCGAAACTTGACATCATCAACTTTGAATACATTCTTCATCCTATGAATAGAAATGGGGCCTCTAAAACTAGGGAGAGGTCTAGGAGATTGCAGAGAGAAGTTTTCCTCCATCTTTTCTCTTAAATGAAACCCACCAAAATGTAGACCAAAGAAGTGATTGAGTACCAAAACTCCACCATTCAATCTTAAAAGCCGACTGACCACACAAAGTCTACCTTGGCACGTGCAAGCTATCCCATTTTCATCACACTCCTTGCCACAAACGCAAGAAGATCTTAAGGAAAATCCCATTTCTTAATCCTACATGCCGCACCCATAGCCCAATCATCCTTCCCAGCTGCCAAGGGAAAAGGACAGTACTTCCTCCTCCTCCAACATAAAAAGCCTTTGTGTTACTAAAAAGGGTGTCCATCATATAATTTATCTGAAAGTCACAACCATCTGTATAAAAATCTAAGGAACCTAGGAGCCTTAGATCTTCAAAAATCTCATTCTTGTCCACTAACAACCCATTCACCCCTATGTTGGAAAGAGTGTTAGAAACTTTGTTTTCCTCCCTGAGTACGTGTGTCACCTTGAAGTCATCAAACTCCCCAAGTAGATCATGAATTCTCCTGATATGTTTGTTGAGGTACCAAGTATCCATTTATCCTTTGACAATGCCATTCACCATAGGCAAAGAGTTACCTTCGAGTTGCAACTTCTTCACCCCAAATTTTTTTCCATCAGGATTGCACCAACTACTCCCAAACATTCAACTTCATTATTAGTATTTTCTACTAGTCGTTTAGCTCCAATCCCCATAATACATCCTTTCTCATTGCGAGATACAAAGCCAACCCATAATATTCATGGGTTACCTCTTAAGGCCCCGTCAAAATTAACCTTGGTCCAGCCAGCGTCAGGTGGCTTCCAACTACATCTGGGATCTTCCAAATTCAAAGATTTAGCCCTCTGAAGCCCATTAATGGGTCAGTTCTTATCAGTTGTTCTGGTCTAAAAATGTATTTTTATAGCTTCTGACATGGACAAATGGAAAGTAATATGACCTCTAACATGGAGTGTGGATCTCACTATAGCATGTGGAGGTCTGCATATAGGTGGAAAGTGATGTGGTTCTTTGGGAAGTGTGATGTTACACGTTTGAGATGACTATGGAAGTTGTTCCAGTGATTGTGGATTTGGTATTGGACAATGTATAATGTATTCTTGGTCCCCCTCTCTCCTTGAGTGGATCATACTTCATGTTTTTGGTCCAGGTATTACATTTAATGTTTATCTCTTATCCAGATGGGTTCATGTTATGTGTGATCTATATTTTGGTCCAAATGATCTTGCCATTGGACCTTATTGTAATTTTTTGTCGACATGGCCGAATTGTAATTTTATGTTAATTTGATTTTGGCATGGCCAATCTTATTGTAATTGCAATGACCTATCTTGAATATAAGTGTAGTGTGTGCTTTGGCAAAAGTAAGAGATTAGTGAGCGATCAAGTGAAGAATTATAAGCATAATTTCAGAAGAGCAGAGTTTAGTTTATGATTTTTTTTATGTGAAGAAGAAAAGATAGAGATAACATGTGTTGCTGAGGTTGATAGATTTGTGGAGGACAATTGCATTATTAGGAGAATTTCTCTTTATCTATTGTGAAGAGTTTTATGTACCTTGTCCCTAGGATAGTGAATCTTGGGTGTACAAGTTCTTATTTTGTATCTTGCTACTTTGGCAGTGAGCCTTTATTTTCAATTTTGAAGCAATGAACTTCTATCTATATGTAGTAATGTATTGGTAGTGAGCCCCTAGTTGCAATTTCATATACGCGAGCTCATACTATCTTTATAATTAGACTATACATAAATTATTCTTTTTTTTTAGCATGTGCTCACCGTGGTTTTTCCCAGTTAGGGTTTTCCATGTGTAAAAATATTGGTGTTCATGTATTATTTTTCCAGTTTATTGTTTACTTAATAAGTTGTCTGGTGGGTAATATTGATGGTTGATTATCTAAGTAAGAGTTTTGGTTTATGCTTATTCACCCCGCTCTCAACATCTAATGTATTTTCAACAATTGGTATTAGAGTGGGTTCCTCTTAAAGAAGCTTAACCGTTTGAGGTAGATCCAGGATGGTGCCAAACTTACACTTTCATGCTCCAGTATTTGATGGTACTAATTTTCCTTATTGGAAGGAAAAGATGGAAGCATATTTGGAAACTTTGTAGAATTGTATTTGGGAGGTTATTCAAGCTAATTTCAATTTGCTTCCTGGAAGACCTTTGACTACTAATGAAGAAAAACAAAAGGAAGCTAATGTGAAAGTAAGAGAAATATTTTTTAGCAGTTTATGCAACACAAAATTTGGAAAGGTGAAAGGTATAAAAGGAGCTAAAGATATACAGGATAAGTTAGTTCTGGTATATGAAGGAGATTCAAAGAAAAAATAGGAGAGACTGATGAACCTAAAATAGAAGCATGAGTTATTAAGAAAGGTATAAGATGGGAGGGTTGAAATTTGCATATACAAAGTCACATATGTTGCTAATGGAATTAGAGTTGTTGGAGGACATCTAGAAGAAAAATATGTTATACTTAAGATCTTATTAACCCTACCAAAGGAGTTCATACCAATGGCAAGTCTAGTAAGGGAAATAAATGATCAAATTCAATATTCAATTGATCAACGTATTGGTTCCCTTTATGAATTTGAGATTGCATAAGTTGAAAAGGAAAAGAGAGTTTTCATTTGGAGCTATTGAAGAAGTTGAACCTGAGACAAGAAAGATATCAGAGGAAGCTAAAGAATTTCTTTCAAGAAGATTCAATCGAGGCACTGTTAAATACAAAGGTAAGTTACCTCTTGAATGTTTTAATTGTGGAAGAATATGACACTTTGCTAATGATTGCAAGTATAAGGAATATTATAGTGAAACATAAGATGATGATAGAAAAGGAAATCAAAGGAAAGGTGATTTTAGAAAAAGAGAAAATTTCAAAGTTAAGGGTAAAAATAATTTATGTTCGATGGAGGAACACTCCTCTAAAGATGAGGATACTAATGAAACAATTGAGGATTCTCTATTTCTGGCTATCTCACAAAATAAAGAGGTAAAGAAAGAGGAGACTGCACTATTACATGCTAAATTTGTTGCATATGAATGGGTTATAGATTTTTGATGTTCCAATCACATGACATGTGACGAGAAGATTTATAAATTAGAAGAATATGACGGAGGAGAAATCAGCTTTTCAAGAGAAGGAAGTGCACAAATCAAAGGCATTAGTACCATTTCATTTGATGAAAAGCATAGAAATGATGATGATGATGACATGTAATTGATTGAATGTTTGAAGATATTAAGTTGATGATCATGCAAGACATTAAATCAGTTAATGTATTGTATTTTCATTGATGTCAACTTTATATAATCTATATGGTCGTGGAAATACTGCCAAAGACTTCAAAGAACCGATGAATCAAGACTATGCTATCAGTAATGCATACAAGTCAAGTATTCACTAAGTGACTACATACACCAACAGAGTGCACGCCGAAGGTCAGAATAAAAGAGTAGAGTCACAGTGTTTCCTAACAAGCTAATGCACATAATTACCGATGAGCAGAGTTACAGTGTTTCCCGACGAGCAAAACACAGAGTAACCCGATGAAAAGAATTTTAGTGTTGCTTGACAAAAAAGACAAGGACAAAGATCCCGATGACAACTGAAGTCACACTGATAGAATAGTCAGTTATCACCGATGACTAACTGATGTGTTGACCGACAGAATAGAGAGTTTAGAAAATGACAAAATGCTTAGATGTCAAGAAGCTAAAGATAGAATTAATGGATATTTATCATTGTTTTAATCATCCTGATAAAGTCGGAGATAAGTAAGTGATTTAAAGTTGATTTGTCCAGTTGGAAAGAAGATCTCTTTGAGATAAATCATGACTTTAATTTAAATCTATTCATGAGAATTGTGGAACAAGCCAAGAATCAAGAAAGCCAAGAAAAGGGGAAATTGTGTCTATATAGAGACAAACCCAATTCATTACGAATTGTGGGGTGAACAAGAGAATAAAGGAAAGATGATAAAGAAAATATGAAGGAGAAGAAAGTCTTCATTCAGTCCTGATCAACAAGCTGAGGAAAGAGATAGATTTTGCAGGTACCAATGAACAACGAGACAAGCATCATAGAGCAGAACATTGTGGAGCAAAGGTATAAAGTGATTATATTGATCAGAGAGGTAATGGACTTACAATAGATCTAAAAATCTGCAATTTAGTTGTATGTATGAACAAATCATTAGTGTTTCAGTTTAACCATTGAAGCATATAAGCCTCTTAGCCGAGTAGGACTTAAAAGTATTTTACAATTGAGATACATCCCAAGGAGTATCAAAAAGTTTGATCACAAAAGTAGCATTGGATATGCCGGATACCTATTGACAGGCCAAGTGAATGTTTGATCAAGGATGGTAGCATTAGATGCCAGATACTAGTTGACAAACTATTTCTAAATCCTCTAACAAGGTCACACCTAATAGTGTGTTTGTAACATTTGACAGGGTTGGCTCCTAACCGAGCTCACTTCAGAAGAGTGAAAATTTTGGGTACCGTCCCGGTGGTTTTTCCCTTAACAGGGTTTCCACGTTAAAATCTTTGTGTTATGTGTTTATGGTTTATTACTTTAATGTTTTAAATTTCACATATGCATTTATGGATTTATCAGTATACTAGACACATTTATTGTGTTTTGGTAGATAAGTTTACTGCTTATCAGTAATCATACAGAAGAGAGATTAGCAAAGCAATCCGACAAGTAGAAAGTTGGTTAAAGTATTTCAAGGCATACATCTTGTAAGAGAGAAGATAACTTGAGACATAATTAGTGGTTATAAGTTTTAAGGGTTGATTTAAGGATTGATTTTTGAGGCCACTGATTCACCCCCCTTTTTAGTTATTACTAACAATTGGTATCAGAGCTTGTGTGCTTAGAAGGAAGGTTTCAAGACCTAAGCTAAAGATCACAAGATGAACAAACGAGATGTGCCCAAGTTGAACAAAGATAATTTTGCTTCATGGTAGAGCAGAATAAGACTCCACTTATCAGGTATTGGTAATGATGTTACTCAATACTTAGATGCTAAATATGTGTTTCCCATAGGAGCACCAATAGTTGAACAATTGAGAGAGAAGCATGAGCACAATTGCATGATGATAGAGCTTGCTTCCTCACTCTCCAATGCTGAATTTGAAGATGTCAAAACCTGCAAGACTGCAAAGCATATGTGGGACAAATTGATACTCGTACATGGTGGTGACAAGAATGTTTTGAGAGCCAAGGTAGAAAGCCTTAGAGGAAAGTTTAATGATCTCAAAATGAAAGAAGGTGAAAACATCACTCAGTACAACACAAGAATCAAAAAGGTAGTCAATGCTATATGAGGAGTTGGAGGTGTACTAGAAGAAGATATAGTGGTAAGTAAAATTTTAAGAACCTTACTGCCTACTTATGCTATTAGGGTATCTGCCATTCAAGAAATGAGAGCATTATCAAATAGCAATGTTACTCTAGACAATTTGATTGGAAGACTGATTTCATTTGAAATGAACAACTTCGATAATAGTGTCTTACCAAACATAGAGTCTGCATTCAAAACTTCTATGAGAATAAGTAAATCAAGTCATAAAAACACTATGAGAAAAGATAGCGATAGTGAAAGTGAAGAAGATGATCTTGATGAAATCAAAGTACTTATGGCTAGAAGAATGCAAAGAGGAAAAGGTAAATACAAAGATAAATTACCACTTGTTTATTTTAATTGTAAAGAGATTGGACACTTTGCTGCAAGATGTACTAACAAAAGAAAAGATGATAGAAGTAATGAAAGATCATTTGAAAAGAAGTCTGACAGAGGTGATTACAAAAGCTACCAATAATCAGAAAGAAGAAATACCCGAGACTAAAATGACAAAGGAAAGAAATCCAGTTACCTACCAAAATAAAAAGATGATGATACTGACACCGAATCTGATGAAGACATTGAGATGGTGTTTGTGGCAGTAAAAGATGATTCAGATGATGATGAAGAAAGGTATGTAGAAATTACACTCATATCTAAGGTTAGTAAAAATGATGTCTGGATCATAGATAGTGGCTGCACTCACCATATGACCGGTGATGAGCAAAATTTTGAGACTTTTGAGTACTATAAAGGTGGTTCAGTAAGAATGGGTAATGACACACCTTGTCCAGTCAAAGGTAGAGGAACCATAATGTTGAATAACCAGATAAAATGTGAAAATGCTTATTGGGTAAATGGATTGAATTATAATCTATTGAGTGTTTCTCAGCTGAATAATTTAGGTCATAGCGTAGCATTTGAAAATAAGAAGGAAAAGATCTTCAATAAATCAGGAAATGTGATTGGTACCGATGAGAAGAAAAAAGGTAACTTGTTCTATCTGAATGATACGGACACCACTTGTTTGATTGCTACAAACAAAGACATATAGTTTTGGCACAAAAGATTGTGTCATGTGAACTTTGACAACATGATAAAGATTAGCAAAAAGAGAAATGTTAGAGGCTTACCAACGATGACCATGAAGGAATTATATTTTTCCGTTAGTATGCTTAGAGAAAAACATGATCTTCACCATCGGTTTACTCTACACTGACAGATAGGGCACAACACTATCTAACGCCAAGGTTACCCGAAAAACACTATTAAGTGTTACCCGATGACAAAAAGGTAAACAATACTCGACGAGTAACAAAAATGATACTTGACAGTAAAACAAAGAGAGGCTACTGATAGATGTAGGGAAACTGACGAACAGTCCAGTCAAGGAACACTGATAGACTGCAAGTTTAAACCAACGACCAAGAACCAACAGTCAGTTACATTCCACAAAAAGTGGATCTGACTTTCCACATCAGATAAATCACTGAAGTTGTATTTATAACTTCTTGATTTTCTTTTAAATCCATTATGTGTGGAGGAAGCAATGTAAATGTTATTGTTTTAATTAGTTTTACTATTTTAAAACATGCAAACTAAAGATCAAGGTCAAGTTGTAAACCTTGGATCTGAGATTTAACATTGTAAAATGTGAATTCCAAGATAGGTCAAATACTTGTATAAATAGGTGCTCAATCCATTGAGAATAGTTGTTGTTCAATGAAGATAGTAGCCACAAAGAGAAACTAAAGACCAAACAGAGAATTCATGCAGAAGAACACAAATACATTCAAATCAGTTTTCAAAAACAGAACAGAGGCTACTGAAAAGCAGATAAAAGGTATTCATCAATCACTTAAGGTGATATTATTATTGTAAAAGCTTTAATGGATCTGTAAATCAGCAATAGTAGATTGCATACAATCAAGTCAACATTTGTACTCATTATAGCAAGTGTAGTACACTAATGAAATCCTTTCAAGAAAGGTGGGCTTAACCATCCTATTGTAAATCTCATAACTGAGTGCACACTTAAATCAGTGTTGCAAAAGCTCCTAATAGAGTAGATCTTAATTGGTCTCCACCTTAATACTCTTAACAGGGTAGATCATCAGAAGTGATCAAATTGTAAGCCTTAACCGACTCCCTTCCATTCTGCAGATAGTGAATTTTTGTGGGTGCCATCCCCACCGCAGTTTTTACTTCATAACATGAGTTTTCTGTGATACCATATCTTGTGTTATGTGTTTGTCAATTTCATGAATGTTTCTATGAATGATTGAAAACTATTAAAGATTGTGAACAAACAATAGATGCATAAGAAAGAATAATAGTAATGGTTGGTAAATCTAAATTGAATGATTACTAATGATGAATTGTGTAAGGTGATAAAATTTTTAGAGATAATGATTCACCCCTCCCCTCTCAGTACTACTTCCCATTAATTCCAACAATTGGTATCAGAGCTGAGTATCTTCTTGAAAATCTTAAAGGCTTAAGAGAAAAGATCATACAATGGAGAAGTACAAACTTGATAAGAATATTGAGAACAAAAAGCTTGAGATATAGAAGTTCTATGAACAGTATAAAGAAGCAAGAATCAAGATGAGAGAGTTGCTGGATGAAAGAAAAGGTATGGCTACCTGGAACAATGAAATAGACTATCAAGAAGAAGAGATTTCAGATTTCTTTAAATCTTCAAGATCAAATGCAAGTAATACATCAGACACATCAGAAGAGAACATCACAAATCTAAAGGAGATCAATCTACATCTAATAGAGAAAATAAAGATGCTACAAATCAGTCAAGAGACCCAGATGGTAAGAATGATTGATGTGATGAGTTTTTCCAGACAAGATGAAACAGAAAGAACACTTGCTATTGATGATAGAAGGAAGATTTTAGAGAAACTACAAGAAAAGGAAATGGAAATTCAAAGACCCGTGGAGCATCACCATGATCTCACAAACCAAATTATCCTTATGAGTCAAGAAGAAAACAGAATAAATGTGGAACTCATTGAGAGAATACAAATTGTCAGTGAACTAAGAGAAGAAAATGAAAAGCTAAAGCATGACGTTAGAATTCAACAACAACATAATGAGATTATCAGAAAGGCTGAAGAAAGCAATAAAAGAATGGATGAATTTCTTGAGGGACAACGAAGAGTCAACAACAGCAGCGGTATAGGCTTTACCGAAAATGAAGAATCATCAAATCTAAAGAATGTCTATGAAAACTCAAGACCAAGAAAGCTAACATGCAAGCACTGTGGAAAGCAAGGGCACACATCAAATGCTACAGAGGTAAAATGAAAGGTACTCCTAAATCTACACCTACACCTTCATTCATAGGATTCTGTTATAAATGTAACAAGAAAGGACATAAGGCTTATGAATGCAAGAGCAAGATAGAAAAGCCAAAGAAGAAAACCTATATGGAAAAATATTTTCCTACATGCAAGATGAATGGGCACACATCTGAAGAATGCTGGAAAAAGAAAAGGCAAGCATGGAAGCCAAAAGGTAAAGAAGTTCCTTATCAACCAAAGAGAATCGGTAATCAATATGTATGGGATTACAACACTTGGACAACCTGTACAACATGTGGTAGATATGGTCACATTGCTGCAAACTGCATGCGAGCATGGACCAAAAGGTCTAGAGGCTAGTCAAACCCTAGAATGGCATGCTTACACTGTCATAAAGTTGGTCATCTCATGAAAGATTGCAAAGACAAATTGATAGAAACAAGCACATATCCCAATGGCAACACCATTGAAGATATCCAAAGGGCGAGAGACAAAATGTGGATAAAAGCTTCAAGCAATGATGAAGCTGGACCAAGCAATGCAAATGGTGACACCCCATCCATTGGATTCGGTGACACCACCAACCCCACTTGAGCTGAACAAGTAAGTATGAAACTACACTATACCTGTATGCGGTAAATTTGGCCTTGTTAATTCACCATACACTTCAACATAGTCCTTCTTCACCATGCACACACAAGACTAAATATGAGATTATTCATCTTGTCTACCTGCATGATTCAACTTGTTGCCTTCTATCCAGACATGGTTTTTGAAATTTCTCTTAGGACGAGAGTCTCACAACCATGGACCAATCTAGGAATGAAGGATTTATCATGATGGATGCAATACAATGCAAGATTATACTAAGAATTGAAATATGAGAGATTAAGCTAAGACATGATTTC
>MU225516.1:1012895-1063536 GCA_018584345.1 Thuja plicata | reverse complement strand
CCTTGGCTTTACAGGATTCACATAGGGGTTAGTCATGATTCTCCAAAAAATTCCATGGCCATTATTCCTGCACACTCAATTTAAACATCAGTAACCTCAAGAAGTATAATCATCAAAATTCAAGATGAAGAATCAACATTAACATTAAATTATCTATCACATGAGGTACATTATTTTAGTCTCTATAATCCTTCATCATAATTTTTAATTGTCACATTAATCATTACTTTCAAATGAACAAATGTAAATTGAATCAGGGGAACATACTCTCAATGCTAACCCTGTGATACATTAGGATTGACATTTTGATGATTGATTTAGCTGAATACTAAGTTGTCACAATTCAGATATAAATATATGCTAATATGAGTTGTTTAGGAAAATGATTAATCACAATTTTAATTATTGTTGCGATGTGGAATTTTGTGAAGGTTAAAGGTTAGGTGATGAAGTATATTGATGAATCTTCAGGACATTATTATGAGAATTGCTTGATGATTTGGTTACTTGATAAATGATTTCAATGCTGCTACCGATACCACACCACTTAAGAAAGGTCAAGTAAGGACCTATATGAGGAAGTAGCCATCAAAAAGAACAAAACAACAACCTGTCAAAACCACACCAACAAAGAAAAGAAAAGGGTTTGTTAGGACAAAGCCTGACTTGGATGACACCAAAGATGATGAACCAGATGTAGTAAAGAAAAACTTCAGAATTCAAATGGTAGATGAAGCTGCCAAATCAATTGCTACTCATGGCACAATGATTGATAAAAATATCAGGCAATGGGATACATTGAATCCAGAGGATAAGAATAAAATACAAGAGGCAGTCATAAAATCAATGATTAAGAACAAGTATGCCCCTGCTGAATTTGTAAATCAACTACGTGCAGAGAGAGGTAAAAGGGTATACCAATAGTGGTCATATGCCCTACAAACATAAAGAGAAGCAAGAGAATGAGTTCTTGTGAGACTGATGCCTCCTGAATCCAAATTTGAAGAAATATAAGAAGTACTAAAGAAACACTCAAGTAAATTTGTAGCCAAAATAAGGGCTTACAAAGTACTAGAGAACAAGTTTATAGAACTAGATTCAATGACAGAAACCAAATGGAGACATCTCTTGGATCTACCGACAGAGTCAACAAGTGTTGAGAAGTAATGAGCCTATTAATTTAGATACAAGCATGGATGATAATATCCAAGATATCACTCACTGTGATTTTGACAATGATCCAAAGAAGAAAGATGATGTAATATTTATCACACTTAAGGATCAACAAAGCCATCAAGTACTGAAGACATCAGATGGTAAGGTAATTGACATTGCTGATGAATAAGTGCATGACACTTAAATCATGCACTCAATAGTGCAAGACCCTGCAGAAGCTATACAAAAAGATGAGGATGTCACTGCTGACAAGACACTATCTGACGAGCAGGACACCAATACTGACAAAGCCCAAGTCACAACTCAAAGTTACATGCCTATCCTAATGAAGGAAATCAACTTACTAGAGGAAAGTGAGGGATCAAATGAAAAAGGAAACAAACACACCCAAAGACAAGGGTGATGAAGAAGCCAAAAGAACAACAGATACAACTGCAAAGCGAGTTGCAACCAATGAGCAAAAAGATACATCTACTGATCAGAATAAGGAAGAAACTCAAAAGGAAATAGGGGACAAGCCTTTAGAAAAAGGTGAAGAAGGAAAGAAGGATGAGATAGCAAAGAAATCAGGAGCACATTCTGCAAAAACACCCAAGGTTAATGAAGAGACATCTTCACCGACATGTGCAAACTGAGTAGAAAACACAAGATGCATCATCAAAAAAACCTTCCCCAAGCAATTTAGAATGAACAAATGAACTAGCTATGGTAGTTCATACATCTTCATCCCCTCAAATCTCAAAGAACAAGAAAGGAAAGAATAAAAATCTAGTAACTCTGGATGAAATCATTGAGATTCCAATTTGTGATCTAAGGAAATTGGAGCCAACAACATTGAAAAAATATGCAAATCTCTGTGAGAGAAAAGCCATTCAAGACAAGCTAAAGAGAGTGAAAAAAGAGGCCAAGGTACTGGAAGTAGAAAGAAATATACTTCAAAAAATTATACCAGACATAGATATCAACCAACAAGCTCTAATTATTGATCAACTGGTCATACTCACAGATGCAATAACATCTCAGAATATTGATGCTGAGAAGACAATGGAAGAGAGACTTGAACAAAAGTATGAGTTCAAGCTCATATGCTGAGAAGAAAATGGAAGAGAGACTTGAACAAAAGTATGAATTCAAGCTCACAGAGAAGATAAGCCAGGAAGTTGCACTAAAAAAGGTCAAGCTATCTGAATTGGTAAGTACAATTGACCCAATTTTATCAGAAGCTGTTACCTTAATCAAGAAATTGTGCACTTTAGATCAACTCACTAAGGAGTATACCGACAAGATAGCAAAAATAGGTGCTAATCTTTAGTCCAGTGCACAAAATCTAGCCAACATAGAAGAAGCACTTAAATTGCACAATCAACAAATCATACAGGCTAGGAAACAAAGATAGGACATTCAGTTTGCAGAGATGAAGTACAAAGATGAGGTCAATGAGCTACAAGTTAAGCTCTTACCAAAACTTACACTCCTGCAACAAAATCTGACACAAGCAAATACTCTAATTGCCAGACCAGAAATGTCTTTCCTAGACAACATTTATGATATGCACACAAGACTAGAGCTGCAACACATGGCACTAGAACAGTTGAAAGAACACTGGGAGAAACTAATGGAAGATATCAAAATTACCCATTCTAATGTATTTGACACATTGTAAGTTACACATTTTTGTCACAATTTTGGCATATTATAAGTTGTACATTTTTATCATCAATATCAAAGAAAGGGGGAATTTGATATGTACATCACCTTAGTTAAAAGGAGGAAATTATATGTATAGAAAAAAAAAGGGGAAATAATGTACATAAAGAAATCAAATAGTATACATGTACATATTCATACACTATACCAATGCACATAGTAAGGGGGAGTCATATTATGACAAGGATATAAATATGGTGTAATAATTTTAGCATTATGCACATATCAGTTTTTGATACTAATGTCAAAGGGGGAGATTGAAGGCATTATATTTTACCATTAGTATGCTTAGAGAAAAACATGATCTGCACCATCGGTTTACTCTACATCGACAGACATGGCACAACACTATCCAACACCAAGGTTACCCGACAAACACTGTTAAGTGTTACCCGATGACAAAAAGGTAAACAATACCCGACGAGTAACAACAGTGCTACCTGATAGTACAACAAAGAGAGGCTACCGACATATACAGGGAACCCAATGAATAATTCAGTCAAGGAATGCTGATAGACTACAAGTTTAAACCAACGACCAAGAATCGACAGTCAGTTATATTCTGCAAAAAGTGGATCTGACTTTCCATGTCACATAAATCACTAAAGTTGTATTTATAACTTCATGATTTTCTTTTAAATCCATTATGTGCAGAGGAAGCAATGTAATTGTTATTATTTTAATTAGTTTTACTATTTTAAAATATGCAAACTAAAGATCAAGGTCAAGTTGTAAACCTTGGATCTGAGAGTTAACATTGTAAAACATGAAATCCAAGATAGGTCAAATAATTGTATAAATAGGTGCTCAATCCATTGAGACTACTTGTTGTTCAATGAAGATAGTAGCCACAAAGAGAAACTAAAGACCAGATAAAGAATTCATGGAGAAGAACACAAACAGATTCAAATTAGTTTTCAAGAACAAAAGAGAGGCTACCGACAAGTAGAGAAAAGGTATTCATCAATCACTTAAGGTGATATTATTATTGTAAAAACTTTAATGGATCTGTAAATTAGCAATAGTAGATTGCATACAATCAGGTCAACATTTGTACTCATTCTAACAAGTGTAGTACACTAATGAAATCCTTTCAAGAAATGTGGGCTTAACCATCCTATTGTAAATCTCATAACTGAGTGCACACTTAAATCAGTGTTGCTAAAGCTCTTAATAGAGTCGATCTTAACAGGTCTCCACCTTAATACTCTTAACAGGGTAGATCATCAGAAGTGATCAAATTGTAAGCCTTAACTGGCTCCTTTCCATTCTATAGATAGTTAATTTTTGTGGGTGCCATCCCCACCACAGTTTTTACTTCCTAACAGGAGTTTTCTGTGATACCATATCTTGTATTATGTGTTTGTCAATTTCATGAATGTTTCTATGAATGATTGAAAACTATTAAAGATTGTGAACAAACAATAGAGGCGTAAGAAAGAATAATAGTAATGGTTGGTAAATCTAAATTGAATGATTACTAATGATGAATTATGTAAGGTGCCAAAATTTTTAGAGATACTGATTCACCCCTCCCCTCTCAGTACAACTTCCCATTAATTCCAACAGACCAAGCCCGACAAAATCATGTGTAAGAATTGTAAAAAAGGTAAGATGACAAAGTCTAGTTTCAAAAGCAAAACCCATACTTCTGATGCAATTCTAGAATGAATCCATACTGATTAATGCGGACCTATGAGGACAAAGATTTATTATGGAGATAGATATTTTATTCTCTTTGTTGATGATTACTCTAGAATGATGACAATCATGTTTCTAAAAGATAAATCAAAAGCATTTAAGATGTTCAAATGGTATAAGGCAATGGTTGAGAAGCAAAGTGGTAAGGAGTTAAAATTCTTAGGGTCAGATAGAGGAGGGGAATTTATTTCAAATGAATTCACTAACTTTTGTAATGAGCATGGAATCAAAAGACAGGTCTCTGCACCAAGAACTCCACAACATAATGGAATTGCTGAAAGAAGGAACAGATCCATAGTTGATTGTGCAAGGACACTGATGATAGAGAAAGGGATCACCCAAATCTTCTGGAGGGAAACTGTTAGTACTGCTGTTTACACATTGAACAAAGTAAAATTGAAGAAAGACACCTTATGATATATGGTATGGATACACACCAAATGTAAGTTATTTTAAATTTTTTGGCAATTAATGTTATATCTTAAAAGATGATAGAAATGGAAAAATTAACTCCAAGAGTGATGAAGGAATCTTTCTAGGGTATTCTACCAAGAGCAAGGCTTATAAATGTCTAAACAAAGCCTTTAACAAAATTGTTTAAAGTGCAAATGGAAAGATAGATGAATTTGCAGAGAAAAATGAAAAGGAAAGCACTAAAGAACCAGAGGACTACAATAGGTTCACTTACAATGAGGAACTTGCAACTCTACCCGATCAACAATGTAGAGCTCCCGAGCAACATATCATTGCACCTGAGCATCAGGCTACAAATACCGACGATCAGAATATTGCTCAAAATGATGCACAAAGTGATGGAGAACAAAATGAAGAAAAAAATGATGACCAAGCTGATAGACAAAGAGCTGAACCTGTACTTGCAAGATATGTCAAAAAGAACCATCCACAAAACTAGATCATAGGAGATAAAAAGGCTGGTATGAGAACCAGAAGTAAGTCTCTAAATACAAGATGTCTTATTTGTAATTATGAGCCCAAATCTGTCAATGTTGCACTAGATAATGATGAATGGATAAGTGCTATGAATGAATAGATTGAACAGATAGAAAAAAACAAGACATGGGCACTTGTACCAAGACCAGATGACAAGAATGTCATCGGTAAAAAATGGATATTCAGGAATAAGCTGAATGAGAATGGAGAAGTCACCAAAAATAAAGCAAGACTATTATGCAAGGGGTATGCACAAGAAGAAGGAATTGACTATGGAGAGACCTTTGCACCCATTTCTAGGCTAGAAGGAGTAAGAATATTATTTTCTTATGCTGCATATAAAGGATTGAAGGTATATCAAATGGATGTCAAGTCTGCATTCCTAAATGGAATATTTGAAGAAGAGGTATACACTGAACAACTAGAAGGGTTTGTTAATCCAGACAAGAGGAACATGGTATGTAGACTACACAAAGCCCTATATGGATTGAAACAAGCACCCCAAGCCTGGTATGAAAGACTTCATTCCTATCTCATAAGTATTGGATTTATAAGGACTAGTGAAAACAATAATCTTTATTTGAAGGAAGATATTGATGCTAACATTTTAATTGCTGAGATATTTGTTGATGAAATCATATTTGGAGGCAATGATATGCTATGAAAAACATTTGCAAATGAAATAAGCAAAGAGTTTGAGATGTCTATGTTTGGAGAGATCAAGTTCTTTCTTGGTCTGCAGATCATGCAACAAGATGAAGGTATTTTTATTACACAGTCCAGGTATATCAAAGAAGTACTAAAAATATTCAAAATGGAAGAGTCCAAACCAGTTGGAACACCTATGGCAACTGAATGCAAACTAATAAAGGAAGACAAGTCATCAGAGGTAAATCAGACTTTGTACAGATCTATGATTGGAAAACTCATGTATGTTGTACATACTAGACCAGATATTGCACATGCAGTAGGAATAGTTGCTAGATTTTTTGCTAATCCCAGGTAATCACATATTACTACTATGAAAAGAATCCTAAGATATTTGAAGAATATAGAGGAATATGGCTTATGGTATAAAAGAGAAGGCAAATTTGAACTTAAGGTCTTTACCGACGCTGATTGGGCTGGAAATATTGATGACTGAAAGAGCACAACTAGAGGAGCATTCTTTATGGGTGATAAACTTGTCACATGGATCAGTAAGAAGCAAGGATGCATCTCACAATCTACTGCAGAGGCAGAGTATGTTGCTGCTGCTGCTGCAAATTGCTCAAATATTTTATGGATCAAACAGTTACTGGAAGGTATGCATATTAAAATTTTAGAACTAGTTATTATCTATTGTGATAATACAAGTGCAATAAACATTTCCAAGAATCCCGTCATGCATGCTAAAACAAAGCATATTTCCATCAAGTATCATTATTTGAGAGAACAAGTTTAGGCAAAAGACGTAATACTTGAATATGTGCAATCAAAGGAATAATTGGATGATATCTTCACCAAGCCACTGCCTAAGGATGCATTTGAATACTTGAGAAAGAGACTAGGGGTCAGACCCTTGTCTACTGGTCAGTAAGATGACTAGAAAACTGCATCAACCTACATATTATCAGAATATCATTCATGTTGATGCAAGCAAAGAGATGGACTTCAAAGATAAATCTATACAAAGAAAGGTATATATCTACACCAAGCACCAGAGTTGTTACCAATGGAATGGAAAATTCAAGGAATATATGATGGATAGAAAGAATCCATTTGGCATCACTGTCAAATATTTGTTTGAAAAAGATGTTTGACATTGCTGTCAAAGGGAGAGAGATATATCATTATCATACATACAGAGATTATATCTAGTATAAACTTAGGGAAAGATCATATTCATCACAGTATCCATAGGGAAAGAATAATGTAACAAGAAAGGGAGAGTACACACAAAGGAAGATAATTATTGACAAAAGACATCACAAGAAAGGTGAACAATCAGAGGGAGAGAGTTTGAAACAGAAGAAGACATCACATCAGAGAAAGAAATATTTTACATCCATCTAGTAAAGGGATTGAAGATAGAATAAAAGCTACAAGAATCAAATCAAAGCTATTTGAGCTTACCAAAAACTATAAATTTGTAATAGTTACATTAGGAAAGCTTGATGAAACTATATATTTCATATTGTATTAGCAATAGTATAGTATGATAATGTAGTATGTTGCCATCAATGCCAAAGGGAGAGATTGATGAAATGTAACTAATTGAATGTTTGAAGATATTAAGTTGATGATCATGCAAGGAATTAAATCAGTTAATGTATTGTATTGTCATTATATTATGTATGGTCATGGAAATACTGCCAAAGACTTCAAAGAACTGATGAATCAAGACTATGCTATCAGTAATGCATACAAGTCAAGTATTCACTAAGTGACTGCATACACTAACGGAGTGCACACCGACGGATAGAATAAAAGAGCAGAGTCACAGTTTTACCCGATGAGCTAATGCACAACATTACTAATGAGCAGAGTTACAGTGTTTCCCAATGAGCAAAACACAAAGTAATCCGACAGAAATAATTTTAGTGTTGCCCAACGAAAAAGACAAGGAAGGAGATCCCGATGACAATTGAAGTCACACCGATGAAATAGTCAGTTATCATCGATGACTAACTGAAGTTTTGACCGACAGAATAAAGAGTTTAGAAAATGACAAAATGCTTAGCTGTCAAGAAGCTAGAGATGGAATTAATGAATACTTATCATTGTTTTAATCATCTTGATAAAGACGGAGATAAGTAAGTGATTTAAAGCTGATTTGTCCAGTTGGCAAGAAGATCTCTTTGAGATAAATCATGAGTTTACTTTAAATCTATTGGCGAGAATTGTGGAACACGCCAATAATCAAGAAAGCCAAGAAAAGGGGAAATCATGTCTATATAGAGACAAACCCAATTCATTACGAATTGTGGGGTGAACAAGGTAATAAAGGAAAGATGCTAAAGAAAATCTGAAGGAAAAGAAAGTCTTCATTCAGTCCTAATCAAAAAGCTGAGGAAAGAGCTAGATTCTGCAGAAACCGACGAATAGTGAGACAAGCATCACAGAGCAGAATATTGTGGAGCAAAGGTATAAAGTGATTAGATTGATTAGAGAGGTAATGGACTTACAGTAGATATGAAAATTTGCAATTTAGTTGTATGTATGAACAAATTATTAGTGTTTTAGTTTAACCATTGAAGCATATAAGCCTCTTAACCGAGCAGGACTTAAAAGTCTTTTATAATTGAGATAAATCCCAAGGAGTATCAAAAAGTTTGATCACAAAAATAGCATTGGATATGCCCGATACCTATTGACAGGCCAAGTGAGTGTTTGATCAAGGATGGTAGCATTAGATACTAGATACTAGTTGACAAACTATTTCTAAATCCTCTAACAAGGTCACACCTAACAGTGTGTTTGTAACCTTTAACAGGGTTGGCTCCTAACAGAGCTCTCTTCAGAAGAGTGAAAATTTGGGGTACCGCTCCTAGTGGTTTTTCCCTTAACAGGGTTTCCAGGTTAAAATCCTTGTGTTATGTGTTTATGGTTTATTACTTTACTATTTTACATTTCACATATGCATTTCTGGATTTATTGGTATACTCTACATATTTACTGTGTTTCGGTAAATAAGTTTACTGCTTATTGGTAATCATACAGAAGAGAGATTAGCAAAGCAATCCGACAAGTAGAAAATTGGTTAAACTATTTCAAGGCATACATCTTGTAAGAAAGAAGATAACTTGAGACATAGTTAATGGTTATAAGTTTTAAGGGTTGATTTAAGGATTCATGTTTGAGGCCACTGATTCACCCCCCCCTCTCAGTTATTACTAATTGATGTTTATTATGTTTATGGTTTGAAACATAATTTTTTAACTGTCAATAAAATGTGTAAGAAAGGTTATGGAGTTATTCTTAAAAATGATGGTTATATTATTAAAAGGAAAAAGACTGGTAAAAATGTTGCAAAAGGTTTGAGGATTGTTGGGAATATCTATTATATTGAAGACAAATATGAGAATCTATATTTTATAACTCAATGCAATGGAAGTTGGGGGATGAAGTTGAGAAACTCAAAATGGAACTCAAACAAGACAGAGTAGATTCTATATTACTGAAGAACATTGATAAAAGAAAGAATGTATCAAAAATACTAGTGGAAGACAAAAAGGATTTGGTAGACCAGAAGTAGGTGGAAGATAAATATAATTTGGTAGACCAGAAGCAAGTGGAAGACAAAAAGGATTTAGTAGACTAGAAGTAGGTGAAAGACAAAAATATTTTGGTAGATCAGATATAGGAAAAAGACAAAAAGGGGCTTCTGAATCAAATACTTCCTTCTATTCATTTCAAACATTCATCTTTTAATGGAATTTGTTTTTCTTGCAAGAAAGTAGAGAACACAACTAATAAATGTATAAGTTAGAAAAAGGGTTATGTTGTTAATAGAATATGTTGTTAATAGAATATGCTATCATTGCAATAAGTTTGGACATAAGGCAGTTCAGTGCAAGAGTAGAATGAATATGAATAGAAATGTTAAGAACTTCAATGGATATAGCTATGGTTACAATGGATATGGACATAGAAAGGTTGAATGTAGAATAAACATCAATGTTAGGAGTAACAAAATTGATAGAATGAAAAAGGATGGTCTAGTTTGCTATAAATATAACATGACATGACATATTGAAAGGTTTTGCAAAGTATGGATAAAAAATATGACCATCCAATGGTTGCAGAAGACTCAAAATGAAAGAAAAAAACATTTTTTATGTAGAGAAAAAAAGATGCTTCT
This sequence comes from Thuja plicata, assembly GCA_018584345.1. NCBI lineage: Eukaryota > Viridiplantae > Streptophyta > Pinopsida > Cupressales > Cupressaceae > Thuja > Thuja plicata. The sequence continues at coordinate 1,053,158 of MU225516.1, read as the reverse complement.
GAAGGTGGTTTAACATCCATTACATGTGTTGTTCCCTCCTCTAATAAATAACTCAAATTGCATGGTCCGAGGAGGATTTTTCAAGTGAGTTTGTTTCCCCACTCTTGGTTGGATGTTGAGTATCTCCTTAGTATGTACATAAGTCTTGAAGGTTTTTCTGGAGGTAATATTTTTGTTTTGTGGTTCATAAAAGAGACTATATGGTTTAGTAAATAGTGTATTAATTGTTTGGTTTTGTCAAAGATTGTATATACTAAGTTGTGATCAAATGTGGATTGGAGAAATGATATAACTGTTGGTTCAAAAATTAATATGCATCTAGATATATTGGGTAAGAGTGTTGTGGATTGTAGAATTTTTTGTTGATGATTTGAAGGGTAGTTTTTTATCAGAGGAACCAAATTCCTCCTAAAGCAATTGACTAGTATAAGGATAATTTTGTCTTCTATATTGATACAAAATTTTGATAAATAGAAGAGGTAGAGTCTAGAATTTTTTAGGAAACTATGTTGTCCTACGGGATTACTAAGAAAGAGTATATGAACATTATTGAAAAATTGATCAAAATTACAAAGGATATTGGTGCTACGAGGATTGAAGTTGTGGCAAAACTATATGTTGTTTCTGGTAAATGGAAATACAAAGGTAAGAATAAGAGAATAAGAAAGACATCTACATAGGATTTGTCCTTTGGTAAACAATAAAATAAAGTCAAAAGAATGTGTTAGAAGTGTTACACTGCTCTGGAGATTGTTCCAAGTGATAGTAAAGAGGAATAATAGAAAGGTGTTGCTGAACATAATGAAACTATAGAAGTTGATGTACAAGTTGCTATTGATAATGGGGAATAGGTTGGTTCTCCTGTCTCTTAAGATAAAGTTGATCTTCTAGTTGAAAATATTCTTGTTATGCAAAGTATGTCTGGAGGGTTGAAGATCATTGAAGATATGTTCCATCATAATATTTTTAGGATTCTCCAGGAGAAGCTTGGGTTTGTTTTCCCTCCTTCTAACTAAGTGCATTAGAGTGGTGCATCTATCTAAGGGAAGATTTCTAGCTTTTCTAGGTTGTTCTCAATGGGTGTTCTGTGGGGGAGCAATGATAAGTATGTTTTTGGCCTTTTTTGTTGATGGTAAATAGGGAGAAAGATAAGGAAAATGCATATTTTTTGCTAATGTATATTTTAGAAGTTTAAAATGTATTCAAGAATGTTTTGGTTATTTTAGTTAGGGGGAGTTGATAGTGATTGATATCTTAGTGAAACATTTTAGGTGATTTTTTTCAGTCAATGAAAAAGGAGATTGTTGGAAATATATGTTTATTTTTTATTGTCTAGTTGTCATTGATGTCAAACACTATGGTATAGAGGTGTTTGTGTTTTCTCAAACACTATGGTCTTGTTGGTTCCTTTTCTTTTTGATTCATAACACTTGTAAAAAAAGTATGCTCTACTATTTTCCCAAAAACATACAAAGCAAGGAAAATATCAACAGTAAAAAGGTATTTCCACCTTCTTCAATTTGAGCTTAATAGACTTAGGGGGGTTTACCTATTCACTTCTTTATTGACTCACATAGAGTAATAACCAAGCAGATTTACAATAGATTTTACAAAACATTTTTTCTGTAATTTATTAGTTCAAGAAAACAAAACATACCAGATTAACAAAGTATTTAATGAATGATAATTGCCACACACTCCATTTACATAAGAGACCAGTGCCTTATCCTATGACATGGAGTCATTTTAAACACACAAACCCTTAACAACAATACTCACTTAAGTAGACTTGTAGATTTTAGAAGAAAATGAATATGCCTTACATATCACTCCACATTTTCACTATATATGTAATCATCAAATTTGTAAAGAAATTCAGATCTCATTGAAACTATTCTAAGGAGATTAATTCTTTCCTTGAAAGAAACCCTAAACAATCTCACAATCTACGTTATAGATAGATAAATTGAAAAGTCCTTAACCATTCAATTTAAACAAAAGTTGAAATTTAGAACAAAGACAATCATATTGGAATTTCAAATCTGCCTGTAAACTTGTATTTGTATTGATATCAAAATATTCAGTACATTTAAAATAAGCTTCAAAACACCTTTTCAAATTCTTGGTATAATATCAGAGTTTTAAAATCTTGTTGATTAAAAAATAGTTCTCTCTATATCTCTCAAAGTAGTTTGGGAATCCTTTTATATGTTAAGGATGCAACAAGATTTGGACTAATTTGGGGAATCTAATTTCTAACAACCTTCAACAAGAAAGCAAAAATACAAAAATTGCATCGATGAAACAACAATGACCAAGAAAAATTATTGCAGCAACAAGAAGCTCATTACTTATTCAACATATCCTCCCATATATTAACCTCTTTGTTTGTTGGCTAGTTGAATGCCTTTTCCTGTTCCAGATTTGCAACAACATCTATCCACCTGGTATCTACAACTACTTTGGCATAAAAAATGAACTTAACCAAATCAAATTCAACCTTAAACAAAATATTCATCAAATCATTGAAGTAAGCAGTATCAATCTGTTTGTCTAGGTGCTTATTTACATACTGAGTATTCTAGATTGAATTAAATTCTCCCTCCCAAATGGAACAAGTCTTCAAATCATTGGTGTCATCATAAATTGAGGGGATCAAAGCATTATATCCTTTCCTTAATAAATGCAACTTTATCTTAATTAAAACATCCTTCCCATTAAAGATTGCATAAGAGGAATTAAATTCCTCTAGCATTTGGTTAGTCTTAGTGATCTTTGGTGGGAAGTCACCACTGTAAAATATAACAGTATTCAATCTATCTATTAATCTTCTCCTACCTGACCAAAGATTTAATACAAGTCCAAGGAATACCACAATATTAGAGGCTACCTTGCTTTCATCTCTTAATGATTTGTGCAATTCATTCACTACTGATGCTTTCCCTTTCAGAACATCTACTCTATGCTTCAGGAAATACAGGACAAAAGAAGTAACCTTAGCATTTTGTTCTTCCTCAGATTTCCCTTCCTTACCCTCCATAAGTGTTGCATCAACCTGAGTTTCTATAGATGCATCAACCTTATCGCTTACCAACACTTGAGGGGGCTCATTTGCATGTTTCTATTTTAACTCTTCCAATTTTTCTTCCAAATTGTTGTTCTATATTGTCACTTCCTCATACTTTTTGGCCAAAGAAATCATTTGATTGAAATTTTTCTCACACCTTTTAGATAGATCCTGTGTCTTTTCCAAATTCATGAATCATACTTGAGTCATCAAATGAGCAATCTTCGCATCATGAGTGTTCTGTGAATTCTAAATCATTATTGTTGGGTTTAATGGGAAGTAGTACTGAGAGGGGAGGGGTGAATCAGTACCTGTAAAACTTTTTCTTATCCTTTAATCAATTAACCTTAGTAATCAATTGCATATCCATTCCATCTGATCTACACTATCTTTGTGTGAGTTATATCAATTCATAAAATTAATAAACATATGAATCATTCATAGAAATATTCATGAACATAATTGACACATAACACAAGATATGATATCATAGAAAACTCATGTTAGGAAGTAAAAACTGCGGCGGGGATGGCACCCACAAAACTTCACTATCTACAGAATGGAAGGGGTTGGTTAAGGCTTACAATTTTGATCACTTCTGATGATCTACCCTATTAGGAGTATCAGTGGAGACATGTTAAAGTCTACTATGTTAAGAGCTTTTAGAAATACTGTTAAGTGTGCACTCGGTTAAGAGATTTGATATTGGACTATTAAATCCACCTTTCTTCGAAGGATTTCTTACACTTTGCTTCACTTGTTAGAATGACAACAAATTACAAATTGATTTGGTAAATTCAATCTCCTATTGCTGATAAAGATCCTATGTAGTTCACATTAAAAATAATACCACCTTAACTATGATTGAATAATACCTCTGATTATCAGTTTCCTCTGTTCTTGGTTCCGCTAACCAAATTCTTCTTTTTCTGCTCTGGTTCTTGAAAAATCTCAATTCAATCCATAGATGTGTTCATTCTATTCTCCTCTCTCTTACACACATTCTAATGAATGATTACATCATCTATTTATAGATGGATTTATTTCATCGAGTTGTGATAAAAACAATGTTAACTCTAAGATCAGGTTTACAACTTGCACCTAGATCTCCTAGTCTATGTGCTTTAAATTAGTTAGACTGATTAAAACACTTACATTAATGTTTCTTGTCCCTAAAGAAATGGATTTAAAAAAATTAAATATCCTATAAATAGAATACCCTTTCTTTATCTGACGTGGAAGTCAGATGCACTTTTTGTGGGCTGCAATTGACTTTCAGTTCTATCTTTCAGTCATACTTGACTGTCCTTCAATTTTTACTGTCGATTGCACTAAATTTGTTTTGTTAGTCTTCACTATAACTTGCATTTCAGGTTCCTCTATCGGGTTCCTCTTTAACTATCTGTATTGTGATTTTCGGTTTACACACTTCCTTGTGTCATCGGTTCTCTCTATACTTAGTCATTTTTGGTGATCTACCTATCTGATCTTCGGTTTTCCCTTTACTATCTTTCAGTGTAAGCTTACCAAAAATGTTGTTTTAATACTAATGAAAAATTAATTTCATCAATTTCCCCCTTTGACATTAGTATCAAAAACTGATATGTGCAAAATACTAACAAAATGTTAAGTATATACAACATATATAATCCTTAGTCATTTAATGACTCCCCCTATGTATATGCTGGTATATCTGTACATATGATATATTTTCCTTCTTCATATCACTATCCCTTTATAAATGTACATATACATATCTACCTTTTTCCCATTCTGAATAAATGTACATAACATTTTCAATGATATTTGTACAAGTATCATTTCCCCCTTTATTTGATATTAAGGGCAAAGGTCAATTACCTTAGACCTTATCAAAAATGTGTGAATGAGAAGAATTCATGTCTTCCATCATCTTCTCCCATTGCTCCTTTAGGTTTTGTAGAGCCATTTTCTCAAGTGTTATCCTGGCATGCATATCATAGATTTTTTCGGCTACAAACATCTTGGGAGTTGCTATCAGTTGTCTTGCAGAACTGATATGCTATTGTAGCAGTGTAAGATTTGAAAAAATTTGAGCCTATAGCTTAGTCACTTATTCTCTAAATCATGTCTCTACCTCTCACAACTCTTTCCTTAACCATTTTACTTCCATGATATTTTCATAATGCAATTTGACTGCATTTTCTCCATCTGTGGTTAAGCTACTAGCATTGTTTGCTAGATCTGTATCTAGCTTAGCTATGTTGTCACTATTTTCTTGAGTGAAATTTTCTATTGTGCTTAGCTTTTGAATTAAGGTTATAGCTTCAGATATAATGGGGTCTAATTCAGATATGAATTCTGATAGCTTTACCTTATTCTCAACCACTTCTTGGCTGATGTTCTCTAGAAGCTTTTGTTGATACTTCATCTTTGCTCACTACTCAATTGCCTTCTCAGCATCAATATTATGAGTGGTGATGGCATTGGTGAGGATATTAATTTGATCAATTATGGGCTTTCTTTGATCAATATCAACATCAGGTACAATTTGGTGTAAAATGTCCCATGTTGTCTCTAGTACCATTGGTTGCTTATGTTGTTTCTTCAGCTTTTCTTGTAATGCCTTCCTTTGGCATATCTCTCCATATTCTTGTAGTGCATCCATGTCAAGTGTAGTGGGGTCACACTTCGGTATTTTTATGATTTCATCTAGTGTAACCTCCAACTTGTTCTTCTTTGTCTTCTTCTTCTTCTTCTTTTGTGATTCAGTGGAATGTAGCACCATTGCTAATTTCTTAGCCTTTTCTGTTGTACTTGATGATGTGACTTGTTGTGCTTCTTTCTACTGCTTTGCATTGGTTTCAGCTCATCGGGTGTCTATAGACGTCTCTACATTCACCTTAGAATCGTCGGTAGAACCTTTGTCTATCTTCTCAGGAGTTCCATCTTTTGGTTTGTCTCCTTCATTTGAGTCCTTTGCATCATCTACCTTGGTGTTCTCATTCTTGTCTTGAGTTTCCACATCTTTGTCCTTATTTCCTTCTGTAACCTTGTTAGTGTCAGTTACATCTTGAGTGTCTCTGATGTTTTTCTGACCATCGGTGTTGTCTTTATTTTCTTCTTCTCCTGCATCCTTTGGAGTTTCCTTGTTAGGTGATTTATTTGATTCTTGCATTATATTGATAGCCTGTATCAATATTGGTAGCTTTCTTGGAATGTTCACCTTTGCTCCATCAATTGTTGTGTCCTATTCATTGGTTGTATCTTTTACAACAATGACATCTTCATCCTTATTGATTTCATTTTCTGGGTCATCAGTAATGTCGATGACATTGGTATCCACACCGTTGTCATTTGTGGTATCATCCCATATTTCATCTATCATATCTATAGTATTATTCCCTGTTGTATCATCTTCCTCTTTATCCAACTCAATGGATGTATCATCTTGGGTTGCCTTATCAACATCTTGTTGCTGAAGGTATTTGTTGGGGCTGTCTTTCTCAACTAGCCTATTCATGATCTTGCACCATTTATTGTGATTTTCCTTTTCAAGTTCAATCAACTTTCCTTCAATACATTTGTATGCCCTTAGCTTCGGTGAGAATTCTTTCTTGTGTTTCTCCATCATTGCATTTATCTCTACCTTTGTTGATTCAGGTGGCATTAGAGACACAAGTACTCTCTCTGATTTCTTTCTCATTTGCCAAAGCAAATGTCTAGCGGGTAGATAATCTATCCAAGAGTTCTCGTAGAACATAACTTCCTTCAAATTGTATGGGTACATATTTGAAGTTATACATCTTAGCTATCATGGCTTCTTCAATTTTTTTTTGATCTTCTTGATTTGTTTTCCCCCATTTTCTAATGTGTGGATCAGTAATGGATCTAGAATTAGCAATATAAACACAAATGTCATCAATAGTGTCAGGTTCTTTTACCTTGACATTTTTTGCCTCTAAGGATTCATCTCATTCAGTGTCCTCTATATCCTCTCGTGTTCTTCTAAATTTTCTACCCTTCTTGTTTTGTCCTCTCTTCGGTGTAGGGGTTTTTCTCTTATAAGTCCTAACTTTTCCTTTCTTAAGAGGTGAAGGAGTAGACTCTTTGGATGTTTGGCTTCTAGTCCTTGAAGCAGCTATAGTCCTTGGTATCTTTGATGGTGGAGGAGATGGTGAGTCTTACTCTATTTCCTCTGAGTTAGTCTTTTCTTCATCTTTACTGATAGACACCTGTTCTTCAGTTTCCTCTTCTTGTTCAATTTTTTTTATCCTGCTCAGCTTCTTCCTCTTCTACAGATAGAATCTTCTTTAGATTCTTTACCATTTTGTCCTTCTTCTTGACTATATTCTTGAATACTAGGTCTAATTTTATTCTTGACTTAGCTTCTTCACATGTTCCAAACCTGGGTTGCTTTTTGTCTAATGGCTCATTGATTAAGGCACCAATTGCCTTTTTTGCAAGATCAATGTTGATATCATATTCCAGTGGTTGTAACCATGCTGTTCTTGCTACTACAGGTTTGATGAAGGTATGATATGTCTCAACCATGAATCAGATCTCATCCTTATACTACTCGATGAGTTGATCGGGGATTCTTACCCTCTTTTGCATTTGGTCTTTGAATACATTGAAGTATTCGTCCATGATGGTTTTGAAATTATCTCCTAGAGTAGCTATGTGCTCACTGATTTGCATGGTGACCGGTTTGGTGCTATCCCATTTCACATCTCCAACTGATGGGAAATTTTCTTGATAATAGAAGAAAATACACATGATTAACGAGCCAAACTTATAGGTGTTTGACTTTGCATTCCTGATTGCTTTTAGGTTTTCCTTCAGCTGATTTAGGAGTAGCTCAGATAATTCCAGCTGTGTACCTTTTTTCATGATTTTGTAAGCTATATCCATAGCACTTGATGAAATACTATTTAATCTGCTGGGCTATAAAAATTTGTAGCCCAATACACATGCACCAAACTTAATCTCATTATTGGTTATTGTTGTCACTTTCAATCCATGACCATCCCATTTGGCTCTAGTCATCTTTTCGGTCTCTACCTTCGGTGGATGCTTTAGTGCTTTTGCTTTATCAGTTACAGGATAACTGGTGACTACATGGATGACATCTCAGGTGATTTCCTTTGGTTCATCCAACCATAACTTGTTATTGTGCATTCTTCTTAGTAGTAATCGAATCCAATCAATTTTGAAGACCTTAGGAAACTTTAGGGCATTGGCAAGCCCTTTTACCTCAATGTGCTTGTGTTCTTCCTTAAGGGTTCCATCATCATTGCAAAGCTTTTGGTAAGCTTCTTCCATCTCTAATGTTCCAATCTTTGCAATCTTGCAGTGTATGAAGGATTAGACGTCTTCAACCAACAAAAACCTAGCTAGTATGTGTGAAAATGCACCAACGTCATCGGGTTCTGAGGCAACCTATGGATGAATCTTATATTTGGGTTCCTCACATGCATTGTTTTTGATGAGTTTGAAGTCATCCTTCTTTTCTTTCTTAGCTTTTATGGATCATGATGTTGATGCCATTTTTCAGAAATTAGGACTTCTGTGTAAATGCATGAAAACACTGAGTTGTTGGTTTGTAGAACTTACTGTTGTGTTTTTAATGATCTCTAAACTATTTTGAAATGCTTGTAGGTTGAGTCGTGATCACTCTGCAACTTGGTTCCTTTCTACTCAAAATTGCCTTCGCTCGCTCTACTCTGGGTGTCATGACAAATGAGTCACTCTGATGCCCTATTTATAGCTATTGCCCTAAAACGTGTGTAATAAATGTTCACCAACTCATCGATGTTTAAATATTGAGTTTGTCGATGAAGACTTTATTACCATCGGTGATGCTTACAACATTTTTGAGCAGTCAAAGTTGACTTAGCCTTTTACCGATAGGTTTCGGTAATATAGACAACTTGTTCATGTGCTTGTTTACTGACGCGTCTCGGCCAATACTAAAAAAATTTGCTTATAACCGACGTCTCTCGGTAAATATAGGCAGTCTTTCCTTTAAGTGTATACCGATGGGTTTTGGTGTATATGCCCAAAGACATAGTTTTCACATATTTTCACAAGTATAACCATGATGCACCTTTCTTATGCTAATTTGGAATTATTTCATCATATTATGGAACTAACGTAAAGTAATAGTGTAGTGTTAATGTAGTTCCATACTTACTTGTTCTGGTTAGGTGGGGTTGGTGATGTCACCAGATCCATTGGATGGGGTGTCACCATTTGCATTCCTCATTCCGTCTTCATCATTTCTTGAAGCTTTTATCCACATCTTATCTCTAGCCCTCCAGATATCTTCAATGGTGTTTCCATTTGGGTATGTGCTTGTCTCTGTCATTTAGTCTCTGCAATAATTTTTGAGATGACCAACTTTATGAAAGTGTAAGCATGTCATTCTAGGGTTAGTCCATCCTCTAGACTTTCTAGTCCATAGTCTCATATAGTTTGTAGCAATGTGACCATATCTACCACATGGTGTACATTTTGTCAAAGTATTGTAGTCCCATACATATTGATTACCGATTCTCTTCAGTTGATATGGAGTTTCTTGACCTTTTGGCTTCCATGCTTGCCTTTTCTTTTTCCAGCATTCAAGACTTGGGTTCCTATTCATCTTGCATGTAGGACAGTATTTGTCCATGTAGGTTTCCTTCTTTGGTTGATCCATTTTAGACTTATATTCACATGCCTTATGTCATTTCTTGTTACATTTATAACAAAATCCTATGAATGAAGGTGTAGATTTAGGAATACCTTTCATTTTGCCTCTTCATACATTTGCTGTGTGACCTTGCTTTCCATAGTGTTTGCATGTAAGCTTTCTTGGTCTTGGATTTTCATAAACATTATTTGGATTGGATTGATTTGATGATTCTCTATTTTCGGTAAATCCTAGACCATTTTTTTTTTGACTCTTCATTGTCCTTGCAAAAAATCATCCATTCTTTTATTTCTCTCTTTCGCCTTTGTGATAACTTCATTGTGCTATTGCTGAATTCTAACCTCATGCTTTAGTTTTTCATTTTCTTGTCTTGGTTCACCGATAATCTGTATTCTTTCAATGAGTTCAACATTCATTCTTTTTGCTTCTTGACTCATAAGAATAATTTTATTTGTGAGCTCATGGTGATGCTCAACATGTCTTTGAATTTCTAACTCCTTTTCTTTTAATTTCTCTGTGATCTTCCTCCTGTCATGAGTAGCTAGTGTTCTTTCTATTTTAGCTTGTCTAGAAGAACTCATTACATCAATCATTCTAACCATCTGGGTCTCTTGACTGATTTGCAACATCTTTATTTTCTATGTCAGATGTTGATTGATATCCTTTAGATTTGTGATGTTTTCCTCTGATGTATCTGATGCTTTGCTTGCATTTGATCCTGAAGACTCAAATAAATCTGAAATCTCTTCTTCTTGATAATCCTTTTCATTGCTTCAAGTTTCCATTCCTTTCCTCTCATAAAGAAACTGTCTCATGCTGATTTTGGCTTCTTTATACTATTCATAGAACATCTATATCTCAAGATTTTTATTCTCAATATTTTTATCAAGTTTGTACTTTTCCATTGTATGATCTTTTCTCTTAAGCCTTAGAGATTTCCAATAAGAGACTTAGCTCTAATACCAATTGTTGGGTTTAATGGGAAGTAGTACTGAGAGGAGAGGGGTGAATCAGTACCTCTAAAACTTTTTCTTATCCTTTAATCAATTAACCTTAGTAATCAATTGCATATCCATTCCATCTAGTCTACACTATCTTTGTGTGAGTTATATCAATTCATAACATTAATAAACATATGAATCATTCATAGAAATATTCATGAACATAATTGACACATAACACAAGATATGATATCGCAGAAAACTCCTATTAGGAAGTGAAAACTGTGGTGGGGATGGCACCCACAAAACCTCACTATCTGTAGAATGGAAGGGGTCGGTTAAGGCTTACAATTTTGATCAATTCTGATGACCTACCCTGTTAGGAGTATCAGTGGAGACTTGTTACAGTCTACTCTATTAAGAGATTTTAGCAACACTATTAAGTGTGCACTCGGTTAAGAGATTTGATTTTGGACTATTAAATCCACCTTTCTTGAAAGGATTTCTTACACTTTGCTTCACTTGTTATAATGACAGAAAAATACAAATTGATATGGTAAATGCAATCTCCTATTGCTGATACAGATCCTATGTAGTTCACATACAAAATAACATCACCTTAACCGTGATTGAATAATAGCTCTGATTATCGGTTTCCTCTGTTCTTGGTTATGCTAACCAAATTCTTCTTTTTCTGTTTTGGTTCTTTAAAACTCTCAATTCAATCCATAGATGTGATCATTCTATTCTCCTCTCTCTTACACATAGTCTAATGAATGATTACATCATCTATTTATAGATGGATTGGTTTCATCAAGTTGTGATAAAAATAATGTTAACTCTAAGATCAGGTTTACAACTTGCACCTAGATCTCCAAGTCTATGTGCTTTAAATTAGTTAGACTGATTAAAACACTTACATTAATGTTTCTTGTCCCTAAAGAAATAGATTTAAAAAAAATTAAATATCCTATAAATAGAATACCCTTTCTTTATCTGACGTGGAAGTCAGATCCACTTTTTGCGGGCTACAACTGACTTTTGGTTCTGTCTTTCGGTCATGCTTGACCATCCTTTAGTTTTTACCGTCGGTTGCACTGAATCTATTTCGTTGGTCTGCACTATAACTTGCATTTTGGGTTGCTCTATCGGGGTCCTCTTTAACTCTCTGTATTGTGATTTTTGGTTTACACACTTCCTTGTGTCATCAGTTCTCTCTGTACTTAGTCATTTTTGGTGATCTGCCAATCTGATCTTCAGTTTGCCCTTTACTATCTTTCGGTGTAAGCTTACCAAAAATGTTGTTTGAATACTAATGAAAAATTAATGTCATCAATTATGTCTACCTTCCTTTCCTCTCTAATATTCAATAAATGTGGCTTTTGTGTAGGAGTATCCAAGGACCAAATAGCCAATGTTTTTTTTATTTAGGATCAAACCCTGATCCTCTCAGCTCATCATCAATTTCAAATTTAGACTTGAACATTGTGTTTTCCTATTTCCTAATTTTATCAATGATGAAAGTGGACTATATATCCTAATTGGGCATCAATAACATACCGCTATTCTTGACCAGTTCTCTTTCTCGCTCAACAATGATCAACTCACTTTAAGGATCATACTCTTGTAGTGTTTTGAAAATATCTTCATTCCTCTGTTCACCACCCTCTTCTTGAATGAGGTTATGTCTTAGACCACTTTGCTTTAGTTTGATCAAGAGACTTTTGAATTCACTGGACTTGATAAAATCATCATCCTTCATGAATTCAATTGATATCATAACTCTTTCATCGAGTCCTATTGCAAGGGCCATATCATTTTCCCCTTTTTATTCATCCTGGTTTATTTCCCTCAGTTGTGCTTTGATTTGTCAAAAATATGTGGCTTGTTCTATGATCACAAGTCTTGCTATATCTCTTTTCACCACTGCTATTATTTCTTCAGTCCTTTGCTTCTTTACTGGTGGCTCTTTAGTGGACACTGCCTCATCACCACTCTCTGCATCCTCTTCTATTTCTCCCAAAGACCTTATACCATGCAAGGCCTATGTACCCTGAGATTCTTTTTGTTGGGAACCTTCACTATGGAACTATGGTACTTGTGCCATTAAAGTCTCATACAAACCAAGCATTTTCTCAATTCTCTAAAAATATGTGGTATTAGGGCAAAAACCAGAGAAAGTAGGATCTGATTCTTTCCATTCATCTTCTTCTCTCATTAGATTTGTTGGTTGTTTTTCCAATCCTTGTGTTTTCCCTAAAATTTTTGATGTCCTCATGATTGAGAGTTTCCCAAATGCTGAAAATATGTTTGAAATTGTGAAATCCCTGAGAAAGTTCCATGTTCTTATGTCAAAATCTAGAGAAATGGTGAAAAACCCTATGTCTTAAGTTTCATTGTATGAAAAAATGTCAAAAGCCTTGGAAATGTTGATCAAGTTTATATTTTTGAGTTACCTTTTTGAAAGCTTAATTCATATAATAAGTCATGTGCCTTTTAAGACTAGTCGCTTAGTGTCTTAATACCAAATGAATATTCCATTTTATTATGAGACTCAGTGATTCACCTTAGTCGGGTTGTCTCTGGGAGAAAAGAATATTCTTTTAAAAGTCATGAGACTTAGTGATTTCTTTCAGTCGCGAAGTCTCCAAGTAATATTTAGCTTTTAAATATTTTATGGTGAAATGGAGACAGAGGCTTTGATCATGGTGTCGCAGAACAAATCATGGGTTAAGGAAAAGTATCCAATGACTTGGATTTTCCACAGTCGCACAGTCCCTAGATCAGATCAGGTTAATGTTGAGTTAGAAAATAATGAGTCGCAAGATCTCCAGATATGAAGTGAGTTAAGTTAAAAGATCAAAGAATCAGTGAAAACCATAGGATTAAAATGAGATCTACGGTGGTTGGGAGGTCTCTTAATAAAATTTGAGTTAAGAAATTATTTCAGCGACTTGAATTCCTTCAGTCACGAGATTGCTAGAAATGAACTACAATTGAAGTAAAATGAGGAAAGGCTCGTTGTCGCTTGGTCTCGGAAAGAAACTAAGGTTAAGAGATTTGTTCAGTGATGATGAGAAATGCATAGTGTTAAAAAGTTGACTTCCTGAGGAAGCATGACTTATTTTGTGTTGTCAATCATTGCAAAAAAGTCATACTTAAGTTCTGTCATGAAAGACAAAATGACTAAGTGTGAAAACAGGGCAGACAAACACATACAGATATCAGTACATCAGGGTACATGTTAGAGATCACACAAGAGCATGCATTATTAGGTATATATTCTATGGTGTATATACATGCTAGATCTAGATGTGCAGAGTATGGAACATCAGTACAGAAAAGTTACAGGCAGATTAGTAGACCTGTAGTCTAGGAAGTAGAGCATGGAAGCTGACTACAATTTTGGTCAGCGTGAATTAGTTTGAGATGATAAGGCCATACGCCTTTAGTTATAAGTTTTTAATAATGTAATTAATGTTATAGTAAATGTGCTTGAGCCAACTTGTTCGGAAGTGTTGGGTATTTTTGTTTTAGGGCCGACTAGTGATTTGTTTTGGGTCGCGCCTATTCAGATTTGCATATATAAGTATGTAATGTAAAGATATGTAAGAAGGGTTTATTATTGTGTAAGAGGAAGTTACAAAGGGATAGTAATATGAATTTAGTACATGATATAGCTCTTTAAGAGAGTAAGATCATTCACGCATACACGGAACTGATCAGACAACAGTGTCATCACAAATGTTCATTTTGATATAGTGCATATCATCTTTCAGAAGGTTGTAGCCTTCATCTTATTGGGTAGTGAGCCATATACCTTTAACAGGGTTTTGTAAAAGACTCCTAACAGGGTTAGACCTTTAACCAGGTCATTGTACTTAATTTGTAAAGACTACTTCTAACAGGGCAAAGGAACTTTAACAGGTTCATTATACCTTGTACAATATTTGTGGGTACTAATCCCCACCAGAGTTTTCATCTGATCAAGGTTCTCCATAATCATATCATGTGTTATGTTTTCTTGTGTTATGTTTATTTGGATGCACATTTGATATATGTTTAATTGACTGAAATATAATTAATAAGATAAAAACTGATTCACCCCCCCCTCTTAGTGTTTCTAACAATTGGTATCAGAGCTCTGGTCCTTTGAAAGAAAGTTTAACCACTTGAGGAGATCATGGACTCAGCTGCAGAAAAACATTTGAAAAATAATCTTGAAGCAACTCTTGAAGATCTTGATAGATCTGAGAAGGAAAATGAAGAACTAAGATTGAAAAATGATGGCTCTCAAATACTTATTAAAAGGCTAAGAAAAGATCTGAAAGATTGTTCTACAAGTGATCTAGGACAAATGGTCAAAAAGATTAATGAAGAGAATAAATCTCTAAAGGATAAACTTGAAGATTTGGAGGAACAACTTACAGATAGCCAAAACACCATTGAAGATAAGATCAAAGAAAGCAAACAATTGGAAGATGAACTTCTGCAGGCAAACATGAAAGTTCTGGAATTGGAAAACATAAAGAAGAAGTTGGAATCTAAATTAACAGAAGCAAAATCTAAGATTGATAAACTTCACACAAGTTCTGATTTGATTCAATCCCAGCTTAATGCACAAAGGAAAAAAGGGAACACTACTAGTCTTGGATTTAGTACAGCACAAGAAGAAATCAAATCATCACCAGAGAGAGAAAAAACACTTGAAGCATCTTCAAAAGCTAAGAAAGTTGAAGATACTACAGAGGTTATATCTGAACCACCTAAAAGAGAAATCAAGCAAGTTAATAGAACTTGTTATGCATGCAATAAACATGGGCATTTGGCAAGAGATTGCAAAGAGGTAAGACCTTTTAATGGTTATTGTTACTCCTATAATAAGTTTGGTCATAGGGCTATACATTACAGAACAAGTAATAAGAATCAACATCAATAGAATCACAGAAGTATGAATCAAAACAATCAAAGAAATCAACTCTCAAGAAATTTGCAGAACATTACATGTCAGATATGCAACTACAATGGACGCACAACAAAGCAATGCAACATGATGAGAAAGAACATCAAACCTCCTATCATTTGTCACACATGTGGATAGGCTGGACATATCACAAGGTTTTGCAGATCCAAAACTTAGAAACAAGAGGATCCTAAAAAGTCACTATTTGAAGAGAAAGGAGAAGTCAATTTTGTCAAAGAAAATGAAGATTCAAGCAAAATATGGGCTGAAGTTAAGGACAATAATGTTGACAAAGTAGTTGATGCATCCACAGTGGACACACCCTCTACTTCTGCTTGAATAGACCTTCTTGGTCTAAGGCGGAGCTATTCTAGCTCAGGACCCCTACACAGTTGGTGTACTCACTTCAGAGTATGTGCCTTTGGATTCATGGTTAAAAGCACATGTTATAGCTATATGCATTCACACATTGACCGAATTGCATCAGGATCAAAGTTTGCAAATCTCTATGTATGGTTGCAAGCATTAAATGCGGTAGATTGTATAAAAAGAATTTTGCAATCAATCATTCTCACATTTACACTCAAGAGCATAGAAATTGTAGAGAATTGGAGCACCAAGACATCTAGGCATGAAGGCACAATAGTTTGGCAGTTGGAGCAAATAGATAATCAGTTTGAAATGGAGCCCTAGCCATCGCGCCGTTTCAGAATTTTGTGGAAACCCTACATATGAAAACACCAAGTAAGTATGGCGACCCTAGTTTTGTTTGATGTAGCAGAGAGGAAGAGGTTCATATTTAAGAAGCATCCATTCAAATCCATACTGGATGATGTGGAAGGGGCTTTCTCCAAAACCCCGCTTGGCATTGTTCACGTGGAAGATATCCGCACTTACATTTACTATAACAAGGAATCATTAGGAGATGATAATATAGCCTCTCATATGGCATCAATGTTAAATCCATATTTCACATTCAAGGATGAGTTCGTGCACTTACAAGATAACCCTATTCTTGAGTATTTGAATGTGCATGAGTTTGAAGAACTAGAATGGGTAAAGATTTTGCTAAGCAAAATTCATGATGATCTTTTCTGGATTGGAGATGTCCCTGTTCGCATCACTACAGAACTAATCCATCAGTTAACCGGACTTCCAATGACTGGACCAGTGTTTCCCACTGGTAAGGATGTCAAGAAACAAATTGAGCAAGTTTTTTTGTCTAAGAGTGATAGGCGCAGAATGATAGTTGACCCTATCAAGGAAGATGACATTAAACTCATGACAATGATACTTGGATACAAGTTTTTGCAAGCAAGCAAGTTGAATAGTTGTTGATGAGGTTTTGCTGACCGGGTTTGCCAATAGTCATAAGTTGTCACCGGGTACCAGAGGTACCGACCAACTCTACCTGCAAAGGTTACCCAGGGAAATTAGATCCCCTAGGCCTTCAAGCACTTGGGTGTCAGGTCACGACGGTGCGGGGCTCGGTTGGGAGAAGTGACTATTTTTGAGGGGGATAGCTGGTTTCTTCAACTCATTCTCTCCAAAGATTCAATAAGGTAAGGTTTCCCCTAGCATTCTACACTTAGAAAATAAAATAAAAAGATCCTGCAGGGTTAGAAATACTTCATCTAACTATAGTCATGTTTAAATGTTCAGAACATCAATAATACTCTGATATACTACACTAAATACCGAAGAAATACACAACCATCAGCTAGTATTTTATCAGTAGCGAGGGAAAGAGGTCGTTAATCTATTTAACATATCAGAGTAAAAGACATAAAGAACATGAAACATGAAATACCATTAACTCAGAAGCAGGAATGCCAACAACATCATTGCAAAGAATTCTCTTGTCTTTATTAATGTCTATTCCAGCAAGCACTGGTGCGTGATACAATGGTGGCTCCAGGGGAGTGTCTAGCTATTGAAAATAGAACAATGGAGCATTGAGCTCTGCAACTAAAATGAGAAATCACTTTTCTATTACTGTGCACAACAAAATCATCAATTTTGCTGACCCTTGGAAATGGGCCGATCTGGCTATTTATACACATCTCTTCTAACCCTAACCCTATTTTACATCATGTTTCAATAAAATAGAATATCTGGGGGCCAGTACTACATGCGCCACCCTAAAAAAGACCTTGAGACAGAATAGGCTTGACATGCCAGAAGGATGAGACAAGGATATACAGTAGAAGAATTGGTCTCGAGAGGAGAGCCAAGAAGGGAGAAGGAAGAAAGTGGGTCCCCCGGGGGTCAAGGGTACATGCCTAATAAATGGGAAATGTGGTGCCCTATCTCTAATGCATTAGGTGTACCTCTGAATGACACCTTGAGAAGACCACCCTGTTAGAAAACCAACGGTTGAGCTGACACCCATCTTGATGTAGCCAACTACCTTCTGACAGCCTTTATTAACCGCTCTTGAAAGTGACCAGTTGGCCTCAGGGACCGGGACACGGATCACTCGAAAGAATAAAAAATTTGAGATCTGAGACTCTGGGATCTGGGAACTTACATTCGCAAAAGAATAAAGAATACCCAATGTTTGAGTTTTCCTCAGCCTCCGGAGAAAGCTCAAGGTTGTTTATTATCATTGAAATCCTGGAGGAGGCGAGAGATGCCATCTTCATCTACATCTTTTAGGCTGGCCCCTCGGTACTTAGCCACTTCAATTTGTTCCCCCAGGTCTGGAACATTCTCTTTAAATTTATCAGCCATTTTCACCGCGTCGTGACCACTAAGCACCATATGTGTTAACTTTGTCATTTGGGCACCATCCATCCCCTCTAGGGATTGATACCGGGACTTCATTGTTTCATCAAAACACCTCAAAACTGAATCCTCTGGAGTACATGTATCTGTGCTGAGGGGGTTAGCCCCGGAAGTCTTTATTACAAAAGACTTGTACAAATTGAAAGAATATTTTACAATATTGACTTTATCTTGCAGAGTCTGTACCAGTTGCTTGGTTACCTCCAATGTGAGGTCAAGTCTAGAGTGCTTGGTCCTCACAAAATCAAATGATTCATTCCCCAGAATTTCAGATTCAGAAATCATTTCCTCTCCCAGGCCAAGGAGTTCCTCAAAGCTCTACCTTCCATGCTTGATAATTCTCGATATCACCCTCCCACAGGTCAATGAGAGTCTCTGCCTGGTGTATAACATGCTGGGCCATATATAAATCTGGGAGGGTGGATACCAGGAAACGCCAGGTGTTTCCTATTTGTAGGGCGACCCACTCATCCACTACCTGGGCCTTCTTCTTCATAATTCATAGGGAGTCGATGTCTCTCTATGGTAAATCTTCAGAGGTGGAAGCCTCCAGAGGAGCGGCATTGATAGGTCGAGCCAGCTCAGTAAGCAACCCCATAAGGTTTGCATTTTTAGCCTTTTCTACTTTGAGCCTTTGGGCTTCCTTCTCATAATGGGCCTCTACTACCCTAGGTGCCTCCTTTAGCAAATCCACCTCGCCCTATTTTCACCTTTTACCCAGTGATACCTCTGCAACGTTATAATCTCTGAGTTTTGCGGTTGCTTCATCGGCGCCTTGGGGAGGTGTCGCGACAATGGCAACTGTTTCTCCGCCCGGCCCAGTTTGAAGAGTATGAACTGTCCAGGCTTTCTTCGCCTTCGGTGGGGCCTGGACCTAAGCCATCATTTCGGCCAGGGAGAGGGGAGTTATAGGAGTGGACGAAGCTTTTCTTTTTCTTCTCTCTACTAACCACTGAGGCGGTAGGGGTGGCTTTTCTGCCATAATCTGTTCCCTTGGTTCTTCCCCGGTGTCTTGCAGCTGTTGCTCCTTAGTGGTGTGGACCTCATCCGTCCCTTTCCTTGCATCTTCTTCTTCATTAGCAACATCTTCCTCAGCAACCTCCATCTCCTCAGCCTTGTCCTCTGTGTCGATTGCTCTGTCTAGACTTTGGTCAGCTTCCTCAGAGATTTCCTCTTCATGTTTCTCTTCATGTTGCTCTTCCTCTACTGTTGAGGCTTCTTCTTCTGTTGGTACATCTTTTGGTAGTAGGGGAGGTACCGGGCCAAGATTTAAAGTTTGGGCCATGGTAATTACCTGCCCAAAGGTTACTCCCGGGAGTGGCACTTGGAACGTGGTGGCTGGGGTTACGGTTATTCTCAAAGGTCTAATTCCCCTAGTAGATGCCATTTGTTCACCTTGCCTTTGTTGGTCCACCCCCAGACCCTACATTTTTGGAGTTTCAGAGGCAATCTCCAGCTCTGGCTCTCTTTCTTCCATCTGCCTTTCCTGCTCCTGCGCAGGCTCTTGTTCAGGAGCTTCTTGCTCTACAGCTTCTTGTTCTACCCCTGGGACTTCTGTCCCTACTTGTCTGGTGTCCCCCTACAAGTTTCCAAACTTTTCAGTTGCAAAGACATCAAATTCCTCTTGTGGAGGGGGACTGGCCAGGACTTCGGCAGGCTCTGTTTCCTTCTCCAGCTCTGGGGAACTGGACGAGAGGATTTCTACTTGTTGGTTCTGGGACATTCCCAACCTTGGCTCTGCCTTAGGCTTTTTGTTAAGCCTTTTATTTCTTTGGGTAACCAAAGAAGGCCCCGCATCCCTTATTGCTTTTTCTTCTATGGGATCCACCCCCGTTGCCTTCACCATTAAGGCTGGCAGCAACGGGGAGGAAGAGGGACAAATTGGCCAAGCCATTAGTGTTAGAGTGGCCAGCTGCGTGATTAATTTTTCTCTCATCTATTGGGAGGCTGTCACTAATTGTTTTATCTATTCTTTTATGGGGAGTTCTTGCATAGGAGGGGTCATATCTATCTCTTTTCCTTTATCAACTCTCTGCGAAGAAGTCCCGACCCCTGGAGTGAATTTTGGTGCTAGCTGGGTTGCTCGGCGGGGAATTCCGGGGCACACCCTTCTGAAATAGGCATGACTTCACTCGACCACCTCTTGAGTGAAGTCCTCAATTGTAGGCCCTTCCTGGGCATCCTAATATACTGGTGGAAGAGTTATTGTATCGATCCCCTTTGCCTTGTACTGGGGATCGATAGTGGGGGCGACATTGTAGAAGTCCTTCGGGAACCTCTGGAGCTTCAACCTTTGCATCATGCCGGCCGTATTTCTGATGTAGTTCCAGCTCTACACCTCCATGTCGTCTTGGCAATCTACTCAGAAATCCTCCATATGAATGTGATGGGGCTCTGAAGCTCGGGGCAGTGCCATTGCAATATTTTTGTGCGGATCAAAATTTTTCCATGCCAAGTAAAACTCTTCCAAGTTGTAACTTTTCAATTCATTGTCCACCTCCTTTGCGGTGGCCAGGCTGCATGTGTAGTTCCCACATATGATTGGGAACAAAATATTGGGTATCTTCTTCAAGGAAAAGAGGGCATGCACCTCCATTATTTGCCTGTAGTATTCCAAGAGCATGATCTTGTCCCCACAGTGTTTGGGAAACAAGGAGGCTTTCCCAGAGAAGCCGGTGACCCTAATGTAAGTGTGCTGTTGGAACTGGATGTAGTAGTGTGCATAAATATAGACCAAATTCATCGCCTCTGAGGACAGGCGGTATCCTGCATCTCGGGTGGGTGTGAGCAGGTGATAATAAACAAACGCATCATTTACCCGACAAAAACTAGGGAAGCTGGCCTCCCATTGAACTTGTGGGAAATGGTACCACGGTGCCTTTTGTCCTGGGCCAATTTCGAGCACACTATCTGTAAGTAGACCATGGGCATGGGGCCCCGGCTACGCTAGGTCCTAGAAAACATAGGTAGACATGTAAAATTTCTTCTTCCTATTCAGTTGAAGGAACTGGGAGTCGACATGGGTTGAAATTATGGCCGCCCAGTCGAAGTATCCTCCCTTGGTGGAGATGCAGAGGAGGAAGTAATACATCCATTTAGCAAATTCTTGGGCGGAGGGCTGCCCAAAGACCCGGGCCAACACTATCATTCCCATCTAAATGCTCTCTTTGAACTTGGAGCGGGGAATCTCTATCTTCATTCTCTTGGGGTCCCTCTTTGGTACCTTGAGCCAACGGGTATTCATGTATACCCGGGCGGCATCCTCCAACTGTGTGAATTGGGTCAAGGTATCTGACCTTGTAACCACTGAGGCCTTGGCGAATTGTGGGATTCCTAGACCTACCTAGAATGTGTCTAGGTCGAGGGATAACAGAGGAGTAGGGTATCCAGTTGGTTCGGCGGCTGCGAGCATAACAGCCCGAACAGAAGAGTTGTAATTGGTGGCCAGTGTCAAGATAAGTTCTGGGGATTGTACAGAGCATAGGAAATAAGCCACCTTCAGGATTCTAGAGTCCTCGACATTGATTTCCAGCCGATCTCCAGCCTATCACTGGATGTACATGATTTTTACCAAGGCCTACATTTCTGGCTATGTTCCGATGCTCGTGTCGGTAATAAGCTTAACTTTGGACTCGATCTTTGAGCCCATAATGATGCTATCTTGCATGAACTTCATGGTTAGGGGCATTTTCTCTAGGGCCTTCTCCATTTTGGATTTTACTGTCACCCTGGTGGCCGTCGCGGAAGTTAGCTCTAGACTTCCAGGTGGAGAGGATGTAGATGCTTCAGACATGCTTGGGAAGTGAGCTCTGGAAACCTGCAAGGCAAAGCGACCGTCAAAATGTATTAATAAAATAAATATTCTGGGGTCCAGAGATCATACCACCATGATACCTGCTTTTCCTGAAAAGTTAGTTTCATTCAAAAATAACCGAAAAGCACGCGCATCACATGAACTTAAGATTTTTACTAAACATCTGGGTCTGGGAATTTTATCACACTTGGTAAAGACACGGGATGGATGATGGTAGGAGACCCAGAGCCCAGAGAAGTAACCCTTGGTGAGGACGTGTAAAAAGGAAAGTCATCAAGCCCATGTGGGCGCCATGTGCATAGGTATTAAATAGGAGTTATGGAAATGACGACAGAGCCAACTGTCTGAACGCACAAAAAGTGAAGGCCACTTGGCTGAAATTGATTGCATGCATGGGACATAAATGAGGGTCTGGCTGGTTTCATGGAGGAGAGAGAAAATTGTCTGTTTGAAACTGGCCGAGAGCCGAGTTTCAAATAGGTGATTTTCTGCCCTAAAACAAACTCATGGGCAGAAAACCAGTGATACAGGCAACTTGACCACCTGGCTAAGCTACCCGAAAAGATATACATGAAAGCCGAGGGATATATGCATGGGAACAGAGAGATATACAACAACTATACATAAATGTACACATATATACATCATAGAACGACGTCTATAGGAAACCAGGCAAGGCACAAAGTATATATAGCTTTATACATAATCTACAAACCAACCACCTCTGAGAAGAGGGCGGACAACCCTCTAGCAAAGCTGACCTACCAACGGGCGACAAAACTAGAAAACAGGAAACAAACAAAATAGGAAGACAACAAACAAACAAACGACGAAGAAGAAACACCAGGTGAACGAAAAGAAAACTGGTGGGAAGAGAGATACCAACCTGAGAATGCCAAAAGGTGGAGGAAAGGAGGAAGTTACCATGGGAGCTCTGCAACAGCTTCAGTTGCCAACCAGTCACAGCCCGCCACCATGAAGCACTCACAATCGCCTGAAAAGGATGGAAGTGTTAAGCACTAATTATCGCTAACTATCTGCAAATTACTCTATAATCACTCTGAGTGCTTGAGTGTTTTAATCATGGTAAATGTGAAAGTGATAGATAACTTCTATTTATACCCGTGGTATAAAGGGAAATCCACCTTCTTCCGGAAATCTCTGGACAAGAAAACCTTTGGACGCCTGGCTCAGGGATCCCCCACGACGATAACCTTAAGAACATCATGGCGAAGAATCCTAGAGTCTAGAGTCTGGCTCCCAACAAAGAGCGACCTCCAAGACCGTAGTCCCAGAGACAGAAAACCAACCAAATCAAACACAATAGCGGGGAAGAAAACCCTGGAGAAAGAAAACAAAGGGAAGAAAGACAAGGCAAGAGCCGCAAGCAAAAAAAAAAAAAAAAAGGGGGACCCAAAATTTTGCACACAAAATATAGGGATGGAGTTGCAGGGCATAAAAAATGATGACTACCTGGGACAAATGCCTTAGCGCATTTGAGAACTATAGAATCTCTGGTTAGCAAAACTAGAACAAGCCACTTTCCAAGGCATCTGACAGGCAGAGAGAAACATAGCTGAGAGAATCCAACCACATGGGATCTAGTCCATAGTCTTTCATCAGTGGTGTCATGTGTGCTTTGGAAGGAAATCAAGCTGATGACCTTTGGGAGGAGTAGAGAAGAGACACTAATTACATCGAACTAGTCATCAATTTGCTCGTTTCTCCCGGAGGCTGGAGTTTCATCCCTCTTTCCTTTTTCTTATTATTTTGTTTGTTTTCTAGGTGGGAAGGTGGTACTTCTTTTACCATTAAGCTTAAGCTTAGCTAATTTTAATGGTGGTACTTCTTTCACCTGTCCACCTATGCTTAGATGTTCGAAGAGGGGATAAAACTCTGGGCCCGAAAAGAATTTCTTAAAGTTTCAAACCTGGGTCAACCAACCAGTACAACCAATCTACCCTCGACGTGTCTGATTACTTGTTCCTTATATTACTTGTGTTCACTGATTGCCAGACTCCCGGAAACAACACCCGATGGAGATTGCTCAAAATGTGCCACATCCTGTGAAACAACCCCAGAGACTGGGCTGACTCCACTTATGCTAAAGACAAATTCCATAGTTCACCATGCCGCAGACATCGTACCAGAGACCAGAGTTTATGCGAAGCATTCCAATTCCTACAAACAGAACAAAATGCTGGGACCCTGGAAGAAAACCAAAAATGAAAACAAAAACACCAAAAGGGGACTGCCCCAGAAGATAGCCGTTAAGGTTATTTACAAGATGGGGTACCTCGCAATGAGGCACCTAAAAGAAATATTTACAAGCGGGGGGGATTTACATATAATACAACTTTGGACAAACTTACCCTATTCGAAGTAGTGTTTGAGAAACTGTCCATTAACGGGCAATGAGACAGGTTCACCAGTTAGGGTGTTAAGGCGGTAAGTATTTTCCCCACAGATTTCTGAGATTAGGTATGGTCTGAGCTAGAGCCATTGGAACTTGGTATGTTTTCCTTTCTTCTCCCAGGCCTTGTCCCACAACAGGACCAGATCCAAAATCTGAAAAGATTTGTATTGGGCTCTTCTGTCAAACCATCATTTTACCACTGCTTGATGACATGCAAAATATTCAAGAGCTGCGTCTCACTGTTCTTCCATTCACACCAGATTTAAGAGCCGAACCTCCACGATGTTGTCCCTATTTCTAAATTCCTACATAAACTGTAAAACTGGGATCTGTAAGTTAACTAGGAATATAGGGTTCTGGCCATAAACTAGATGGAATGGGGATGTTCCCAGGGTGGCCTTGACACGAATGTGATCCGCCCAGAGGGCGAATTTCAACTTTTGTTGCCAATCCTGGGGCTTCTGTTTTAGCAGGTGTTTGATCACTTCAAGTAGATTTTTATTCATTGATTCAGCAACGCTGTTTCCCTAGGGATAATAGTTGCTGAAAAGCTTCAGAGTGATCCTCCGGTTGTAGGTCCATTCAAGTAACTGTGCCAAAGAAAATGCTGAACCATTGTCACATACCAAAGCAAAGGGCATCCCAAACCTCGTGATGATGTTTTCTTCCAGGAATTTGATAACTATGTCTGTCGTGTTGTTTTTGCATGGTATAGCCTCAGACCACTGAGTGCAGTAATCAGTAGCAGTGAGAATGTATCGGTGATTGACAAATGAGTTGGGGTTGATTTTCCCAATGAAGTCAAATGCCCACTGGGCGAAGGGCCTAGCCTCAAAGACTGGTTGTAAAGGCATAGCTGGGTTACGCTCATGATGTGCTTTGGCAAGTGTAGCATTTTCTATCATGATTGCAAATGTCCTTGAATATATAGGGCCAATAGTATCTAGCCCGAAGGATCTAATGGGCAGTGGCATTGGCTAAGCCATGCCCAGTTCTAAACTGCCCATGGAATTCATTAATCACCTTTACAACTTGGTCTTTATCGATGCACCAAAGGTACACTCCCTCGTAGTTTCTGCGGTAGAGAGCGGAGTTTTTGATCATGAAGTGGGCGCTTTTCACCGACAGGGCGCGGTGTTTATGGGGAGGTAATCCCTCCAGGCATTTATTATTTAGTAACAAATATACCAAATCGGTATACCACAGGTCTTGGGTAATGGACTCCACTGTGTAAGCTTGACATTCTATGTGGGGAGTCTCTTCTACCATTGCTTGACTTAGTCCCTAGCCTTGGACTATCTTTATGGGCTGCATTTCTAAGTCATATTCCTGGAGGATGGCCATCCATTTCCCCCATCTCTCACCCAATTCACTTTGCATCAGCAGAGACTTGATGGCCTGGTCCGGGATGATAGCATGTACCTTGCTCCAGAGAATATAATACCAGAATTTCTTCACGGTGTGAACTAGAGCAAAGGCCTATTTTTCTAGTGATGAATATCAAACTTCCACGTTCTTGAAGGGGGAACTCATGAAAGCTATTGGTCATTCTTCCCCTTCAACCTTTTGAGTCAACACTGCCGTGGCAGAATGCGGCGAAGCAAAGGAGTAAATGTAAAATAGAAGGAAATAGTCTGGACTAGCCAGAACAGGTGCTTCTGTTATTGTCTGTTTGATCTGGGCAAATGCTCACTTTGCGTCAGGACTCCACTCAATCTTGGTATCCTTCTTCATCATCTCATTGAGCGATTTGACTATTTCTGTGAATCCCGTGATGAACTAATAGATGAAGTTGATCTTTCTGAAGAAGGATTGTATCTCTTTCTTACTGCTAGGAATTTGTAAGTTTAGCAATGCTTCGACTCTCTCAGGATCTATGGATATGACCTTCTCAGAGATGATATGCCCGAGCAACTTCCCCTTGGTGACCCTGAATATGCACTTCTTGGGGTTGAGGGATATTCCATACTGGCAACATCTCTCACAAATCTTAGTGAGATGGGCGGAATGGTCACGCCTGTACCAGGAAAAGATGGTCAAGTCATCCATGTAGATGATTATGCACTGATTCACAAGGCCCTCGAACGCAATGTCCACGGCCTTTTGAAATGTATCCCTTGCGTTAATCAGACCAAAGGGCATCCTTTTGTATGCAAACGTTCCCCACTTGGTGGTAAACACTATTTTCTCTCTGTCTTCGTACTTAACCATGACCTGGTTATATCCAGAGTACCCATCCAAGAAGGACATCATCTAGGATCCATTCACTATCTACAACACCTCATCCAACGAAGGGAGAGGGTGATTATCTTTCTTGGAGGCCTTGTTTAAGTTTTAAAATCCACGCAAAGGTGGATCTCACCGTTCTTCTTTCTCATAGGGAATAGGTTAGCAACCCATGTAGTGTGCCAGATTGGGAAGATTATCTAGGCTAACAATAGTTTTTCTACCTCCTAAAAAATTAGGGGCTCTATCAGGGGGTTGACCGGTCTTTGCTTTTGCCAAAAGGGCTTAGCATCAAGTTTTAGGGGAATAGTATGAGTCATGATGGATGTGTCATATGTTTTCAAGTCTTTGTAACCCCATGCAATTACATCGATGTATTCTCAGAGAACCACGAGAATCTTCTCCTTTTCCTCAGGGGAACAGGAGGTACCAATGTGAATCATCTTTTCCTCACCGGGCTAGCCGATGTTAACCTTTTCAAACTTTCCTCCCTCGGAGGAGGATGACAGCTTCTCCTGGTCCTGAGGGTCTGAGTCAAAGATTCATTCCAGTGCAACCATCCCCTTCGAGATGGTGTTAGTAGGTAGGTCCATGATCCCATCATCTTCATCACCCTACCCATTATCATCGTGATCTCGTTCTTCCACTATCTGGTTTTCAAAGATGCCAAAATTTTCCATGAAGGCCAGGATATGCTGATCATCCTCAAAAACCTGAAAGTGGGTGACATTATCTAGAATGGATGAGGTAGGGACCATCTCAACTGAAAATCTATAGAGTCGTGAGCCAGCCATTGGCTCAAGTATGCTGGTAGAAATGACGAGGGCATCTAGGACATAGTTCCGTCGCCGGGGAATGAGGTCAATGTTGAAGGCATCGAAATCCTCAATAAGGATCCAATCCTGATTGTGGTATCGGCTAGCCTTTTGTTGTGGCATGTGTATTGACTCCGAACTTGTTTGACAATCAACTCTGAATCACCCAGAGCTTGGAGGCAGGTGACACCTTTCCTTAATGCAAACAAGAGTCCAAGGACCAAAGCCTCATACTCTGTGACATTGTTTGTATAGTTGAACTACAGTCTGTAGGACACGAGGAAGGATTTCCCTCACGGGTTGATTAATTCTATTCCGGCCCTGCAGCCTTGTTTAGATCAGGACCCATCAAATTTGAGGGTCCATAAGTCATTGTTCGTAATCTGGGGCTGGGGAAGGGGAGTAGCTTTTGGATTTCTGTTGGGAGGTTTAGGAGCTCTCCCCTAAACTACTGTCGTGGAGGTAGAATTTACTTGCAGAGGTGTTTGGACTTGGGATTCCCGGGAAGGTAGCACCAAAGGAGCACATCTTGTAGGAACACTTGGCCCCAGAGAATCAGGTATATGTTCTTTATTTCAGAAGGTATCGAGGTGCCGGTTAGTGACCGAAAGACAGGGTCCACACTTGAGCTCTGAATGTTTCTGATAGTGTACTCAGCACCAAGTGCCGAATAGGAGTGTGGCAAGGGTTGCTGTGGCATCTTGAGAGTCAATCTCAGCTCTCATCTTTTCTTCTAGGTCCTGAGCTCTCTATAGCACTGTGGGATCCTCTCCGGGGATGAAATTGAATGTTAAGATTTCAAAGGGTCGGTACACCCCCAGGGAAGTCTCAGAGAAGAAGACCTCATTGACCCTCCCGGCCTCGGTAAGGGCCTATTTTATCCGGGGTTCACTTTCGACCTAGATATTATTTGATTCTCTCTCCCATTGAAGCCATAAATGGGTGAAGTCAGTCGAAAAGTATCCATTCAAGTACTTAGAGCAATTCTGACTTAATAACATCCCGTAAGTCTCTGGGATGTCCACCACTTGGATGTCAATTATGCTGGCTATCCTGGGTCCTGGATAAGCTGTATCCAGACGTTCTTGAATTCCCCCACCATTTTTACAGTAGTCTTATCCAGTTGGATCACTGCACCATTGGATGGGGTGGGATGGAATTCGAGCTTCTGACAAATGGACAAGGGCATGATGTTACCCGAAGCTCCAGAGTCTACTAAGAAGTTGTGTATATTTTTGCCTTGGATATTCAGGCCTAGTAGAAAGGGAGGATCCTCATTGTTCCCCTGGAAGATGGCTGCATTATCATCTTCAAATGAGATAGTCTTGGGCGGGTGACTGACGGCTTCCAGGTTTCCCAAGAGCTTTAGAAGAGACTTCCTCTACTCGGGACAATTTAGCAAGACCTCCATCAAGGTCATGGAGGTGGTGGTCTGTTCTAACACCTTTGTAATGTCAAATCTTCCTCCCGGGAACTGGTGATTTCCCTTGGCTAGGTCTTTTGCTTGGTTGGAGCTAGGACCTTTTGGAGGAGCGGGTTGGTCAGTCATGTTATTCCGGGGAGGAGGGGTGTCTTTGATAGGAGGCATGGGCATGTAAACTGGTCCTTTACCAACCTGACTCCGAGTATTATATGGAGTCCGCGGGTTGGTAAAGGCATTGGCCTCAAAGGGTGGGATAGATTCATCAAAGAATCCCTGCAATTTGGATTCCTCTTCATCCTCTCTAGAAGTTCTGAAGAAGATGGTGTCACATGTGAAGGCACTGTGGGTTGGCTCTTGAACAGGAGGCTCTGGAGGGGTGGCATCATGCGACTGCTGTCTGTCTAGCTGGGAGATCATGATGACCTTTTCCAATGTGGCATAATTTACCTCATTGTGTGAGCCTTTGTCATGCAATCTACACCAATCAGTCATGGGCTGGAAGTCTGCAACTGGTGTAAAATGTGATGGTCCAGCACCATTTTGGTTGGTATTTTGGTTCGAAGGTAGGCCTTCGGTGTTCGCATTATTATTCCATTATTGTTGATTGGGCCTAGGCCTGTTGTTGAAGTTTCTTCCTCCGACATTGTTATTTCAGTTGCCGAAGAAAATGTTTCCCCTCTGGGAATTTGAATTCTGGGGCACGTAGGACCCTGCCTTTAATTGACCCATATCCACAGTCAAGGTAGACAACATTCACCAGAGGGATTCAACCTCGATGGTCAACTGAGTGTTGGCGTCACAGTGTGACGGTTGTTGTTGTTGGTTTCCTGGGAAGACAACAGTATTAGCTAGAGTCGAGGGTGGCAATCCTCCAGTCATAGACGACTGAAAGAAGGGCACTCTGAATGGTTGTGCCTGAGACTGTTGTGCCTCTTGTGGATGATTCCAAGGGAAAGTTTCCAGAGCTGGTACCGCCTGGGTCTGCATTGGGTAAACATACCAGGCCTGCTGGTCTACTAGGGGTGGCAGAGAATTTATCACCATCGAGGGGGCACCCATCGCCAGATTGGGGTTGTACCCCCTGGCATACGCAGTTCTGCCGGGGACCATGTTGAAGGGTGTATTCTGCCCAATCCCGCCCAGGGATTTGTTGAGACCACGGGATTGTTCTAAAGCTAGGTTGTAAACTTTTTCCAAAGTGTCCCGATCGCCCACGGCGATTGTTCTCCAAAGGAGAGTGGCAACGAAGGGGTCTATCGCGTTAAGGTAAGTCTGTATGGTTACTTTTGGGGATGGAATAAAAGGGCCTGTGCACCGCTTCAAGGTGCACTGGAACCGATGATTGAATGCTGCAAGAGGCTCATTGGGTTCCTTCCTGATGGAGATGAACTGGATATGGGATGAGGCTGGGTCCACATGTATGCAAAAGGCAGCCAGGAAGGCATCCTCCATGTCCTACCAACTATTTATGGAGTTTGCGAGAAGGTTAAGGTACCAGTTCAACTCACCTTGCCCTAAAGATAAGGGAAACATCTGAGTCACAACATCTTCATGCTGGATCTGGTGTCGGTTCATGGCATCCTTGTATGCCTATAAATGCTCTTTCGTGGTCCGTGAGCCAAAGTGCTCATATCATGGGTAGATCTTCTCCAGGTGGGAGGGTAAGTCATTGATTGCACCCGAAAAAGTTCCCATTGGGGACCCGGTGTTTCTGAAATATGCGGCCATTGGGAGAACTTGATTTTGGGTAGTTTGGGCACTGGTTCCCAGGATTGCCTAAGAAGTTTGGGTATTCTGAGGTATGCTAGACCCCCAGACAATAGTGGCTGGTATGATTTTTGAGGTCCATTTCTTTCGAGCAGGAGGCTCGAGTTCGACAAACCTTTCAAGATTTGGGGCAGACCTAAGGATTCTTTCAAATTTCGCTGGGGAGAAATACCCAATCCCGCTGAAGGCTTAACTCTTAAAACTATAACTCGGGGAACCCTCAGGAGGTGTAAAATTGGATTCTCAGGAGGGGGATGAGTTCATGCCCTCCTTCTAGCACTAGTTTCTATTGACGGGGTTTTGCTGACTGGGTCCGCCAACAGTCATAAGTTGTCACCGGGTACTGGAGGTACCAACCAACTCCGCCTAGAAAGATTATCGGGGAAAATTAGATCCCCTGGGCCTTCAAGCACTTGGGTGTCAGGTCATGATGGTGCGGGGCTTCGTTGGGAGAAGTGACTATTTTTTAGGGGGATAGCTAGTTTCTTCAACTCGTTCTCTCCAGAGATTCAATAAGGTAAGGTTTCCCCTAGCATTCTACACTTAACAAATAAAATGAAAAAGATCCTGTAGGGTTAGAAATACTTCATCTAACTATAGTCATGTTTAAATG
This sequence comes from Thuja plicata, assembly GCA_018584345.1. Classification (NCBI taxonomy): domain Eukaryota; kingdom Viridiplantae; phylum Streptophyta; class Pinopsida; order Cupressales; family Cupressaceae; genus Thuja; species Thuja plicata. Next base: position 1,021,653 of record MU225516.1, on the reverse strand, counting down.
TTTAGAACATCAATAATACTCTGATATACTACACTAAATACCGAAGAAATACACAACCATCAGCTAGTATTTTATCAGTAGCGAGGGAAAGAGGTCATTAATCTATTTAACATATCAGAGTAAAAGACATAAAGAACATGAAACATGAAATACCATTAACTCAGAAGCAGGAATGCCAATAACATCATTGCAAAGAATTCTCCCTTCTTTATTAATGTCTCTTCCAGCAAGCACTGGTGCGTGATACAATGGTGGCTCCAGGGGAGTGTCTAACTATTGAAAATAGAACAATGGAGCATTGAGCTCTGCAACTAAAATGAGAAATCAATTTTCTATTACTGTGGACAACAAAATCATCAATTTTTCTGACCTTTGAAAATGGGCTGGTCTGGCTATTTATACACATCTCTTCTAACCCTAACCCTATTTTACATCATGTTTCAATAAAATACAATATCTGGGGGCCGGTACTACCTGCGCCACCCTACAAAATATCTTGAGATGGAATAGGAATGACATGCTAGAAGGATGAGATAAGGATATACAGTAGAAGAATTAGTCTCGGGAGGAGAGCCAAGAAGGGAGAAGGAAGAAAGTGGGTCCCCCAGGGGTCGACGCTACATGCCTCATAAATGAGAAATGTGGCACCCTGTCTCCAATGCATTAGGTGTACCTCTGAACGGTGCCTCGAGAAGACCACCCTATCAGAAAACCAAGGGTTGAGCCGACACCCATCTTGATGTAGCCAACTACCTTCTGACAGCCTTTATTAACCGCTCCTAAAAGTGACCGGTTGGCCTCGGGGACCGGGACATGGATCACTCAAAAGAATACAAAATTTGGGATCCGAGACTCTGGGATCCAGGAACTTATATTCCCAAAAGAATAAAGAATACCCAATGTTTGAGTTTTCCCCGGCCTCCAGAGAAAGCTCAAGGTTGTTTATTATCATTGAAAGCCTGGAGGAGGCGGGAGATGCCATCTTCGTCTACATCTTTCAGGCTGGCCCTTCGGTACTTAGCCACTTCAATTTGTTCCCCCAGGTCTGGAATATTCTCTTTAAATTCATCGGCCATTTTTGCCATGTCATGACCACTAAGCACCATACGCGTTAACTTTGTCATTTGGGCACCATCCATCTCCTCCGGGGATTGATACCAGGACTTCATTCTTTCATCAAAACTCCTCAAAATTGAATCCTTTGGAGTACATGTATCTGTGCTGAGGGGGTCAGCCTCGGAAGTCTTTATTACAAAAGACTTGTACAAATTGAAAGAATATTTTACTATATTGACTTTATCTTGCAGAGTCCCTACTAGTTGCTTGGTTACCTCCAATGTGAGGTCAAGTCTGGAGTGCTGGGTCCTCACAAAATCAAATGATTCATCTCCCAGAATTCTAGATTCAAAAATAATTTCCTCTCCCAGGCCAAGGAGTTTCTCAAGCTCTACCTTCCATGCTTGATAATTCTCGATATCACCCTTCCATAGGTCAATGAGAGTCTCTGCCTGGTGTATAACATGCCAGGCCGTATATAAATCTTGGAGGGTGGATACTAGGAAATGCCAAGCATTTTATATTTGTAGGGTGACCCACTCCTTCACTGCTTGGGCCTTCTTCTTCATAATTTGGAGGGAGTCAATGTCGCTCTGTGGTAGATCTTCAGAGGTGGAAGCCTCCAAAGGAGTGACATTGATAGGTCGAGCCAGCTTAGTAAGAAACCCCATAAGGTTTGTGGTTTTAGCCTTTTCTACTTTCAACCTTTGGGCTTCCTTCTCATAAAAGGCCTCTACTGCCCTAGCTGCCTCCTTCAGCAAATCCACCTCACCCTATTTTCTCCTTTTACCCAGCGATACCTCTGCAACGTTATAATCTCCAAGTTTTGTGGTTGCTTCATCAGTGCCTAGGGGAGGTGTTGCCACAATGGCAACTGTTTCTCCGCCTAGCCCATTTCAAAGAGTATGAACTGTCTGGGATTTCTTGGCCTTCGGTGGGGCCTGGACCTGAGCCATCATTTCGGCCAGGGAGAGGGGATTTCTGGGAGTGGACAAAGCTTTTCTTTTTCTGCTCTCTACTAACCACTGAGGCGGCAGGGTGTCTTTTCTGCCAGAATCTATTCCCTTGGTTCTTCCCCGGTGTCTTGTGACTGTTGCTCCTCAGTGGTGCAGACCTCATCCATCCCTTTCCCTGCGTCTTCTTCTTCATTAGCAACATCTTCCTCAAAAACCTCCATCTCCTCAACCTTGTCCTCTGTGTCAATTGCTTTGTCTAGACTTCAGTCAGCTTCCTCGGAGATTTCCTCTTCATGTTTCTCTTCATGTTGCTCTTCCTCTACTGCCGGGGCTTCTTCTTCTATTGGTACATATTTTGGTAGTAGGGGAGGTACCAGGCCGAGATTTAAAGTTTGGGCCATGGTAATTACCTGCCCAAAGGTTGCTCCTGGGAGTGGCACTTGGAACGTGGTGACTGGGGTTATGGTTATTCTTGAAGGTCTGGTTTCCCCAGCAGATGCCATTTGTTCACCTTGCCTTTGTTGGTCCACCATCAGACCCTGTATTTTTAGAGTTTCAGAGGCAATCTCCAGCTCTGGCTCTCTTTTTTCTATTTGCTTTTCCTGCTCCTACGCAGACTCTTGTTCAGGAGCTTCTTGCTCTACAGCTTCTTGTTCTACCCCTTGGACTTCTGTCCCTGCTTGTCTGGTGTCCCCCTGCAAGTTTCCAAACTCGTCGGTTGCAAAGACATCAAATTCCTCTTGCAGAGGGGGACTGGGTGGGACTTCGACAGGCTCTGTTTCCTTCTCTGGCTCCGGGGAATTAGACGAGAGGATTTCTAGTTGTTGGGTCTGAGACGTTCGCAACCCTGGCTCTGCCTTAGGATTTTTTTTAAGCTTTTTCTTTCTTCGAGTAACCAAAGGTGGCCCCACATCCCTTATTGCTATTGATTCTGTGGGATCCACCCCCGTTGCCTTCACCATTAAAGCTGCTAGCGACGGGGAGGAAGAGGGACGAATTAGCCCCGCCATTAGTGTTGGAGTGGCCAGCCGCGTGATTAATTTTTCCCTCATCTGTTGGGAGGCTACCACTGATTATTTTATCTATTTCTTTATAGGAACTTCTTGCGTAGGAGGGGTCGTATCTATCTCTTTTTCTTTATCAACTCTCTACAAGGAAGTCCCAGCCCCCAGAGTCAATTTTAGTGCCGGCTAGGCGGCTCAGCGGGCAATTCTAGGGCACACCCTTTTGAAATAGGCATGACTTCGCTCGACCACCTCTCAAGTGAAGTCCTCAATTGTAGGCCCTTCCTGGGCATCCCAATTTACCGGTGGAAGAGTCATTGTATTGATCCCCTTTTCCTTGTACTAGGGATCGATAGTGGGGGCAGCGTCTAAGAAGTTCTCTGGGAACCTCCAGAGCTTCAACCTTTGCATCATACTGGCCGTCATTCTGACATAGTGCCGGCTCCGCACATCCACGTCATCTTGGCAATCTACCCAGAAATCATCCATATGAATGTGATGGGGCTCTGAAGCCCGGGGCAGTGCATTATCTACCTCCTTTACGGCGGCCAGGCTGCATGTGTAGTTCCCACAGTTGATTGGGAATGGAATATTGGGTATCTTCTTAAAGGCAAAGAGGGCATGCACCTCCATTATTTTCCTGTAGTATTCCAAGAGCATGATCTTGTCCCCACAGTGTTTGGGCAACAAGTAGGGTTTCCCGGAGAAGTCGGTGACCCTAATGTAAGTGTGCTGTTGGAACTGGATGTAGTAGTGTCCATAACTATGGACCAAATTTATCGCCTCTGAGGATAGGCGATATCTTGCATCTCAGGTGGGTGTGAGCAGGTGATAATAAATGAACACATCATTTACCTGGCAAAAATTGGGGAAGCTGGCCTCCCATTTAACTTGTGGGAAATGGTCCCATGGTGTGTTTTATCCTAGGTCAATCCTGAGCATGCCATCTGTAAGTAGGCCATGGGCGTGGGGCCTCTGCTATGCTAGGGCCTAAAAAACATAGGAAGACACGTAAAATTTCTTCTTCCTGTTCAGTTGAAGAAACTTGGAGTCGACATGGTTGGAAATTATGGCCGCCCAGTCGAAGTATCCTCCCTTGGTGGAGATGCCGAGGAGGAAGTAATACATCTATTTAGAAAATTCTTGGGTGGAGGGTTGTCCAAAGACTTGGGCCAATGCTATCATTCCCATCTAAATGCTCTCTTTGAACTCAGAGTGGGGAATCTCTATCTTCATTCTCTTGGGGTCCCTCTTTGGAACCTTGAGCCAATGGGTATTCATGTATACCCGGGCGACATCCTCCAGTTGTGTGAATTGGGTCAAGGCATCTGACCTTGTAACCACTGAGGCCTTGGCAAATTGTGGGATTCCCAGACTTTCCTGGAATGTGTCTTGGTCGAGGGATACCAGAGGAGTAGTGTACCTAGTTGGTTCGTTGGCTGCGAGCATAACAGCCTGAATAGAAGAGTTGTAATTGGTGGCCAACATCAAGATAAGCTCCGGGGATTGTACAAAGCATGGGAAATAAGCCACCTTGAGGATTTTGGAGTCCCCGACATTGATTGCCAGCTGATCTCCAGCCTGTCACTGGATGTACATGATTTTTACCAAGGCCTACATTTCTGGCCACGTTCCGACGCTGGTGTCGATAATAAGCTTAACTTTGGACTCAATCTTTGAGTCCATAATGACGCTGTCTTGCACGAAATTCATGGTTAGGGGCATTTTCTCGTGGGCCTTCTCCATTTTGGATTTTACTACCACCCTGGTGGCCGTCGTAGAAGGTAGCTCTAGACTTCTGGGTGGAGAGGATGCAGATGCTTCAGACATGCTTGGGAAGTGAGCTCCGGAAACCTGCAAGGCAAAGCAACCATCAGAACGTATTAATCAAATAAATATTCTAGGGTCTGGAGATCATACCACTGTGATACCTACTTTTCCTGAAAAGTTAGTTTCATTCAAAAATAACTGAAAAGCACACGCATCACATGAACTTAAGATTTTTACTAAATATTCAGGTCTGGGAATTTTATCACACTTGGTAAAGACACGGGATGGATGATGGTAGGAGACACAGAGCCTGGAGAAGTAATCGTTGGTGAGGATGTGTAAAAAGGAAAGTCATCAAGCCCACGTGGGCGCCACGTGCATAGGTATTAAATAGGAGTTATGGCGATGACGGCGGAGCCAACTGTCTGAACACGCGAAAAGTGAAGACCACTTTCCTAGAATTGATTGCGCACATGGGACATAAATGAGGGTCTGGTTGGTTTCACAGAGGAGAGAGAAAATTGCCTGTTTGAAACCGACCGAGAGTCAAGTTTTAAATAGGTGGTTTTCTGCCCTGAAATGAACTCATGGACAGAAAACCAGTGATACAGGAAACTCGACCACCTGGCTAAGCTACTTGGAAGGATATACATGAAAGCTGAGGGATATATACATGGGAACAGAGGGATATATAATGACTATACATAAATGTACACATATATACATCACAGAATGACATCTGCAGGAAACCAGGCAAGGCACAGAGTATATATAGCTTTATACATAATCTACAAACTGACCACCTCTGCGTAGAGGGTGGACAAACCTCTGGCAGAGCCAACCCACCAACGGGCGGCAAAACCAGAAAATAGGAAACAAACAAAATAGGAAGACAACAAACAAACAAATGATGAAGAAGAAACACCAGGCAAATGAAAAGAAAACTGGCAGGAACAGAGATACCAACCTGAGAATGCCGAAAGGTGGAGAAAAGGAGGAAGTTACTATGGGAGCTCTACAACAGCTTCAGTTGCCAACCGGTCACAGCCCGCCACCATGAAGCACTCACAATCGCCTGAAAAGGATAGAAGTGTTAAGCACTGATTATCACTAACTATCTGCAAATTTCTCTGTAATCACTCTGAAATTGCTCTGAGTGCTCGAGTGTTTTAATCATGGTAAATGTAAAAGTGACAGATAACTTCTATTTATACCCATGGTAAAAAGGGCAATCCACCTTCTTTCGGAAATCTCCGGACAAGCAAACCTCCGGACGCCTGGCCCAGGGATCCCCCATGATGATAACCTTAAGAACATCGTGGTGGAGAATCCTAGAGTCTGGAGTCCGGCTCCCAACAAAGAACAACCTCCAGGACCGGAGTCACGGAGATGGAAAACCAACCAAACCAAACACAACAACAGGGAAGAAAACCCCGGAGAAAGAAAACAAAGGGAAGAAAGACAAGGCAAGAGCCACAAGCAAAAACAAACAAAAGAAAAAAAGGGGGGACCCAACATTTTGCACACAAAATGTAGGGACGGGGATACAGGGCATAACAATAGTGTCTCTGCAGCAATAGTCCTTGCAGCTATCAGAATAGTGAAGGATAACACCCAATACAACCTATGTGAGATCTTGCGCGGTCAATTGATTGACAATATCAAAATTATCAAACATGACAGGAGAAAAACATTCAGGTTTGGATCTCTGATCATCTATTTGTATCACCATATAGTTGGAAAGGTTGCAGACCTTTATCTAGACAAAGGAAAACCTACAATGACTCAGATATCTCTTAAAGCCATAGTAGACAACAATGCAAGAGATGCAATGACTATGGATATAAAAATATTTAGGGTCGAAATGCAGAACAGGTTCAAACTATCTGAGAAGATAGTTGACAAATACAAGGATACAATATGCTTTATGGTAGAGACAGATTGCACATGCATGGAGGCTATTGAGCCTAGAACTAAGTGGATTCATCCACTAGGGTATTAAGTAGAAGACCATGTGTTAGAAGGATATGCGCAAGTCTTATTGTCAGCACCCAAAGACCCTAATGAACATAGATGGGGCACTTACAGAGAAAAGACCGATGAAGTAGATATTGAACTACAACTTGCTGTTAACAAAAGGAAAGCATCCAGAACTACATCCAACATTCTGAAAAAGCATGGAGTCACTCAAGAAGATCTTGACAAAGCAAGAGATGCCAAGATAGAAAAATAACTTGAGAAAGCTGAACATATCCAGAAGAAGAAGAAATTAGAGAGTACCTCTGCGCCTACTACAACCATTGATCTAGATACATCTCCACCTTCTGTACCTAGTAAGAAACCTAGAGGAAGGAAGCAGGTGGCTACAAATCACCCATCCTCAAGGAACACTCAGAGAAAAGCAAAGATTACTCAAGCTCCTCCTGAGGTAGGATTTAGACCCAATTTTAATGTGTTGAGGAACAGGATTGTTAATGAAGGGAGATTAGATACATTATCAAAAGTCTATGAAAAGTATCAAGAAATTGACAAAATAAAGATACACTCTATGATCATATCTCACATGATCAAGTTCAAAAAGATAGTTCTTGAACTCAAGATAGTAATACTAGATCAGTTATGGAACATATTGGAGATCATGAAAAGACATGCTATAGAAGAGGACATGAAGATTAGAGAAGAAAATTTGGATACTCTTCTCCATGTTTGTTCACATGATGAGAAGGCTATTCTGTTAGATCTAGTGAAGCCTCATCTCCGTAGTAAGACAAGAAATCTTTAGATTATTAAAAAAGAGTATGAGTAGGTTGGAAATGAGACTGAAAAGACATTTGCACAAGTATTTATGGATAGACACATGTATCCACCAACGGTGCCTACAACAAAAGTTACTCCAGCTCCTCCCAAACAGGTTACAGAACCAGTAATTCAAATTGTGCCTATGAAAGGTCCATAGGATTCAACACCCTCAATCTCAATAGCCTCTGAGATAGCTAAAGATATAGAGGACACTATAGTGATTGATGATGTAAAAATATCTGACAGCTTCTGATAATGATATGGATAAATTTGATGAAGCATTTGTAAACACCGAGGAAATGAACACTAATGACACAACTCTACAACAGAATGAAGTTCCTCTCATTGATCCAATAGACTTGGATAAGGAGAAAGATACTCAACGTAATGAGACACCAGTAAAGGAAATTTATGTCAAAAGTGAATGTGTAGATACAAGTCAAAATACTATTTTCTCACCATCCACTCAACCATCCACCTCATTGTTGTTAAGGTTAACTCCTGACTCAACAAGTTTAGATGCATGGGAAGAAGAAGACCTTATCAAGATCAGTACTCTTGCCATGGAAAAGGAAAAAGAGAAACATGTGATGAGGAACCCTCACTTTGTGGAATCAATAAACATTTTGAATGAGTTAGTTCCTGCTGATAAGAAAGTTGCTAAAGTTCAAACAGTTGAACATGTGGATAGCATACTGACAAACTTCAAAACACATTTCACTAGCTTAGTAGAATCAGCTACTAAGATTGCAGAAGGTGAATACAAGAAGGAGAGACTAAATGAATTGGTAAAGAACTTTACCTTAGATCTGAACTCCTTAAAGATTGGGCAATCTATACTTAAAGAGTTGGCAGCAAAAGGCAAGAAGGTTATTGCAAACTGCATGGATAGAGTGAAGCTCACCTCTGAGCACACTAAAAAGATAGTAGAAGTAGAAGAAATGGTGGATAACATAAGGAAGTCAGTTGGAAACTCCACGCAAGATATGAACATATGAAATAATGTCTATCAAGGTCAGCTAGACAAAATCGAGAAGGCAAAACTAGAAATTAGCAAGATCAGAATAAGACAAACTCAGTTGAGGAATGCACTTGTGCCATCTCTAGCAGTTCTTAATGAGAACATAAAATAGATTGATAACACCATACAGACATATGATCAAGGTCCTTGCA